>JAVKLA010000081.1:3815938-3932317 GCA_034782735.1 Sagittarius serpentarius
GCTTCTAGGAGGATCCGTTCCATGATCTTCCCAGGCACAGAGGTGAGGCTGACAGGTCGGTAGTTCCCAGGGTCTTCATTGCCCTTGCACGTCCCTCTAAGTCCTTAATGGCATTCGAAATGGGATGTGCTCCTAAGGAACACAGCAAGCTCTTGGGAAAATCTTGTCCTGTAAAATGCACCTGAAAAAGGGCAGAGAGAAGGTTACATACCTCACCTTATGCTGGCTGGCCATCTCTTGGTGTTGCTGTCTCTGTTGCGTTTGGGCTGGTTTATTTTTAAAGTGTTCCAGGAGGTGGGGGGAGTGTGAATTAAAGGTGATGCAAGGCTTCTCTCTGAAGATGGTGAGACTGGCTTTCTCATCTCTGTGCTGCCTCCGGCCTATCCTCAGAGTTTACCTTTGGGTGTGTGTATCTGCTGATAATTTTCCCAGTTTTGCCCTCTCTGCAGAGCTGTTGCTGCAGCCCGGGGGTCTGTTATTTAGCTCTCCTCCCTCTGTGTCCTTGGGGACCCTGCCAGAGGCATTGCTGGCAGGCAGTATTTCATTAGCAGTCACAGTTCACACTGTTGATGTGGTGTCCACCAGACCCGAACCTGGACATGCAGGTCTGGCTCTGCCATTAAGTCAGGTTCTGATGGTGCCATAAACCCTCCTGGCATAATTGTATGGAAGTCTCTAGCTTCTCAAAGTATCTGGAAGTCATTGCTTCCAAGAAAATGATCTGGACCTTGATTCAGGAAGGGGGCAGGAGGGTGACAGTACATCCCTACCCAAGGCCGAAGAAAGGAAGAGCATCTCTTCTGCCATTTTTGGGGGGAGTCCTGGGGCACAAGCATGGCAATGCAGTGCCGCTTTCTACGAAGCACTGCAGGCCTACCCATTGCTGCAAGGAAACACAGGGTTCATTTCTGCCTGGATCTCTAGCCTCCCTCTCCTGGAGGCAGGCACGCACGCATGCTTTCTGCAGGCGTAGCCAGGGTCGGAGCTTCACAGACTGGACCAGTGAAGCACTACCATGTTACCGTCGCTTAGAACATCAGTTGAAAGCTGGTGCAATCTTGTAAGTCCCACCCTGAGACACACATTCAATACTGATAAACAGCCTGGCTTGCCATTAAAATGGTTCTCAAGCCGGCAGAAGTAAATCTACTGTGCAGTTGCGAGCAGAAACTTGCTGTGGCCGTGGCTAGAGTACTTCCATCTAAAGCCAAGCTGTGGGGTGGGAGCCGAGTAAGGTGGTTGTGAAGATTAAACCCTTCTGGTGGTGTTACACGCACAAGAGAGCCTGTGGCTTTGGTATGCCACAAAAAGGCTTAAAGAGTTTTGAAGCTCCGTTCCCCACTGGTTTCCCTGTGTGTCATTAGGTCACATAATGTCATCTCTGCTCTGCTGTCCTAGCCTGTAAGATGAAGCTTCTTTCTTATGGGAGCAGTGCAAGACAGCTGGATTTCACAGCTATAGTGACAAATCGGAAGAAATTGTGTGGTTCAGCTCAACAAAATGAACCTATTCCCATTTCTCAGTGAAGTGGGACTTTGTTGGATTTGGCTGAAAGATGCTGCAAAACACCCAGCAAAGTATCTTTGCTTTGTTTGAGCTGGCTTTTATTTTTTTAAAACCCTTCTGAAAAATCCATTCTTATCCTAAGGAAATAGTGAAATATGTTGTAAAGTGTCAAGCTGAATGCTGCAAGTCCTGTTCTTTTTCTTCCCAAGCTATTTGCTGTATCTTGCCAAACCCTGCCATCTGTATTCACTAAATAAAAGTGAAGTCCATTAGCAGCCTTCAGGTTCGGGTTGATGAAGACAGAAGGAACAGGTATGGTCAAAAACCTGAAGGATAGGTAGGAAGCATGTGTGAGGGGGAGCGTGAGTGAAATTCCCCTTAGCCAGGCAGCCAAGACATCAGTTAGTTAGTACCCAGGGCTGCTACTGTCATCCTTCCCAAAGCAATGAACTTCAACCACAAACCTTAACAGTTGCCACCAGCGCAGCAACAGTCTTGCGGCCTGTATCTACATATCCTTTTATGCCCGGTATTTGCTCCCATAGGTATTTACTTAATCTAGAAATGTATTAATGGGGCTAATCTTAAAACACATCCCGAGATATAACTTCAGATGGATTTTTTTCCCCTTTAACAAAGGTGAAGGTTTTATATAGACGAGGGAAAGAGAAGGGAAGTGAAATGTTCAGTGACTAATGATCCTCATCAATATTCATGAGACAGTATGCATTTTGAGATTTAAAATAAAGGAAGGAAGAGAGAAAGGGATTGACTTCTTCAGAAGCTAAATAAAATATTTAGGTTGACCTGGAGAGAAGTATGCCATGTCTTTGTTGCCACCAGCTTAGACCAGCATTCAATTGAGGCGCTTTCAAAGGGAAGCAGAGGGAGCCGAGTTGCCGGTGGAGGTTTCTGGAGGTGGTGTGGCAGGGAAGTACGAGGGTGTTGGCTCATGCGGCAGCAGAAGCCTGCAGCTGGGGGTGAAGTCCGTGTTGTGCTAGGTGCTGTGCAAATGGGGAGGGAGGCAATCCCCAGCCCAGGAACCTGTGCCCTAGGCCAGCCGAAGTCGGGGTATGGAATTAGCAGCAAGGGGGGTTGTCCACAGCCAGCTAGCGGTGACTGGCTGGTGACCGCAGACTTGGGCTGTCCCAGGTAAGTCCTAGTTTGCAGTGTCCTCGGAAGAGCTCCTGTCTCTGCCATTCCCTGCTTCAAGGCTGCCCTGTTTGGGAAGGAGCAGTCCTAGAGCGGTGGCTCAGAGGACGCAGTGGGCCTTGGTGGAAGCAAGGGTGTCGTAGGACGAGAACTGGCCCTTGCACAAACAAATGGCTCTATCTACAACTGTCTGTTGATAGTGGGAAAGCTAATTTATTTTTGTGGAAGATACCTCTTTATCCATTGTACTGTTCCTACCTGAGCATTTTCCTTCTTTCCTTCCCTTCCTGCCCCTTTCCCTCCCTGCCCCATCTGCTACAGCAGAAAATCTCCCCAAGTGTACCTAACTTGAAGGTGAAATTTTAATCCCCCTGAATACTTGAAAATAGATGGGGGAACCTTGAGTCTTCCCTATTTCAGTCTTTTGTTAGCTGGGGTGGGGAGGAGAAGGAAAGCCTCTGCAGAGAAAATACCTGAAATACATTTTTGTCAGAATGATGTTGCTCTAGATGTGCAGCAGTGACAGTGGAGGACGGAAAGAATGCCAGGACCTTAATAACCAGATTTAATTGCTGAAAGAGCACATCAAACCTGGAAGAAAGTCTTCCCTCCAGTCTTCTGCTTTTCTCCTCTTCTAAATCTTTCTTCTTTCTTCTGCAAGTTGCCCTTGTCTCCCTCTGCTTCCAAGGCTGCTCCTTTTCATTTCCGTGCCATCCCTTCCCTCCTCCGAGTGACAGCTGTCCCACCCCTGCCAAGGTCGTTTGCCCTTGAGACCATCTTTGATCTGTGCCCTGATAGAAGGGCTGAGTATCGACTTTGGCTTCAGCTTCATTAAGAGGCAGCCTCATTTGTCAACTTGTTTGTTTCGATAGCTGCTTGGGAGACGGCGGGGCCCGCAACCCCTCCTCGCCCAGCCGCGGCATTATTCCAGAATTAACTTCCTTTTCAAGGGTTTGCAGGCAAGGTCATTGCAGGTGGTCCTGCACAGTCCTCTCCTTCTCATTAATCGATGTCACGGAGGTTTTAAGCAAGGTTAGATCCGGTCGGTTCGTGGTTGGGAGGCTTCTGCCGAGGCTCTGGGTGCTGCGAAAAGCTGTGTGCAGGTGCATTAATCCGCAGTGCTCCCAGCTGGAGATGCCGGCTGTCGCACAGAGGTCCTGTCTACGCGTAGGGAGCTTGGAGATGGGGTCTCGGATGAGCTCTCGTGATGAGATCCTTGCAGGAGGTTCTCTGGGGCTGGTTGCATAGGGATTGCAAGTAATGAAGATTAATTTCTCTTGCCAGTTGTCATCAGGTAACACGTCTGCCAATAATATCTTCTGGGTTTAATCCAGATGGTCAGATGAGGTTAATCAAATAAGTTACCCAGGCTTTTTTCCCTCTCCTGTTGGTGGGTGAATAATGCCTTGACAGGTGTTTTCCTTGTAGTGTTTGACCTCTCTAGGAATCGCCTCCCTGTGCTGCACGTCCCCAGGGTGACTGTCTGGGAGAGACTCGTGTGGCAGGGCTGGGACCTTAGTTGGTGGTAGGATACAGAGCTGGCCAAGTGACAGATGCACTCCATCTGCTGCGCCTCAGAGTATTTTGGTGGAAAGAATCTCCTCCTAAAATCACATGAACTGACTGAAACTCTATAGACCTTGGCGTTCCCAGGCTCGTTTAGGGATTTGGAGTGGGTTGGCACAGCAGCCTTGGGAGGCGGACAGGCGCATGGCAGTGCGGGACAAGTATCTCTCCCTTTGCTTAGGTTCAGACCGAAAGGAAGAAGCTGGGCTGCTGCGGACAGCTGGCTGCAGCGCAGGGTGTTTCCAGACCTATCTGACCTTGTGCAGGAGAAGCAGGTGAAGACAAAAAGCCAAACTTTGCTGAACTGACAGCTGGGGTCCGGTTTCCTGGAGACCTTAAAGCCTCATTACCCTAGTGAGGCAGGGGCTAGTGATGCTATTTCTTTACTCTTGAGAAACGCAGTAGCGTGTACTGAGCCTTTGATGGCCAGGAGGTATGGAAGCATCAGCCCGCCCATACGGTGCCCATCTTAAGCGAAGCAGCTCAAAAACCAGAAGCGCTGAAGCTGGGTTGGGCTGCGGGGGTTAAAGCTGCTTTTATTGCTGGCTGTCCTGGGTACCTCTGTGCTCCTGACAGCAAGGAGGGAGCTTAGGGAAAGATGCTCCTGGCTGTTGCCACGGGCATTTTGCTTCAGCAGATCCCGAGGTAATAAGGCATCAGTAATTGCGCAGCTCCGCGCAGGCTGTGATGTGACTGGCACCGGAGTGTCGTGTGTGGCACTGGTCCCTGCAGCCTGGGGAGCACGGAGCAAAGCCGGGGAGAATAGTAACTGTGGTGGCAGGAGTGGCCCAGGGATTAGAGAGCAGGTTGTAAGAGGAGAGACTGGAGGAGGTAAATTTATATAGTCTGGAGGAGGCTCAAGGGGAGACACGACCAGAGTCTATAAATACACGCAGCAATAGAAACCAAGGGAGGAAATTATTCAGAAGAAGGGAGAGGACAAGGAGCAATGCCTGAAGCAAAGGCAAGAAAAGTTTATTCTGGGCCTTGCGTGGGAGGAGAACGGCCTTCAGCATCGGGCACCTGGCTGAGATGGGGTACCGCTGCTGCTCTGTACTCCCCATCCCCTTCTGAAGCCTCACGAAGCCAGTTTCTCTCTCTCCTACCCAGCTCTGCTTCGTTTTACAGCAGCCCCACCTCATTTCTTCCCTGCCAGCCGTTTTACACGGGCATCTTGCACCGAGCCGCCCCAGCATGCCTTAGAAGGTTTAATAAAACAGATTGAGATGCATTTGGGCTTATGGCTTGACAACTAGTTCCCCTTGGACAGGAACATTTGCCTTCGCTGGGTGACAACGCTTTGAGTCCGTAGCCTTAGGCGCTGTGGCTCATTGCTAGTCATCTCTCCAATGAATAATACACAGGCCTGAATATCTGTCTGCATACATCTTCCTTTCCTATAGGGTAATTTAATGTTATCTTTGGGCCTCCTGCTCCTGAGATGAAGAGATTACTTCAAACCTGCAGCCCACAACCACAGCCATTGGTTTCAAACGTCATTAAGTTTCATTATAACAAATAAACACTGCAATGACATTTATAAGTTACCAGAGAGCACAGAAACACAAATATGAAGCAGATAAACTGCATTTGATCCAAATAATTACTGCAGGCAATATCGAGCTTAGGCTGAGCTGGCAGCCGGGTGCCAAGTAATTTATAGGAGTCCGTAAGGCACTGTGTTGCACACTGCTTCTTAAAAATTATGATGATGGTTATGTGTCTCTCTATAAAGCCTTAAACAGGTTATGTTCCTGCCTTGCTGAAGGCAGGAAGCTTTTCCTCAAGTCAGAAATGGCGGTGGCACAGGCTAAAAGTGTGGCTGTTACTAGTTTGGGGACTCTTCTATCCCTGTTCCTCAGGATTTTAGCCCAAAAAGGGACCTGCATTTGCAGTTTGCTGTGCTTGAAGCTGGAAAAGAGGCTTGCTTTTTCCCCTGTCCCCCGCCTCCCCTGTGGGTTTCTATCCCCAGCTGTGGATTCATAAGGTTTCAAGAGGGAGAGATCGTTGGAGAGAGACTTCTGCTGTAAGAGAGTGTCATACTGTAATAATTAAGTTCCTTTCATTTTGACACCTGGCTTTACACTACCCGCCCTTAACCCTGAGCAAGGAATCTTCTACCAGCAAACCAGATGGAAAAACATCTCCCTGCAAAAACCTGAATGAAAAGGGGGTTGGTTTGTTGCTGTGCTTGTTGTGTGAACTCTCACAAAGCTTTGCCTCCACCGGAGGGAAAGCTTCCTATGTCCTGCAGGCATGGAGGCTCAACCCAGGAGGGGGTTCAGAAACAGCTGGGTTTATTGATGAGCATCTCTTATTACGTGCTAATTAACTCAGCAGGCTGGAATGTGCTAATCTTTTCTTGGACTGGTGTTTTGCACAAGCAAGCCATTGACTCTGCAGTGGGGACCATTGAGAAGGAGCTAGTACCAAAATAAACAGCAAAGTCTTGTGTTTAAATACATTTGAGTCCCCTTCTGATGCGGTCCCTTGTCTTCCAGCAAAAAAGAAGAGAAGTCACTGGGTCTGTTAGCAGGGGTAAGGCACTGCCGCTTCCCCGTGGCTTCTCCCAAGGGTGCACGTAGGCTGGTGAAGCAGTTGCAGGGTTATAAATACTGACTGAATATATGATTCCTCTCATTTTTTATGGCTCTTGGCTTTATTGAGTAACACCCACTCAAAAAGCAGGAGCCAGTTGTTGTAGGCAATGGTGCAGGTCACTGGCCTCCTCCGTGATGGCTGCCAATGGATAAATGCACTTTCTAGGCATTTCCCTGGGTCTGTGGATGCCATAGAAGCAATGGGTTTCGAGGGAGGGGAGCTTTTATTAGGCCTTCATGTACAGATAGAAAAGTACATCAGATTTTAAGCACCTTCCACAGGTAATGAGGATGGGTGCGTGTGTGAAATGTTTTCTGCTCAACCAATGATCTGCGCACTGTCTGTTCATCTTAGCATCTCTTACCTCCTTCTGTCTTTTCCCTGCCACTTTTTTTTTTGTGTATTGTGTGTGCTTAACTTTAGGCTGTTCTTCAGAATAATTTGTTTAAATACGAATCTTGCATGTAAAAAAAAAATGCGCATATTTGCAATCATTTCCACTTGGAAAAATCCAAACAAACAATAATTACAGCAGAAACCTACTAATTCTCATTCCACTTCATCTTCAGACTTGATAATTCATGCAACGCAACCTGAAGCAATCTTGCCCTTCTCAGCTCGGCTAAACAGCAGGGAGCTGGAGCGAGTCCCCCGCCTCAGCGAGGTCTTGGTGTATCTGTAATATCATGTAGCTAATTTGGCCAGGAGCTCCCCCAGAAGCAACACAGTCAATGTTTCACGCAGGCAGTGGCCTCTCAGGGCATGTTTCAAGGCAATAGTAAGATTTGTTCTTGCATTTTCCTACCTCGATACGTGCGGTTTGGTACCCCACCAAGACATTTCTTATTCGGGGAAGGTATCTGTTGGAGGGCATCTTGCACGGTGGCAATTCAAGCACCTGCAAAGTTGGAGGCAAAGTCCTGTAGAGAGACTTCCTTAACCACGCTTTGCATGAACGCTGCAATCTATATGGTGGGCATAATGTCTCGCCGACCTGTAGCGAGGCTAAAGAAGTTACTTAAAATTATTTTGAGAAGGAGCAGGATCTTTCAGTACTCTTAGTATTAAATATCTGCGTTTTCTGTTCTGAAATGAATCTTCATTTTGATTTCTCTCTGTGACTCAAAGCATGCGATAACAGATTTTGAAAAATGAGGATGGAAGTGAAACATGGTGTGACCCAAGGCGAGCTCTTTGGTCTAATTTTCCACCCTGTAGACTGCACAACTTCCAGTTGCTGCTCTTCCTGGGAGCGGAGCCAGACTTTGAAATCTCCAAATCGTTTGTGAAATGGATTATTCATCCTTCTCGTTTTCCTACAGACGAGTGTCCTGTGTGCCCTCTAACTCAGAGACAAGCTGAGGTTTATAGGACTGTATTTCAAAAGAGCAGCCCCGATCTGGCAATGAAGGGTGGGCTAAGGGGACGCACCCGGATTGAATGTAATCCAGGGCTGTAGGGGATCACTTGAGAGATTCCAGAAGGTCACAAGGGATAAAATCCTTAGGGATTTTATCGGAGAGACTTTGCTGGGGGCACGCTGCTGCCCACTAGTTTGAGCATCAGCTGTTATTTGAGAAGGGAAAGTTCCCTTTCCTCCTCTGTGGGTTAAAGTGGGTGGGTTTAGGTCCCAGGAGTGTCTGTGCAAGACTCCTGCAGCTGAGGACCCGCCGACCCCTTTGCGAGCGCTGTTTGTCAGCTACCGACAGTTAGCGTTGGAAAAGCATCTGTAGTTGCCACAGAGAAAGCTGGCTTGGCCGGAGTTACCGAAGCGTCCCCTCTTCTTCTTCTCTCGGCTCCCTCGCGAGCCCGTCAGTCTGGCCGCTGTGGAGCCGTGCCAGGACAGCTACGCCTTGACAGAAGAGCAAATGGTAATTTATTATTCTGCGACAGGTTCCTCAGGAGCGCTGATAACAAAATATTTCTTAGAGTCATTGGCAATTTTCAGTGGGAGCTGGGGCCTCCCGGTAGATCAATGTGAGGAAATCTCTTCCCCTCCGCGCACAAGAGCAAAGCATCTCCTGTTTCAAGCAAGGGACGCTGATCAGCGCTGTGCCCAGGGTTTCCAGTGCCTTTGAAATAGCTTGTGGTGCTGTTGCCTCTGTTTTTAGCAAGAACAGGCGTCTCCCCTGTACCCCAAGCTGCCTTGGCAGGAGGCTCAGAACTTGCAGCTCACCTTGGCCTGCATCGCGGGATAACTGCAGCAACCCAGGCTTTGGGATGAGGCCGCGGCCCTTGCCCAGGGTGCGGGGAAGCATGCGCACCTCTTCTGTCTGCCGTTAGCTTTAGTAACGCAACGAGCTTTGCCTGCTGCTGCCCCTTCGGTTCTGCTGCTGCCCCCTGCCAAGCCTTGCCTGCTTCTCTGCCCCAAGACCAAACCCCCACGTGCCGGCCCCTGTGGCAAAACCCCACCTAATTCAGTTTGCTGCTTCTATTTCCAACCCAGGAAAAGTCCTACGTGCCCCAAAGCTCATCTGGTTGGTGTTTGGTTTGGGTTTTTTTCTGGCTCTGTCAGCTTGTCTAATAGGAGATAACGCCGCTTCCTACGAGCCCGGCTTTGTCGGGGCAGCAGGTACGCAGGAGGTTGTTAAAGCAGAACGGCCAGAAGCCGTCCATTTGGGATCTGAATATTCAGTGCAGTCCAGTCCGTAAGGTTACTTGAACTCTGCTTTTTGGGGACAGCTTATTTTTGATTCCACGGTGCAGTTCATTAGTTTGTTTTCTATCAGTGCAGCTACCGAGAACAGGCATTTAATCTCACAAGAGGTAATTCTCGAAGCTGGTGCTGGGAGAAGGTTGCTAATAAATATCCCATGGTAAGTATACTCTTACACCTTTCCCAATTGGTAGCTAATAACAGAGCAGACGATGACATTTAAGCCCTTTCTGCATGGCTGATCAAACTACTCACAGTGACTTTGAAAGCAGTGCTGGGATTTCATGTGGGTATCAAAGCAAGTGGAATACTCGATAGTTCAGATCTCTTGCCTGTGTGACTAATAGACAAAAAGATTTCTAAAAGGTCTAATATCTTATTCAAAATTTCCCCGTCTCCTGTTTGAAGCTACTTAGTGGACACAGTGGGATGCTGATGTTTCTTCTCTAAGCAGCATTAGGAAAATATCTGACATCGCTGCAGGATGAGCTCAGGCGTGCGCGCAGGCTTGCTCAGAGCTGGTGCGTGGCTGGGAGGCAAAGGGTTATGCAGAGGCTGAGCTTAAACTTGGCTCTGTCTGTTGGCGCTGCATTTCTTGGGGTGATGCCTGCACCCTGGATCATTTTGGCTTTGGTTTCACCTAAATGCAGCCCGCTTCTTCTCCTCCGTAGCTGCGCAGCTGGCTGGAGTTGATAGGGACTGCCAGGCTTCACTTGTTGGGATGCTTCAAGGGGAAAGCGGGTCCCATCTCCCTCAGTGTTTGGGGGTGAGCAAGGTACAAGCTCAGCTCCCTGCTTTGCACTAGGAGAGGGGACGCGTCCGATGCCAGGTCACACAGCTAGCTGGTCAGTGAGAAGTAGGCTGCTGCTTGCCTTTCCGTACAGCTGATTCATTCCTTGACTGAAGGGTCTTGTGCACTTTTTTTTCTTTCAAATTGAATAATTCAGCAGCATCAAGTGTACAGAAGCCACGTGAGCTGGACTTGCATAGTCAAACTAAAAAAGGCCAAACTGACATTTTTGTTTAAATGGATTTTCCCCTCCCCCCAAGGAAACAAAATAAAATAATGGAAAGCTTATGCAAGGGATGAACTCAAGCTACCTTTCTTTTTTCTTCCAAGAAGCTGAAAGGAAGTACACGACATGGTTCTGGACCATCACCAACAAGTGACCCATGTCTCCTTACTGTGGACAGCATCGCTGGTGCAATTCATCTGCTCCTGTCTGGGGAACCACAGGTTTTTCGCTCCTTCGAAGGTGCAAGAAAAGCTTGTCTTTGTCCTTGTCTGGGGAAATCCTTGCTGTGCCTCCGGGGACGCTTAGCTGTCCCTTTCCTTTATGTTCCACCGGTGCTGTGCTCAGCCAGAGCTTGTGCGTGACCTCAAGGTGGTCTGGGTGGCATCCCTCACCAGGGAGGTAACTGGGAGGCAGGCAGGTAATGAGCGGCTGTGCCGCCCGCACGGCTCTTCCCTGCTCTCCCTGTTTGCCCTGTGCTTCCCCATGACTGATAATTCCAGAGCGCTTTGTAAATAATGTAATGCTTTTGTCTGCTTGCTTTTCCTAGTCATCTAAAAATCAATGCGGGCGTGTGTTTTCAAGTGCGGTGGGCCTTATGCAGGGAGGCTGTTGTCCTTGGCTCGGAGAAGAGGACCCATTCGAATGAGCGCTGAGAACCAGCCCATTTGTCACGGGATCGATAGCAGAATCTGCGCAGGGTGGTGCGGAGATAAGCCTTCATCTGTCGGGAAAGCGTGGGCACGCAGCCATCTCTACTCTCCCTTCCCAGTCCTCTCCATGGTCAAGAGCTGGCTCCATCTCCAGGCATCACGTAATGAAACAACAACCCTGAGCTGGGCTGAAACACCGCGACTTTACATCAGGGCGCTTGGTGGTGTGATGATCTGCTTGGTCTGGAGAGGGACCCTTCTAGGATAGTGTGTAGGCTTAGGTTATCACGCAGCAGCCCCTTGATCATCCTCCTACCATGCGTCGTGCTGGCTCCGAGTCGAGGGAAGGATTAGCTCTCCGCATTGAGGGACAAGGAAAACGTCCCACCGCTCTTAATCACTGGGCCTTTCATTTCTGAACAGTAATGTTTTTACGAGGAGCTTCACAGTCCTCCTTCGCCACTTCTATCCTCTCCTCAACAAAAAGGACTAATTCTTTTCAGAACACAATGGAAATTCAAAGCTCCACTTACATAAAAGAAGCCACAGTGTCTCCATTTCTAATGAGTCATTGTTCCCTCTCTATGTCCCTTGCTTCTTACTACAATACTCACTTCTCTTGGGTAATGAAAATTTAACTATCTGCTGTTCCCGGTTGCCTCTTCTCTTCTTGCAGCAAGTTGTCTGCAGGCAGGCTGGTTTTTACACAGGAGGCTGCAAGCTGAAATAATTCAGACAAGAACTTGTGCAAACAGAATTCAGTCTTCAGAGAGCTAAGAAAGCCGGTCGCCGATTCAGGCTTTGGTGATGGAAGGAGCTTCAAGGTCCTGCTGCGTCGCAGACGCCCTGCGTGACCTTGGCGATGTCATCATGTAGGTGCCTCCCTCTGTTTTCTGGGTTGTAAAATGGGATTTTTGGCCCTTCTCACCATGCGTGGGTGTTGGGACTTCTCTGAAAAGGAATGCTATTGCGCTGGCGGTGTGATTTCCCTTGGCAGTCACAAACACAGCAGAGTCTCAGCCTTTGTTTGAAAGAACAAGGCAACGTTACAGAGAAACACTGAAAAACAGGAGCCACAGGTGCAAAATCCATTAAGGAAATATAAAGACTTCTAAAGTGGTTCTCTCTTTTTTCCTCTTTTTTTTTCCTTAAGCTTTTATGACGTGCTTGTAACTTCATAAGGATCCTGTCTGTGATTTTTGAAAGCAGGGTTAGCGTTACTGCCGGCTCACCGTTCACGGTGGGTGCTTTATTCTCCCATTTTTGTTCCTGCCATTCAGGATTTCAATAGCTGCAAGAAGTGCCCCCTGCTTTTGTTTTAGAGAGACTTTCTCCAGAAAGACAGGGGATCGCAGGGCCAGAAAACAGGTCACACAGTCGTCTGGCAGTGTAAATAGCTCCTCAGGGAGCAAAGCAAAGCTAGCAAGCAGGAGAAGATGAGGTTCCAAGATCAAGAGCCTCTTGCGCCTTCTCTGACACCTAAGCCCCCGTCTACAATAGCAGGTCGACCTGCGGCTGACAACCTGCATTCAGCAGAAGGGCAGCTTGAGAGTGCAGATAGGACTTTGCCATCGCACTGGAACGTGGCCAAGAGGCATAGTTAGCATCTCATTTACATACCTATTTGCTTTTTTTAAACAACAACAACAACAACAACAAAAATCAACAGCGAATTCAGAGTCCTAATATTTGCTTCTGCTTGCTGCGTCTCCTCTCTGCTGGATGAATAGCAGAAGATGCTTGCATGGATGCTCTTGGGGGGCAAGAGCCGGTGCCGAGCGGCTCCCAGCGACACTTGCAGGAAGCCAAGCGTCGATTGGGTTATTTCTTTCTTTGAAAGTATGCCAAGTCTTTATGCTTGAAAAGAGGAAAAACAAGGTGTGGAAGTAAAAGAGGACTACACTTCGGTTGCGGGGGGGACAGGGGAACTTGTACACATTGCTGCATCTCCCTGCTGTTTGCAATTGCTGCCGCAGGGCAGAGGAGCGCTTCCCAAAACCCGAACCTGGGCTCCCTTTGTGCGGCAGGAAGGTGCTGTAGGGAGATGGTGGGTGGCTGATGGCTGGTGTGGGCACCTTGCCTGGACTCTTGGTTGGGCTCGTGTGGTCTGAACTCCAATCTCTGCAAGGATTTGGGAAGCCGGGTTATAGTTAAAACCAAGTTTTTTTGGCTAATACCCTGTTTAGTGGAAGGGGAGAGAAAGAGAAACTTCTGGTTGACCGACAGCATCATGTGTGATCACTTAAGGGCTTGTTTTGTTTTGTACTTGGAGTCAAACCGCCCTGCTTTGAAACCAAAGCACCGTTTCGTAATAATGTTGTAAACGTTCATGGGAACAGTACCCAACTGATGTGTTTCAGCCCATTTTCTTATAGCTGAAACTGCTCAACCTGCATTTGTAAATCACCCTCTCCCAATCTCCCCATTTTCAGTTACTTTATGTCAAGTATCTTATCTCCCTTAAAACTTCCTGCAAATTACTTGTTCCTTTGACATTAAGACATAAGACAGCTGAAAGCTGTAACGTGGACGGGCTTCTGATCTTCCAAACCCAGTTAAACCCAGTAATCAGACTTTAAGCTGATTTGAAAGCTAGTTGAGCTCTACCTTCAGTATATTTTTTTTTTTTTGCTTCTTTTTTTATCTGTGATTTAGGGAGAGATGATCCTGCTGTGGAGCAGGGACTGGGCCAGGTAATGCTCTTAAGGTCCTTACCCCCGTCTCTCCTCTCCTGTGACTGAGTCTGGGTTGTTTGTAGCTGAGATGGAGCCTTGGACAAAAAAAAAAAAAAAAAAGGTTTCAAGTGACAATTTTTCACACTGAACAAACAGAGGGAAGGAAAAGACAGGAGACATATGCCATGTTTCTGCTCTGATTTTCTATGGCTATCAGCTGCTCTCTAAAACATACCAAAAACAACAACGATGAAAAAAAAAACCCCAACCCTAAAAAGGGCTTCATTTCCAACAGCAATTACCAAATGAAGCCTCTGCTTAATGGACATTTTCAGAGGGCATGGACACCACTTTGTGCTTCTGCTTTCTCATTATGACTCTCGCAGCTCCCAGCTGACAACCTGATAATTCTCGCCGATAAAACAATCTTTTTGGGTTATTGCTGCGTTCCAGCCCTGTCCCCGCTTGCCCAGCTTGCCTTGAGAATTGTCAAGATTATGGAGTGAGCCGTGAAAACATAGTTAGCGAGTGGAAAATATATATAAAAAAAAAAACACAAACAAAATAACAAAGCAAAATGCTCGCTTTTTTCTGCTTCCTTTCCTAATTTTCTCTCTCATCCCCACTTTTCCCTGGTATCCTAGTAGCACTTGTCCTTTATGAGTCTGAATAAAATACAAAGCTGATTAATATTCCCTTTGAAACCAAATTTCTAAATCTTAATTCAGTATAGCAAGGGTTTCTGCTGGTATCGGAGGCCACTGTGACTTCCAGCAAGTCTCTCCCAGCAGAAAGAGCTGGAATCTCCTCTGGAATAAACCTGTCCTGTTGTGCATGTAGCACTCCACCAAGAGCCACTACTGTGGCCTTTTGGAGCACTTGTGATGAAAACCAGAATTGCTGGCAAATACGTGGGTGCTGGGAGAGCCAGGACCTCTGAAATACCCGGGAACACGGTGCTAGAGGCGCGCTTGGGCAGTGCGGAGAGATCTGCAAAAATTTCAGCAGGACTTTTTAACCTGATGCACGTAAACCAGTAGAAATCTAGAAGGAATAGCTCTGCTCTTCCCTGTGCATCTTTAGCTGGCTAAAAGCAAGCTTAAGTTAAGCTACGATAAATTAAATTGAAATATTAAGCGTTCGCATGGGGGCCTGCATTGGTTTAACTGCACGAGTTAGAAAATGATTGAGCTTCGTGGCTTTGCTCTGTAGACAAGGCCCAACAATTCATTTGGAAACAAGTTTAGTTGCGAGAACTTGTGTCACACTTAACCTTGGTTTAGGATTAATCACCAGTCAACGATTAAATTGAGTTAATGTAAATTAGGATTGAATTGATTTAGGGTGGTTCACGTGGAGACTGTCCTGGTTTAACAAATTGATTGTAAAGAGAAACTTTTTCCTCAGCCCGGTACAATTCTGTGTATTGAACTGACATTCAGCTGAGGGGTGCGGGCTTTTAATTCCGTGCCTGTTGCAGGGTGATAATTCACACACAGCAAGGCTCCTGATCTTTAAAACCCCTCAGGTAATATAGTGAATCGCAATCCAGTCGTTCTGCCTTTCTCCCAACTTCTCTCTTTTTCAGATCTGTCCTATATTCAGAGCGAGAACAAGACTTTAAGGGCTGGCAAAGCAGTAGCGCTACTCAGATGCTCTACAAATAACTACCAAAAAGAACCATGCTCACAAGGTGGCCAGATATCAGCAGATCAGCCTGAAATGGCTTTACTTTTAGGACCTTCCAGCATTAGACTGTGGCACTATGTACATGTGCTAGTTTGTAGCGCAGCAAGCCGTCTCTCTAACATCCCAGAGGCAGGTTTGGTTTAGGGGTGCTTTGTCAGCGTTTGTTCTTGCTTTTAGTGTTTTCTTTACAAGAAAGAAGGGAGTGGGCTGGCACTGTGCTGCCATATGCCCTGATCTCTGTTGAACCACAGGGATGTGCTGTACGGGCACCCCGGATTCCCACCTTGCCTGATTGAAGACCAGAGCACTCCATTTAGAAAGGAAAAAAAAAGGAAGGAATTAACGCTTTGAATGTTTTTCAGTCACGGTAAAGCCAAAGAGCGATGATGTATTTCAAAGGGTGAAAATAAAACATAATGCCAGCGCTTCGCAAACGGTGATGTGAAAGAGGTTATAGCGCATCAGAGTACTTTCTGTTGAAAATGAGAAGTTTCACCTCACACCTGAGGTGTGAGACATCTCACCATGGCAGGAGATGACCTGAGAGCTTTGAATTGTTATTGCAGCATTCAGGGTGGGGAAGGGTGAGGAGAGAGGTGATAAACCACCACACTTGGTCTGCCTTGTGTCATCCAAGGTGGTAGGTGTCATGCTTAAGAGCTTGGCTCATTAGGGTTGGATGGCTTGTGAGTTTTGAGGATGAAACTTTGGCAAAAGGCAGTGCTGAGCCAGGGCTGTTGCTTCCTTTGATCCTCAGATGTGTGTGAAGCTCCCGGAAAACACCAGTAGGTTACGCTCCGGGAGAAGACACAACAGCAGCAGTCAGTTGTTCTCCTGCGTGTTTTCTAGCGAGTTCTTTACTGTGCATCCTGGTTTCAGAGAGCACATGAGGTGGGAGCGAGACTCAGAAGGTGAGGACCAACGTCCTCTTGTATTAGGTGTGATACAAAATAGTACTGCTTCCTGAAAGCCTGCTGCTTTTCTGTCTGTTGATCATGATGGCTAAAACACCAGCACCACAATTAGGAACAAGAGAGAGGAAATGCCTAGCATCTCTTTGCGGTATAATTTCCCCCACCACCACCCCCGGGAGGAAAAAACGTTGCAAATTTTTGTCTGAGTGTATGAGGAGGCAATAAGTAATCGCATAATTAAAAACTGCAGAATTCCACCCCAGGTTTGCGCTGCGGCAGGAACATCTCGGTTTGTTGCATCCCAAGGCACTGCACCGCGTGGAAAAGCCACCTGAGAACTGACAGCCTCCTCTTTCTCTCTCGTTCCCCTCTCCAGGTCAAGCATCCTCCTTCACGCAGCAGCCCCAGGACCAGGTGGTGATCGCCGGGCAGCCCGTGACGCTGCTGTGTGCCATCCCCGAGTATAATGGCATTGTGCTGTGGATTAAAGACGGGCTCGCCCTCGGGGTCGGACGGGATCTCTCAAGTAAGCCATGATACTACCCTACCTAAAGAGGGAAAATGGCAGCTCTCGCTACCCAACAGCGCAGGTGCAGCCACAATACTTACTTTGAGAATAACGACCGTTTTTATTTCAACTACAAAACCTTCCAGGCGGCTCAAACATAAGCATTGAAACTTGGAATACACAAAAACTTTTTTCACTCCGACTTGGAAACAAAACGGTTGGTTTCCTACAGGTGTGACCTGAACCTTTGGAAAGCCTTGCTTGGGTTTTGGTTGACTTTTGGAAACAAACGCCATGTTGCCGAAATGTTTGGTAAATGTTGAAAGTGCCTGCTTCGACACTCCAAAAAAAAAAAAAAAGAAGGTCTCTGTTTCCTTTGGATAAATGTGTTTATGGCAATCCAGTGGCGCCCACAAGTACTTGTAGCTTCTTTAAGCTGTACTTTTTGCAAATTATAGTTTGGTAATGGAATTCCCCAGACTTCTCGTTACTTAATCCCATGCGTGCGTTGTGACTGAGGGTTTAGCGCAACTGGCGAAGACTCCGGCACAATAGTGGAGAAGTTATCCAGTTTATTCTATATATTTTGCTGGAAAATACTAATTTTTTAGTGAAATATTTCATACGACTAAGGGAGAGTGTTTGCCTGAGAGCAAGAAACCTGGGAGGGCACCGAGCGCTGCCAGGAGCTGCAGCCTTGTCCCCCCGAGCACGGCAGAGGTTGTACACATGTGTTGTTGTCACTGCTGAACTTCTGCAGAGCACAGGAGACCTGAGAGGGTTTTTCTCCAAGTCAAGCAGCAGCAGCAGCATTCGGAAACCAGGGGAGGATTCGTGTTTCTCGGGCTCCAGGGACCCCGCTCTTCTCTGAAGTGCAATGCCTGCTTTTTTTTTTAACTCTTTTTTTTTTCCATATGTATAATTACTCATTTCTCAGACTTGCCTGAGCGAGCACGCCCCTCTTCAACTGTTTTTCAAAGCTCTGTGCCACAACTTTTACATATATTAGAGAGCTGAGCTTTCCGTACAAGGCCTTGCAACACAAATGGGTAACAACAGCTCCACTGAAGTATGTAGCTTATGTGAATGACTTCCACAATTAACGGAGCTGGGGCTGCTTTAAGCAAGAGGAACTGCCAGCTCGCATGATACCAGCTCAGCCAGTCATCTAATTAGCTAAATACAAACAAACCCATCATTTGTATTTCTTGCGGTTCAGGAGAGCAAATCCTGCTGTTGATAGCTTGCGAAACAACAAAAACAAAAGAGTGTGCCAGGCTGCCTGCGTTACACAGTGCATTAATCACCAGCACAGGGAAGGATGGGGTGATGGCAGCCTTCTTTCTGTGGTGCTTCAGATGTCTCAAAAGGCAGGGCAGGCTGATCAGGGCTGGCGGTACCCCTGCAGACCCCCGCCCAACCTTTACGCAGCCCTAATAGTGGAAGCATTCCAGGGTTTCACCACAAGCACGTGCACAGCTGACTTAAGGGGTTAAGGAAACCCCGTGACAGGGCTCAGAGGAGCCGGAGGTGGTGGGTTTCCTTGGTGGAAGGGCTAATCCCTTTTCCTGGGGATTGCAGCTAATGCACCTTCATCAGCACCTCCTTTTTGAACTCTTAGGGCAAAACCTGCAGTTTCTTTCATGGATATGGAATTTGGCCTCTCTCTCTCTTTTTGGGCTGCCTGCCAAGGAGGGCAAAAAGCCGCCTGGCTCCCGGGTGTTTGCTGTGGGACAGCTGGGGCTCTGGACCTGCGCTGTATACTCCTCGTCCTCGGGCTCATCGGTCCAGCTGCCTCCTGACTCACGTTTTGCATTCTGCAGGTTATCCGCGCTACCTGGTCGTAGGAGACCATCTGTCTGGAGAGCATCACTTGAAAATCCTGAGAGCCGATCTCCAAGATGATGCCGTCTACGAATGTCAGGCCATTCAAGCGGCCATCCGATCCAGACCTGCCCGGCTGACTGTTCTCGGTAAGTCCCGTCTCCCCATCATATTGGCGCTTATTTGCCTTTTTTTTTTTCTTTTTTTGTCCTTGCGGTTACACTGAGCGGCTTTTTAACAAAATACTTTGTTGCTAAATCCAGAGGACTGGAAATTAATCCATGGTGAGAGCGGTGCGGGTGCATGTTGATCCTGAGAACAGTAGCAAAGGCAGCTGTTTAGGGAGTACAGCAGTTCTGGGATGAGTAACACGGGTGCAAAATGTTTGGTACTTCAGCTCGACAAATGTAAGTCCCAATTCAAGAGTGTATGGGCATAAATTTAAGGACATGAAGAACGTCGGTGCCATCAGTGCGATTTGCCTTACCCTTGCTGCAGTGGTGCTCTGCGGCAGGACCAGGAAGACTCTGCCGCTTGAGGAAAGGCTGGTTTTCATGCCGTCTTCGTACTGTCTATTTTCATACATACGTTTTATCATCGTGCATTTCTCAGTAATTGATCTTTCCCATGAGCAACACAGGAGGATGTCGCATGGGATTGCAAACAGGAGACGGCTCCCGGCATCTTGTGAAGACCCTTGCTGGGTGGGAGATGGGAGAGCAGAGCTGGCAAAGGTCAAGGGCTTTGGTGGCAGGCTGGCAAAGTGGTTGTGAGCGCTTATCAGGAGTGCTGGGAAAAGGCAGGCTGCATCAGTGAGACATCCCAGAATGGATGTGGCTTCAGAAAAGTTCATGAAAATGGTGTTTTTCTTGAAACGCTTGGACACAAACGAGGCTGTATTGGTCTCAGATACATCCTGATTATTCAGCCCCCAAAGTGAAACTATTTACTTATTTAAGTTTGTGTAAATTGATGTTTGGATTTGATTTTAGCTTGTTGGTTTTTTTCCTGGTTAATTTTTAGGGAAAAAAAATCTTTTAAAAAGTTGCAAACAAAGAGTTTTAGTGCTTTTAGTCAGATCAATGCTTATTAGTCCTAAGCAGCCAAAAAAAGTGAATTAAGGTACTAGTTCTGGTTGAAGGTGCACCTTCTTGAAGCCTGTGCACCACTGCAAAAATGGGTTCTAATTTCTAGTTTGTCATTTCCCCTGCATTGTTTTTCTCTCTCCACAAGCCTACAAAATACCCTACCCCCAAACTTACACAACTGCCGTCTCTTCCTTCCCTGACCCCGAAGATAATGATGATTTTCTTTTGATCCATCCTTCTGCTCAATCAACCCTTTGCAGCAGCTCGGAGCTCTGACATGTGCCCATACATGAAAGAAGCCTGCAAATGAATCGGAAAGCAGAGCACGGCTGTCAGGAGGGCTTTCTCGCTTACCGACAACTTCGGCAAGCTGTGTCGCCTTCCCCTCCTTCGCCTGGGCTCCCTCCTTCTGTTGTGAAGGCAGAATATGTTGCTGGAGCCAGACAAAAGAAATAATGTTATTTAATTAGAGCTAAAGATTTCAAAACTAATTTAGTCCCAGGGCGCACGGGCGTACGTCAGAGCTCAGAGCTGCTGCAAAGCGTTGATTGAGCGGAGTGATGTTTTTTATGGATCAAAAGGAAATCGTTATTATCTTTGGGGTTATGGAATGTGTTGAATAGATGGTAGTTAATGTTTATGTGAATATACATGGTAGTTGCTAATTGGTACATTTACCTAAGATGTTCAGCAACTTACATTTGCAGAGTGTTTTCCTTTTAAGAAAATTAAAGTTATTGCGCATTCAACTTAAACCCGATCAATAAGAAAATGGGGCTTTGCAACCCATCAGTAGCACATCTTTCACTTTAGATGTATTTATGCAGATGTTCTGGGGAAATTTAAGGCTGGTTGGGGAGGTGTGAGTGATAATCTACACCCTGGGAAAGGGGCTGGAAGGTCGTTAGCGGTCAGCAGCTCGCACTTTGATACCTTTGCGGTAGGATGGTGTGTCCTGCCGCACCGGCAGCAAAGGCGGATGTTGCTACGGGTGGTCTGCGAGCTGCGTTTTAGGCAGCCCAATGGAGGGGAACAGAAATGGCACATTAAGAGTACATACCTCCAATACCCCGTGTGCTAAGAGTTAGCACTGGCTCCTGACAGCCAGTTACAGCGTGCAGTGTGTCAAGCTAAACTTAGTGTACATTAGGGAGGCAAAGCGCGTGTTTGTACAGGAAAATGGAGAGACGTTTTTGGTGGTTACAGATATGTAATGCCACCAGCTGTGCAGACATTTCTCCTCTTCGGATCTGGTGCGTGCCAACTTGACGAGCCTGCTTTAATTGTGAGCTAAGCAGCCGTCTCCGGAGGGATGTGGGTCTCCCAGATTTCATCTCTTTGGGTTAGGAAGGGATGTGACAGGCTACCTGAGCTGCTTCCTTTGAAGACGATGCTTGTGGGACATTCCCTCATCCCAGTCTGCCCAGCTTCACCTGAGGCTGCAGGCGTCACCTAGGCAGGAGAGGATCAGGGATCCGCGGATCTGCGCGCAAACCTGGCGGTTCTCGAGGAAACGATTTGTCACAGCTAGAGCAGAGCTGGGAGGCGCTCGTGGCCGGGAGCCCATCGTCTGCTGCTGGGGTTGCCAACCACTCGAGGGGCTCGTCAGCCAGTCGGGGATGTTGGAGGCAGTTCTGGGGAACCCCATCTCACTCCGTCACACCCCAGCCTTGTCTCTAGAAAATACTTTGCCGGGGTTTTTTTGCGTGCGTCGGTGCTGCCTTGTCCGTTCTTGCCAGCTTTTCCACTTCCTTGGTATCAAGAAATCCCCTAATGCCTCCCAATTCAGTTTCCAACTGCTGTCATTCATGTCTGGCAACAGCTTTATGGGGCTGATGTCTCCTACTTCCCTGCTCAGATGCAGAGCTACATCATATTTTAATTAAATATTTAAGGTTTTGTCACATTGTTTTCAAATCTACATGGTTAAATGTAGTGGAACGGATCATTCCGTAGCCTTGGAAGTCCAAACATTCAAACAGATGAGCCTATTAGTGTCATCAGCATCGGGGAAGATCTTTTATTTGTAGAGTCTCAGGGACAAATACTGCTCGGGAACCTGGCTAACCTATCCCAAAGCTGAAGGACCCCCCTTCTCCAGGTCTCCCTCACTTTCTCTCCTACCGTTGCGCAGATTGTCCGGGGAACCAGCCGCTGCTCTCTCTCCTAGGGACATCTGCCCCAGCAGGGAAGGCAGCGGCTGATAAAGCTGATGAGATGGGGTTTGGGAGGTACGGAGGCATCCACGTTTTCTGCAAGCAGAGGATGTCAGGGCAGCAGTTTGGCAGGGGAGCCCAAGCCAGGCAGGCTTTGGGAAGCCACTGGAGGGCTGTTTGCTACCTGGTACATCTTTAGTGGCAGGGCTTCTTAATTTATGATCTGTTTAACTAAGCTGGGGTATTAATTAAATAAAGTAAGAGCCTGATTAGGACTTTGAGAAATTTAAAAATAAAATCAGACAGCAATTGAGCAAAATTGCAAAGCAAACACTTTGGCTGTAACCACTGGAGAGTTCCCTCCGGTCTTCCATCAAAGCTCAGAGCAGGGAGGGCAAATACAAGAGATTATATAGCCAACAGATGTGTGTTGTTAAAATATGCATCTGCCAGCCGTGTAGTTTAAGGAGCCAGAGGGCTAGCTTGTGGATCCTTCTGCACTCGGGGGACCGTGAATGAATTCGAGGCCCCGCCAGCCGAGCTGGGATTTGCAGACACGTTAATTAGTGTTGAGTTCCCAGATCTCGAAGGCAGCCAAGCAAGGAGAAACTTTGAAGAGCGTATTGGCTTCCCCGGGAGGGAGGAGAGGGGAGGGGAAGAGGGGAGCCCCGGCTCACCGTGGGGATCTGGCAGCGGCGTTGTGAAGCCTCAGCCCACAATGGCCAGGGGTAGGCAGGACCTGCAGTGCCGGGAGGGTGGAGGAGTCCAGGTCGAGCAAAGCAGATGGACGGCGAGGTGTTGGGGAAGCTGGATGGTAGCGGGGTTGCTCTTCTTCACTGGCATCTTAGCAGGAACATCCCAAGCCTGTCCTGGTCACTGGTCCTCCCCAGCACGAGATGGGATGCCTCCAGCCCTGCCTTGTACCACGGGCTGTCCCGGCAAGCTCCTGTACACCGCTAGCTCTGCAGCTCGGCGCAGGCAAAGGGTTGGTCCCGGGGAGATGCTGGTGGGAACTTGGTGACAACCAGGACAAGGGGACCGTGGGGGTGTGAGGAGGGAGGCAGAGGAGCTACTTCCAGAGACTTAAGGTAAATAATTGATAGGCAGTTAACTTGAACATTCACCTTTTATAGTCTAAGTCATTGTCTCCTCCCCCTCCACGGCCTCTTCTAATATTAACTCTGCGTTCATGTGTGTCCCATTAGAAATAAAGCTTTCTTAAATCAACATGAATTATTTAATGCTACAGATTAAGTTAATTTGAAGTGAGAGCTCCTGTCTTTTAAGACAGCACAAGCCAGGGACAGGAGAAGAGGAGGGTCACCTAGGTGTCAAGTGCATTCACGTTCAATCACAACCATTTTCCTCTTTTTATGTTATTGTTTTTATTTTATTCCAATCCTCTTTCTAGCCGAGTCTTTCCGGTCCTCCCCTGCAGAGCAGAGTAGGCTATTTCCATTACCAAAATGATCGCTGGCAGCTTGAGACATCTGCGTTTCCCGGCTTTCCTGCTTTTTAGCAGAGTTTGATCAGAAAATAAAGAGGCTATGGCCTGGGAAAGGCCGTTTTTCAATATTGGTTTGTAATGCCGAGCTGCAGTGAGAAAATGTGGACTAGGTGATGTTTCAAATCCAGAAACAGTTCAGCTTGGAACCATCTCAAGTATTTTTTCCATACTTTTTAACAGAATTCAATTCCCTGAATGCAAAATTCAGCTTAAACCAGCATGCAGAGTCAGGATGTCAATTCAGAACCAAAACAGGAGTGATGAAAATGTGATCGTTTTCTTCCAGACAATCTCTTCTCCTTGAAAAAGTTTGGGTCTTCACGAAGTTGCATTTTCTGCTGGGAATATTTGCAGTGGCAAAATAGCAAACGGATCTACTGGGAATGAAACAGAAACATCAAACAATCGAGCACAAATCCCAAATAACCTAAATATTTGATGTCATGTCTGAGCAGCTTAAGTTTACAGCACTCTGAGCCGGCTCCTTTTGATAGCAGAGGGTGGATGGGTTTCCTTGCCAGCATCCCTGCGTGGCTCCTGGGGTGGGAAGGTATCTCCACAGGCTTTGACCGTACCCAGCCGGGCAAACCCAGGGTCTCAGAGGTGCTTAGTGCCGTACAAATTCAGGGTGAAAGGCAACATCTGCCTCGTGCAGTCTATAGCTGGAAAAGCAGATCAAAAAGAGGCACCGTGTGCTAAGAACTCAGCTCTAGAGATGGGTCTTCCCAAGCTGGGTTTCACCTGGGTGTTGGGAAGTGCTCTTCTTCCCCCATTTCGGAGGGGTTTGCACCCTGCCTGTCTGGAGGAGGATGGCAGGGCAGCATCCGCATGAGCTCTGCTCTCCTTACTTTGAAGGAGACAAGCAAAACTGATTCACTTACATCCCCATTAAGCACATCTTAGCTGGCTGTGCGTACTCGAGTGAAATGCAGGGACACGTCCACTGGCCTTGGGCTCCGCCAGCCTCGTTGCTGTAGCATAACAACTTTCCGATTACACAAATATGGGGAAGGGGAAGCTAAGAAAGGGGGTTGATTCACATTAAATCTGTACCCGCTGTTCTCCTGCTTTTGCCTTGTGGTTGTAGAGCTGCTAAGACAGGGAGTAGCTTGGTGTGCCTAATCGCCGTGAAAATGTGAAAAGCTCCTTCCATAAGGACCCTGGAGGGAGTTTCCCAGTAGGCACTGGGAAACAACCCGGAGCTTTTGCAAAGACGGCTCAGTTTGCACGCTGCTTGTGACAGCACCCTGACGGGCGTAAAGGCTGTCCCAGTCCAATAGACACAGTTAATACGCCACCGCGTGACCCAGAAATTAAAAAAAAAAATATGTGTATACTCATCAGATGCATTAAAAATTATAAATATATTCCTTCCCACCAGGACAGGGCTGTGTCTAAGCGGTGGCTGGTGTGTAATCGCACGGAGGGAAGTTCATCAGGGCCAGGCCAGCACTAAGCAGATGCTGCCTCCAACTCCCTCAAACCCGGGTCCGGTGTTATCGTCTCGCACCATTTTATGAGCAGTCTTGCAAAATTTGTGTTTTCTTAAAGCCCTGGGGTTGGGTGATACCACGAGAGTGTTCTTGTTCTGCACATAAATTAATGGCTAGCCTTCAGCACCGCAGAGCCAGGCTGGAATCCTGAAGGAAGATTTGTGTGCCTGGGAGCCCGTCTGTTTTCTTTGAACTGTATTGCTTGGTCTACCAGCAGATACCACCTCTCCCATCAAACTTCACCTTGCTTATATCCTCAAAGCCACAACAGCATTCCTACCTGCATGCTGAAGACTGAAGGACCACAGAGTAAATAGGAGGAGACACAGTTAGAAATGATTAATGTTAAGGTTCTTGCGCCAATCTGTGATTTCTTGTCTCGATGCAGGGAGGGCCTGACCCGTGGTTTTATCGAACACAAAGCATTTGGCTTCTCTATGCAGAGTCTGCTGGTCTGTACCGTGCTGATGGATGCGAAGCACATAGAGCTGATAAAAAGCCTTCCTGATTCTCTGTCATCCCTTTAGGTGCAGTGGTGGCTTCATCCCTTTACCTCTTCCCAGCCCCTCTTGCTGGCTCTGCCCACCTCCCTGCCCCTCACACAGGAGCCACGAGCAATTACTCCCGCCTGTTATTGCCGTGAAGTTACCGTGAAATGGCGGGGGGGGGGCGGTGCTTGCACTGTGTCAAAATCCCTCTGTCCTGCTGTGCTCATCACTTGTACTGCTGCGTCTGTGCCGCCGCCTGCTCTGGGCACAAACCTCTTTGCACCCCACCCCCAAATCCTCCCCAGCTGGTGTAAGGCAGCCGGGAGCCACTGCTCCCTCTGCGTCACACGAGCCTTTCCCCTCTCCATCGTACATTGCATCAAATGGCTCCTGCTCCATGCAATGCCTGTCGACAGGGGAGATTATGCTGCTTTATGCCCTTTTGGATCGCTGACACCTTGCAGTCTGCATCACACAAACAAACCCCGCGCACGTGCAAATCTCTCTTTGCTTTGCACGCCTACGTGCATTTCTCTCTCTTGCCAATCAACACAAAACTCCCCCATCTGTATCCTGCCGGCGCTTCGCTGTATCTGCATTATACGTACGCACAGCAGCTCCTTTTGTGCCTCTCACGCATGCACGTACGGATGCAATGTAGATTGCAGTGCTATGCGTTCGGGCTGCGCTCGGTGACTGCTCAGCTGGGGCATCTGTCACCGCTGGGAACTTGGTGGATTGTTAGTGACCTGACAAAAGTATTGACTCCCTCTCCTCTTGTCAGCTGGCAGAGAAGAATGAGGCCCTCGAAGCGTGACATCACCTGAGCGACAGCCCCCGCTTTCTTATCGATCCCCCCGAATGAAAAATGAACCCAAGGCTCAGCAGGGGCAGGGCCAGCCGCCAAAGCAGAGAAAATGCTTTGGGAGAGGATGCATCAAGCGGCCGTTGAGGTGTTTCTGCTGGAGGCTGCCCGCCCACCCCAGCTCTCTGCTTGTAGCCAGCCTGGAGGGATGTTTGCTTGGGTCCGGGAGCTTTGCCAGCCCTATCTTGGGGAGCTTTTCGCATGTCTTGCGTTTTCCCCCCTCCTGTAAGTTCACCCTAATCGCCACTCCTTTAAGTTCACCTAATCCTTCACCTGCTGGGCCTGTTTCTGAGCTGCTCTGCCAGCCGTGATACAGTTCAGGCTTCCTAGCCCAGCTCCCAGCTGCAACCAGCATCCTCCCAGCGTCGTGGTGGAGAAAAGGTTGGTGAAACCCGTGATGAATCTCTCTCCTTGTTACCGATCCATCGCAGTGCTATCTGTTCCTGGCATTTCCGAGTGGCGTTTGCTTTTGATGCACCTGTCAGCATGTCTGACGGATGTCAGCTTCCCATCTGATGGTAGGGCGGGGATGGCTTTGAGGCTGTGGCATTCCTTTTGGCTCAGCTTGGGCTTCAGAACTGGATAGCTGCGTCTTAATGATTGACCTGTGGGTGTCTGTTGTAATTAATGGGCAAATAACCTCCCCTGCCCCAGGATATTCATCTCATGCTAAGGTAGAGGTTGGATAAATGGCCCTCTGGACAGGGCTATTACTCTTTTTTGATGTTAAAAGGTGCCTGGCATGCTCAAATTAGAAGTTGACCGTCTTTAGTTTGTTTGGGGCGACAGCAACCACCCTGCTGCTTCCCGAGAGCCTGCCTTGGGCCGGTGCTTCCTTACTGGGGTGTGCAAAGAGTTTTGGCTGCGAGTTGCACGCAGTCCTTGCCCAGGCTGGTGTTAGAAGCTGCTGTGAGATGAGTAGTTTTATAATCCACTAGTAGGTGGCTTGGTTTTGCAGTACTGGGTGATGATGTGGGTGCTGAGCTATGGCGAGGTGTAGAAGGCAGTACCCCAGACACGGCTGTAAATGCACAGTACCTAAAGGGATCACTTTAGGTGATAAATCACAAATGAGGGACCACTTTAGGTGGCAAGCGTGGACATGGCAATGGATGGCCCATTCAGGACTCCTCGCTCCAGCCTCCTCCCCGCTCCTGGGAATTAGAGTGAGGCTTTCTCCCCAGGGGCCAGGCATGAAGCCGCACTATCGGGTTCCTCTAATGTGCTCAACTCTGACCCCCGCGGAGAGAGACAAGGGATTCACGGCAAATTATGGATTTAACACCTATGATGAATCTCCATTACAGCATGAAATGAGAAAGGAAAATGTAGCTAAATGGAAGATCTCCCCTGGGCAGCAAGAGACTGCAACTTACGAGAGGCTGGGGAAAATGAAAAAAAAAAGGGGGGGGGGGAATCAGGAACTAGGAAATTCTTATTCCTTTAAATATTGCAAAACCTTTATAAGCCACTGCTTGCAGGTTAGTAGGGAGGTGGATTAAAGGCCAGGACTCAGACCTGTGACACATCAGGGGTTTCCAACTCCATCCCTTCCGCTTGTCACGATGAGTGGAAATGAAATATCTTTGGGTACTGGTCCTTCGGGTGCTCGGGACTGCCGGTCCCCAGCATCTGGGACCAAGACCTGCCCTTCATCACATCCCTGAGTGTAGCCTGGCCCTGCGTCAGTCGTCTCCTTTTAGGAAACGCCAATGGAGCGTCCTTCCCTAGCAAGTGCACTGATGCCTTCCAGCTTAGACTCGGCTCCTGACTCCCAAACATGTGGCTCCTGGGCTCCCACCACCGTAGCATCCACCCTGCGCTGCCCTCCACTTCAGTGGCTGCTTCCATAGGGTTAATCCCTTTCCCAGGGCATCAGTGCAGCCAGCTCTCCAGCAGGGGCAGTGACCCAAGAAGTGGCTGATATTTCCGAGGCTTCGGTTGAGCTGGGTGTGGGAAGCAGAAACTGGAGTGGAAGCATCGCACGGGGTGTCGTGCAGCTGGAGATGAATTCCCACGGGGAGGAGCTGTCGGCCAGGTGACTTTGCTGGAGGTGGAGGAAGGAAGACGGGCTTTAGTGACAAAATATGGGCTTAGCACTGGTGGGAGAGCCAGGGAAGGGGGCCACCCAGCGTGCTGCCTGCTTGGCTTGTCCTCCTGGCTGTTTGGGCAGAAAGGGAATCTATGGCCTGGATGGACACACACAAGTCCCGGGTTCATTTCTGTGCTGCCAAAGCCTCCGTGGGTGACCTTGAGTGAGTCCTTCAGGCTCAGATCCCTCCCTTAAAGAAAGGAAAAAAGGGCCGGGGTGAAGCAGAAACAGGCAACTTTGGGTTATAAACATGATCTGCCTTGTACCCTGTGTTCGTTGCGCTTACGGCTGCGATGTGGATGACATCCAGGAGGTTTTGTGCAGTCAGTTATTTCTGGGGTTGGGCAGCAGCCAAGCAGAAATGCTGCAGAGTCATAGTTTCGGAGACAAGTGTCTATATTCTCCTTTGAGTCATAAATCATGTAGGAACTGAACTCTCCTCCCTGTGACCCAGCGGCACACAAGGGATCCTCTTACTGTCCTTAACTCACAGGAATGCAGCGGGGATGTACGCCGGACAGCTTGCGATGGGTTTGGCTAATCCGGGGAGCATCCGCGTACCCGAGGTGGCTGTTTCTTATTCAGGTTGTTGCTAGGGAAGTCTGCAGAGATTTCTCATGGTGGGTGAGAAGTGACTTTCAAATCAGAGGCAGCATGAAAAATTGCAATGGGAAAATAAAGTCTTTCTTGATATCACATTTAATTGCTAACAAAGACAAAAATCACACCTCTCGTATTCGGTTCACCAGCAAAAGCCCAGATACCAGCTGCCCCATATGTATTTGATTCCAACTGGTAGGTTTAAAAGACACAGAAGGTATTTAATGATAATGATAATGATTTACATTTATATAGTGCCTTGTATCCACTGGGATCACAAAGTGCTTTATATATCTATGGATAAAAATATACTGGATAACAAGCACTCCATCCATAACCAAATCGCAGCCACTTCCCCGGCGAGGCAGCAAGCTGTTCGGGAAGGAGCTGCTGCATTTCCAGAGCCGCTCTCCCTCCTCGCTGCTATGGCACTTGGGGTGCTGTACAGTAATTTTGTAATAAAACCAGGTGATAAAACCACTTTAAAAGCAACAATGTCATAAAAAGGAGAACCCTCACTGTCATAAAACTGCACGCAGCAGAACAGGAGGGGAAACTTGAAAGGGAGAAGGTTATAAATAGGGACTGTCGCTGTCATGGAAATCAGCTCTGGAGAAGAGACGTCTTACAGCTGCTCTGGGTTAGAAGGTGAGGAGCTTGGCCAGCAGCAGTATCTACAAAGGGCAGGTACCATCGGAGCTGGGTAGAGAGGGACGTCCCAGGCTTAGTTTGGAGGTGGCCACGTAGGGAAAAATCCTGACACCTGAAGCTTGAGAGAGGCTTCTGCCTTCGTGCCCTGCTTCGTCCTGCTGTGGAGCAGGTCTCCCGCGGGTTGGGTGCAATCCAGCTGCCTTCCTCCTCCGCCGGCTCCCTGAGCGAGTGAGCTCTGCCAGCAGCACTGTCCTTCACCGGCTGAATGCCGGCGTCTCTCCTAGGAGGCATCGAGCCTCGCTAGCCCAGCATCCACCCCTGGAAAGGAGCCGCTCGGTCGATCCCCTTTGGTGGCAGCATCTCGCTCAGCTGGGTCTGGGAGGCAGGCGAGGGGAGGGGAGGAAGGAAGGGAGAGAGAAATTGAGGCTCTTAGAGATATTCATTCAAAATTCATAGGCGCAAAATTGCAGTCTGCATGGATTTGTTTCCTTTTGGAAATTACAGGAAACTACAGGCACCAACAACTGTTATTCAAATAGCCACTTTAGATGATTAGGATGGCAGGAGGCTGTACTTACACATGCAGACCCAATATAATCAGACGCGAGGCAGGGTGGGAAGGCAAGGCCAGGCAGAGGGAAGCTGAAGGAGCTTATAAGTGTAGGCAGGCAGCAGGGTGGCTCTGCGGGAAGAGGCACAGGGCCGAATCCAGCCCCGCTGTTGTGGTCTGAAGAAGGAGCATCCTATTAGCTTCCCCTGGGTTGGAGAGCTGGCAGGTTTGGGATGATAAGGGAGAGCGCAGAGCTGGGTGGAGATTCCTGGAGGAAGTTTCTCACCCCTTGTGAGCCGGCAGGCTGCAGGTAGGTAGTGCACAGGTACAAGCACCCTTCCCTCCTGCCTGCAAGCAAGGGCTCGCCTCTCCCCTGCACATGCATCATGGCCCAGAAATGCACGCTCCTCATCCTCTGCTTTCTTGCCTTCTTGCATAAGCATGCATAATCACTCCCCAGCCCCTTGTAAATTAAGAAAGAGGGAAAGTTTTTACCCCTGAATTTACTTAAAAAAAAAAAAAAAAAAGCCACGCACACGTGCAAAACCCTGAGCAAATATTGTTCTGAGAGTCAGCAACGAAATGCAGGCAAAACATCTGAGCCACTGAAGGGTGGAAATTGTATAATGAAAAGAGGCTCTGCAGTACAAGTGGAGAGGAGAGGCGCCCAGCTTTTTATCCAGAGAGCTGTTTCTTTTACTTTTAAAATGTTCCTCTGGGGTACCAATGGTGTCGGGCAGTGCAGAGCGGCCAAGAGCTTCTCATCCTCTCCCTCGCCGCTCACGGCAGCATCTCCCGCTCAACCAAACCCTCTCTCCATGACGCTGAGACTCCTTCCTGCAGATGGACAGCTTCCAGCAACCTGCCGTGTCTTCTCAAGTCACTCAAGGTGTTTGTAAATGTTTGCACACAGGCGAGCATCCCATCTGCGGGTGTGTTGGGCACGCATTGGCAGCCGCGAACACGTCGCTTGGCAAGGTTTTCGCTGGAAGCGCCTGCAGCGAGCGGCAGGCACACGGCATCCAGCGCTTCGCTGCAGGGCTGGACCCGAATACGAACCGTCTGGGGCCCGTTGCTTGCCGGACCCACATCCCCAGCGATGCAAGAGCCCTTCGCTGTACCTGGTTCCTTTCCCTGGCTGCAGGGTCACGGAGGACTTTATGCACTATCAAGCTCTTCTCCTGGCTCGTCCTGGCGAGCGAGCCTTGTTCTGAAGCACCTGGGAGATGGACAAAGGTGGATGTGCATGTCTTGGAAGGGAGGCAGACCTAAAAGGACAGAGCAGGAGGTCTTGAAGGAGCTGACTATCAAGGGCAGCCAACTCAGAGGCTTTGACACCTTGCATGGAGAAGGAGACCTTCCCAAAATCTCTAGGCTCTGCTTAAACACGGGCAGCAATCAGCTAGACCCCTGCTTCTTCCTCCCTGGTGCTTTTTGGGGTAACCTCGAGCGTGTCTTGGTCAGACGCGGATGCTGACGAGCTGCTTTGCACTCCCTAGCTTCCCTTTCTTGTCTTTACAAGCGCTTTTCTCTTATCCAGTAGTATTTTGCAAAACTTCACAAGCTTTTAGTGGCAAGACTTTTGCTAAGAGGCTGTTGATAAACCTGGAGTAGACAGCAGGAAGGCTTTAGAGCCGTATTCTCTTCCTTTCCGTTGGAAAAAGCGGCTTATCTGCTTCGGAGAATACAGGTTCTCCCTCCTTATCTGCGCTGAAATCTTATCTAAACTGGTTCAGGTGGCGGAGCTGAGAGAAGGAAATAATTAAGCTAGAGACAGGTGAAATGCTGACATTATTATTACTTAAATAGCCCAAACCTTTTACCTCATGGGTTGGTTTTTTTTTTCTTTTCACTTTTTTTACTGCTGGTGACACATAACAAGGGAGAAATCGGTTTTTCCAGGTTATCTTACCCATACACACACACACGCAACTTCGCCCCCCTCCTCCCCACCCAAATATAAATCTCATTTAACTGGTTCTGTTGGCAAGACAGAGAAATAATTAAGGCGAAGGTGGCTGAAATGTTGATGTTATTACTGTAATGCAGCAGCCTGTTTAGTTTCTTTGCCGATGAAATGCAACCAGGGGAAAATCAGTTTTAAAGATTACCTCCCAGAGATGCAAATTGAGGAGCGGAAACCATGTAGTCAGGAAGAAATGGTCTCAAACTAGGAAACATTTCAAAGTCTGTGACAGTCTCTTAGGGGCTTTTAAGACCACAATTTACCTTTTGACTGCATTCTATTTTCTCTGAAATCCTTTATTTCCTTCTTATTTATTGACTGGAGAGACAGCACAAAAACGAGAAAGTGATTCTCCAGCCGCTGGTCTTAAAAATCCATAGAAGAAAATTATTCTCACGAGGGCGGTTTTTTTATTGTTGTTGGGCTCTTTTTTTTTGTTCCCTACCCCCACCCCCTCCCTTCTTTTTTAGCACTCTCTGTGAACCAGGGCTTAATTGAATCACTTTGCCATAGAGGGGTCTCGAACTGGAAGGTATCAAGGTCAGCACCATCTCAGAGCAAGAAGCCCTGATTAGAGAGGTGGGAACCATGGCAATAACACAGCGGGACGCGGAGCGCGTCAAAGGTGGCGGGCCTCTTTCTAACGAACGTGTCGGGAGCCAGCGACTGAATTACAGTGATGTGCCCCAGATGGGCTTGCTCTCTTTGGGGACAGCGCTCTGGATTAAGAAAATGTGCATCTGTGCTGCTTGGATTGGCATCTCGCTCTTGGATTAGCATCTCGCTTTTGGATTAGCATCTCGCTTTTGGATTAGCATCTCGCTTTTGGATTAGCATCTCGCTCTTGGATTAGCATCATGCTCTTGGATTAGCATCTCACTCTTGGATTAGCATCTCGCTCTTGGATTAGCATCTCGCTCTTGGATTAGCATCTCTCTTGCAGCGGCAGTAGGGGATTGATGAGCCTCTGTGCCTTGTTTTGCAATTCGCGCTGTTAACATGCACTCCCCTTCCTCCTGCATGCGTCTCAGGGTAGTCACTGAGTCGCTTGCTCGCTGCCAGAGCGAGAAAGCCCTCTGCTTGCAGCAGAGATGCAGGGGCTGCTCCCAGTCGCATGCTTTGCTGTGGGACGGGGAGCCAGGCCGGCCGGCGTGTGGTCCTTCCTAGCAGCTCAGCTCAGGGATCTGCAAAGCACCGGTGCAGTAAGAGATGCTTTTCAGCAACCCTAGAGGTTACCAACCAACTGTCCTTCACCCACCCTTTCCCGGGTCTCTCCAGGGCCTCCACCTTCCTCCTAGGAGCACACGTGTCTCCATCCGTGTCTCCCTTCCAGCTGGCTTTAGCTGCAAGCCCAGAGCCTGGTCCCAGCTTCGCATCCCCTTGGCCTTGCCCCTGCCCTGGTGACATCCTGCTCCTTCTTGCTCCTTGCGCGGTTGTTTCCCCCCACCACACACGCATGTGTGTCATGCACACGTTTCTGTCTGCGGGTGTTCCCTGCCGGGAATGATACTGAGACGCGCAGAGAAAAAGAAAACCATCATAAAGAAATCCCGCAGTGCTGGCCTAGTTCGACCGTACCCAGCTGCGAGCTAACTCTGCTGCCCAAGCGAGCCCCCCAGAGACAGCTCTGCTTGGGAGGAAATAACTAGATTAAAAAATAGTGCATCGGCTTAGGCTAATATGGCTCAAAATCATTGCAGCCTAGTAATTAGAGCCTAGAATTCAGAGATGAAGTTCTTTTAGGCCATCCAGTCTGTCTTTCAGCTAGCTGTGTTTAATTACTCCTAGCTTCTCTTGGCCCTGCTTTCGCAGAAAGGACCACGTGAGGGCATTTCCCACTCCTCCCTCGCTAAGGTTGCCCACTTGTTGATACTTTTTTGCTTAGTTTCTGAGGTTGCATCAAAAAAGATCTGGGCAGATCTGCAGCAAAGCCATGCCTGACCACGCTGCGAAGGTCAAGCTACGCTTCTCCTCCTTCCTTCCTTCCTCCAAAGCACTTTGGGTGGTACTGGGGCTTCAGTCCTTGACAGGCAGCACAAGGATGTCCACAGCAGGATGGCGGTGGGGTGGGGAGGACAGGGAGCACCCACTGCTCTGGGTGATGCCTCTGGGAGAGCTGGAAGAGGGGTTACAGGCTCAGGAAACTTCCCAATATATCTGGAGCAAGGATTTATGTGCACAGGCTCCTCAGATCGGGCTGCTCCATTTTCTGGCTCTGTGATTTTCTGTCTCAGCTCCCCAGGCAGGACTTGGAGGTACTTTGCTTCCTAGTGCTGTTCAAAGGTACCTTTGACGGGTGCAAAGAAGCAAGAAGGATGCAAGAGTAAAATTGCAGAGGTTCGAAAAGTTTCCCTTTTGGAATGAAGGATTTTTGCTACAACTGAACTGAAAAAAGACTGGTTTGAGCAAGACCTCCACCAGAACGAAACCTGCCTTGAAAATTGCCACCCTGCGTGTGCGTGTCTCCATTTGCCTCCCTGGACTTAGACATCTCCCGTGCTGCCGTGTAGCGTCTCCTGTGACATGCTGCGCTGCGTCTCAGTGACCGGGAGCCCCGGGTTCTCTCCTGGAGGCAGGACCTGTATCACAGGAGAGGTCTGGGGGGATTGCGTCCATTAACACGACTGAGAAATGAAATCGGAGGCATCACCACCCATCTCCCAGCAATCTGTGTAGCCTGTCTCCTATTCTTCCTGTCTCCTCTACACCTTATCTGGTTTCTGCTGCCATTGCGAACTCTGGGAGGAAGAGCATCCCTGGGGATGTGGGTGGAGGCAGCGGGACCCCTCGCCCTGCAAGTCCCCCCCAGTACCAGGACACAGCGTTTCCCTCCTCGCCTCCATTGCTGCGGTGAGAGCACCCTCTCCTGTCTCAGCTCTGCCTCACTGCATTTTTTCCCTGCTCCCTTCCCTCGCGTAGAAACCAGCGCTGAGGCCCTCCGGGGTGAGGACGCGGGTCCGGGGACCCAGCAGCCAGGGTGCTAGGCTTGGCACCCGCACCTTGTTCCCAGCACAGCGGCCGTGTGCGACCCAGTGTGCTCCTGACAGCAGCACTGAAGTCTGTTAGGAGAACTGGGGGAATATTCAAGTAAAAAACAATTTCTAGGAGAGGTCTGTTATAATTACTAATTAGATCTGGTTATAATTATCTCTCTTTGCAGTCCCATACCTGCCGCAGAATAGCTCCGGTTCCTCCTAACCATTAGCAGAGAAAGTCTTTTACGATACACCGGGTGATTACACTGCAATTGCAGCCTCCGTGGCGAATGCTGACTTATTAAAGAAGGGCCGATATTTACAGAAGAACATTGTGATCAAATTAGGCTAAAATTAACTGGAGTAAATTAAGAATACCAGTTTTTTTCATCCGCTTCCCTTTCTTTTCTGCCACAGAGTCGCCTCTGGGTTTGTTCATAATGCTCCGTGTTGATTGTGGTACTTGACCGGGCAAAAAGATACGGAAAGCGGCAACAACCCATTTCTCTGGTTTGCCTCTGTGTGAAATCTGCATTCGCATCTCCCTCTTGCTCATCCGCCTCCTCCTGCTCTTAGAATGCCAAGCCACAAAACTACAGGGCAAGACCCAAACCTCTGGCTTTTGCAGCTTCCCCCTGCCCCCCCCAGCTTTCATAAGCTTGCTAAAGGCTCTGCCTGCAAGCCTCTGCTGCGTGGAGAGCCATCTCAAAGCGCTCATCGCACGCTTCCTGTTCAGGGCATGGGTTTTCTCAGAACAATATCAAGAGGGGTGGATTTCCCCACATGATGCTAAAACCCAATGCTCGCTTGCACTTAAGGCACGCCTTCATAAGTCCAAAGTGAAGGCTGGTGCTCAGCGTTAGGAAGAATCATGCAACAAGGAATTTGGAGATTTTTTTAATAGCAATGGGCCAAACAAAATAATCACCAGATGGTGTAAGGGTTTTTTTTCTTTTTTCCAGCACAAACTGAATTATTGGTGAGTGGAGTGTGATTTCTGGGAGAGTTGACTCTCTCTGTTGGTATCCAGAAAGCAGCTGAGACAGACAAACTTTTGGCTGTGGCAGTGTGGGGTGGGTTGCGTGGACTGTTGCTTTGCTTCTCCGAGTAGGAGCCTGAATCATCCTAAATAATAGTGTAGCAGAGGATGGTGGAGGTAACGAATAATACAGTCTCTGGCCCAAGCCTTTGGATAAATTATCCTTGCAGTTAAAATGCATGAATTTGACAGGCTTTGCAAATTGCCTCTTATTATGGATTCACCAACTTCTCCACCTTTACTTGATTGCCTCATCCCTAATCCTCCAGATCAAAGTCGCGCTGAACGGGGGGGCTGGGGGGTCTCTTATTGCATCTTTAGCAACTCCTGGTTTTTCCCCTAATCCAGGAGCTCCACCCTAGTTCTGGCTTAATGCTACCTTGCAGTGTCTGCAAGGCTGAACCTCCACGCTGGAAGCTCCACTTTTAATTCCCAGTTGGCCCCTTGCCAAAACAGGGCAAGTACAGTGCCTGGTAGTACTTCTGCAGTGGCTAAGGATGCTGTTAATACAGACCATGCCATCAGCGTTTGAGGGAGGTGAACATGACACAAGGCGTACTTCAGATGGGCTTTGGGAAGATGCTTTTTAAATATGCAGTGGTTGGGATGAAAGCTTTTGCAGTGAACAGGTCAAGGCACACTCTTTTCCCTCCTTTGTTTCAGTGGAAGAAGCTCACGTGAAGTCTTTGATAAGGTTTTAGATTTTGTCCTTTGCTCCACTTCTTTCCTCCAGAGAGGAAGAAGAGAAATAAGTGAGTCAAAATGAGGGGAAAAGCCTTCTTTTTCCAGCTTTCTTGTCATTGCAAAACTGAAAAAACCTATATTGTCTGCCCCGAATGAAATGTTGGAGTTTATTGTCCTTTCTATGACAGCGTAGTGATCTCCACTGAGCTCTTTTGCCTGCTCTTTTCAGTGACTGCAGAGCTCACAGCCAGCAGAGATGCCTGCCCACCGCCCCACGGAGTCACGGGACAGCGGGGCTGGAAGGGCTGATGCCGGCAGTGCAGGTCGCTTTGCCCCTTGGTGGCACGTGTGATCCCTCGGTAGGTGCCAGGGCGGAGAGACAGGTACCGAGATAGAGAGGTGGAAAGGGTAGAACCACCCGCAGAGTGTTGGTGCTGCTCCCATTCCTGCGCCCCAGGCACTTCCCTTCCCATGGCTCCAGCTCTTCGGAGATGGGGCTGGCGATGGTCGTGTTTGTTAGAGGATTTTCCTTCTGCGGGTCCTGCACTGGGGAATCAGAGAAGGAAAGCTAGTGTTCACTATTCACATCACATCTGAATATTCACGAGAGCTGCAAATTAGCCAGCTACGTCACCTGGGCTGGGCTGGGACGTCTTTCTGGAGTCCTACCTCATTCCTCCAGCAGCCTGGTTGCAGTGAAGGGGAAAATTAACAATGCTTTTTGCTTTGGGGACAATTATTTCATGCAGATCACTTTTGGAAACTGGCAAGTGTTGGGGGTTTTTATTTGCAAAAAGCACACAGGGAGTTGTCGGGAAGGGGAGGCCAGCTCACGCCAGATTTCGTATTAACCCAGGCACCGTGGAAGGTCTAAAAGAGGAGACATCAAACCCTCTTCAGGCATGTCAGAGCTGAACCCCTGCGTGAGGTTTTCTCCCTGCCCTGTTTCTCAGCCTGCCTTTGCCTTAGTGTAGCGCAACAAAGAGTTAATTGAATTGGTAAAAAAATAAGGCCAGGGCAGAAGCAGCAGCATCTTTTTCTCCATTGTAATGAGTCATATGTTTTCTTAATGTATTCCTGCTCCTTTCGGTGCTCTCCTGACCCCTCTGCCTTGCTGCACACCCCATTCCTGGTTTGGATCTCCAGCCAGTCTTTGTAGAGCATTGTCAGGCCTAATTGCTTTCTGCTTGGGCCCATAACACATACGGTTCAGTGAGGCTGCAAGAACAGAGCAAAAGAGGACAGAGGAATCGGTGTATTAATCCCTGGCTTTGCTACCACGCTCGTGGCACTGGGCATCCCTAGAGAGTTCGCCGACACTTGACCGCTCCTTTCAAACAAATGGGGACAGCAAGGAGCGGCCAGGGTACTCCAGTCTCTTTCTCTTTGGGGTTGCCAGACCACGATTTTAGTTGGGGGCAAAATCGCTGGCAAAATAATTACAAGCCCATTACTGACTCGGGTGGGGTGGGGGTGGCAAATCGCAATGTCACGCTGTGGTCCTAATCAGCTCGTGCGAGCCCCCCGGAGAAGGGCTGGCAGGACCCGGTGTGGCCGCAGACAGCCACAGCCTCGGAAACCACAGGGCGACGCTGGGGGGTGGCGTGGCACGTGGGAGGGACCCTGCGGGGGCAACTTGTGAGTTTGGAGGAAACCCAGAGGCTTGGAAGGTTGCTTTTGTGTTTTCTGCGCTGTAAGCTGGCACGGTGCTTGTTTTAGCCCTGGAGGGCTGGAGTGTAGTGACTAACATCTGAGCTAAGATGGCAGCTGGCACTTGCTAATCTCTCTCCAGCAGGTAAAAGTGGCACCCGTTGCCTTAGCATGGTCCAAATACGCTGGTGACGTGAGACTGGGACCGTGAGTCCATCGTTTCCCTGCTCTCACAGGACAGCCCTACTCCTCTGAACTTGCAGCGTAGTCCCGCCCGCGGCTCCTCCCAGAGCTGCACTCCGCAAAAACCAGTGGCGGTCCAAAATTTCCCGTGCAGATTGGGCTTTTTCTCACTTGCGTGGCTGCAAATGGTGTGAATTCGCCAGCAGTAGTGCAGCTGGGGCTCTGGCATGGGCGGGGGGATGCTGGTCTGGGGTAGGATGCGGTGGGGAGAGCAGGTTGAGCGGATGCAGGGACCGTGCAGGCAGCCCCACGTCGATGACTGCAGTGGGGCCATGTCCTTGGTAGGCAAAGAGAAGGAGCATGCCCAAGCCTAGAGCTGCGCAGCCCAAAATAAAAAGCTGCTCGGTGTTTTCTTCACAAACTTTCCCCAAAACAAGCTCTGACACGAGGATGGCTGTTTGCAGATGTGTGTAACCCTTTTTATTTGAGGCTGGGGTTTGTTTGTGAACCTGCTGCTTCAAGGCGCCAGGATGATTGCCGGCGCAGGGAGGCTTAGAAACAGCTTTGATGCACAAGAGGCACTCCAGAATCAGATGTCAGGTCCCCAAAGCCTTGAGACTGCGTGAAGAAGTGAGGGAAATTCTAGTGAAAATAAAAATGCTTTGCCGCTCTTACTGGTGGAGCATCCCAGGGTCATGTTCTGAAGCTTTGCAGTACTGAGGACTAGAAATGTGTTGGTTTTTGTGTGATGAAAGGCTCCGCTCCTCCTCTCTTCGAATGGATTTAGGATCTGGGCTGTAAGAAAAGTGAGAAGTGATGCGACAAGCACGGTACAGCTGCTATGGATTTGGTGACGCTGAGTTAGCTGGCAGATGTTCGCTGCCCATCCCTTCCACCCTGCAGAAGCCGAGCAAGGCGTTTCCCCTCTCCAAAGCGGTCCAAGACCCCTGGGAGCTCTCCTGGCAACACCACAGAGCCCATTTCTGCAAAGGGGATGACTTGCTGGGTGGGCAGCTGTACCCTGCGCTCACTGACCCCTCTCGGGCGTGGGAAGCAGAGCTCATGGTGGAGGGACCTGCTTGTTTGAGGTCATTTTGCCCAAACCGCAATGCCCAGTGCCTGCCAGGTGCCACCAGCCTGGGACCAGCACGGGGCTCCTGCCCACAGGCAAGTCAAGAGCCTGCGGTGAGTCAAGCCGCCTTCCCCCCCGCGCAGCCCCTTCCTCTCCATCTGTCCTTCCACGGTCCTCCTCCTCCTCTAGTGTCAACACGAGCTTAATGAAAAAGCAGCAGATGTTCCTTTGATTTCAATTTACTCACGATTTTAACCTAATGCAAATGGTATTTTGCATCCAGCTGTGACGAGGCAGTCTGGGCTGAGTCCCGGCATCCCTGCTTGCGGATTTCCTACCTGTCTCATCAGCTTGATGGCAGTGACTGACTTCCAAAAATCTTCTCCAGGAGATTGTCTCTGCCAGGTCTTGGGAGCAGCTCTGCCCTGCTTCAGGCTGTGCAAAAGGACTCGCAGCAGCTCCTGCGTGCTGGCGAGGCAGTGGTGGGATCTGCGGGAGAGCATCATTTTGGCCTGGCTGGAAATTTTTGTGTGTGTTTTGGAAGTTTCTTGTGAAAGGGAGTAATAATTGAGAAGAAGAACAGTCAACAGCAAGGAATTCATCTGCCAGATTTAGCTTCGCTTTCCCCTCTAGGATTTCAACAAGCTAACTGCGATTTCCTGACCTTATCTCCTCTCTGAGTGGGTAAACAACAAACTCACTCTTTTGTTGCTGCTTGGAATGGCTTGAAGATATTCACAAGCAGAGCTGGTTTGTTTGTCACCAGATGGGAAAGATGGGGCTTTCCCCTCTCCCTTGCATATTTGCCACCCAAATTCCTCCGTAAGTGGACAGAGCTTCTGCGGACTCTCCCGTGCCCGGGCACTGCTGTTGCACCGTAGGGTCTGTGACCACCGTCCTCCTTCTAGATCACGCGATGCCGTAGTCCCAGCCCCACGTTGCAAGCTCAGTAGGCTCTCTGTGCGTGGAGAGCACCCGCAGCTCGCCCCCACCACCAGCTCAGGCTCCATCGCCAGCATCGTTCGCTCAGCAGCCCTCCATCTCCTGAAGGACTTTGTACCATTCCCAGCTGTCAGGACCAAAGTTCTTCAGCGTGGGAGGTATGAGCCCAGGGAAAGCACAAACGCATCTCCCGGTCTTCACCACTTTCCACTTCCCTAGGCAAGGCAGGAAGGGGAGACCACCATTTTTTTTCCTGTGTAACACGAATATGTGCTCTGCAGAGCCAAAACTATCATTTGCCTCTGCCTGGGCTACTTTTCAGACCGTTATGGTGGTCTGCAGACAAAAAAAGAAATGGAACTCCAGCCTGAAAATTGTGCTAGCCCATACATCTCGTATTCGTGGAGACCCCTGCCTCCCTCCCACCAGAGTCCTGCAAGCCAGTAGTGGCTTGAGGATGGGCAGGAGGGGAAGGAAAATCCTCACTCACTGCAAAAACACCCCCAAATCCCCCCAGAGCAAAGCGTGGGAGGAAGAAATGTGGACAGTGCGGAGCCCATCAGAAATCTCAGCCTCTCCAACACTCAGCCTCATTACAAACACTGATCCCCTGACACGGAGCGGCAATTTACAGGCACCATTAGCCTACGCCAGAGACGGAGAGATGCTGTGAATGTCCTATTTTCCGCATCTCCCGTATGCCACATGATTTGCAGAGGATAAAAATAATTAGCCAGAGTGTCTCAGGGATGATTGGCAAGTACCCAGGGGCTGGGAGTTCCCCTGATGTGCCGTCCTCGAAAGTGAAGGAGAAAGCTTTGCTGAGAAGCCAGCTCTGAGCGGCGAGATGCTGCCGGGTCCCAGGGAGCAGGCTGGGCAGAAGGGAGCTCTGCCCATCACTCCTGCCGAGGAGCTCACTGGGCATTCATGCGGGGCCCCTGCCTGCATCTGCAGGGCTGTTGTGGGATGCTGCCCCTAAATCTGCTGGTGCTGGGGCGGGCTGGTCCCGCAGGGACAAGACAGGCTTTGGGTCTCTCCTCTTGCAACAGGTAGGACTTGGCTCCCGCAGTCTCTTCGCTCCCCAGCCCTCTCTCATCCGCCTCTGCGCAGCCTCTCTGCTTTTGAACCTCATGAATTTTTCCGTTAATTATTAGGCTTGCTAAATTGTACCGTTGGGCTGTCGTTAATGAGGGAGGGTGTTCAGGGATGGGGCTGGGACGAGTGGGGAGCGAAGGAAGGAGCTTTGCATCACTCCCCTGCCTCCCAAGCCCACGCACCCAGCCAGAACCCCCTCGTTCCCAGCCAGAGATGCCAGCAGCCACCATTTGGGTCCCCCTTTTCCCAGCTTTCTGCCTCACTCTCCACCATTTAACCCACCACCTCCAGGCCAACGTGTCCTGCCTGTCTTTCTGCTCGTTAAGGCACTGCTACTCTCAAAATGAGAGCTCCTCAAGTGATGGAGCCGGTGGCTTTCCAGCACAGCCCTTTTTGGGTCCAGAGCTGGGTGACTTTTGTTCCATCACCAGTAAGTTCACCGGGAATTACTTGTTTTGTGAGTCAAAGCTGGCAAAGCATTTCAGCAGGGAAAGGGTAGCGGAGGGGTTTGCATTCCTGAAAGCATCCACACGTTTCACGTAAGCCTTTCTGAAATGAAAGGTTAGGCATGGGAAACCCCAAAATGTCTGTTTTGGCATCTTCCAAACATCCCTTTTTGTGCTAACTCTTATTTGAACTCTTGTTTAACAAAACTGGCCTAAATTCCTAAGAAGCATTCCTGTTCCATTCAGCACAGCCTGAGCTTCTCTCCTGCCTTCTCCTTCCAGCCGCGGAGCAGCCATCGCAACAAAACCCTGCACACCCTCACCGCAACATCCCCCCAGCTGCTGCCCCTCGGACAAACTGACTTTGTGCTTTCTTATCTCTCTCTTCCCTTTCTCTTTCCTTTCTCCCCATCATCCAACGGCAGCCGGGACCCAAGTGATTAAAACCTCAGAAGGCAAGGAGGGGGACTTTGATGGATGCTTTTGGTAATGCTGGTAGCATCTCTATCTGTACGGCCTGCCGGGGAAATCCATCTTCCAGCACGCAAGGGCCATTGCAGTGTAAGGCAGGGGCTCCCGGCGGCCCTCGGCACGTGTCCGGCCGTAAGGGGCTCGGTGCCGATGGGACATGCCGAGCATTTTAAGCGGCCTCCCCGCTGCAGTGGGAGGCAGGTCCAGCCTTCCTCACGGCGATGCTGTAATGGGACAGCTCGTGCGCCATCCGGGATGTCCGGCTGCCGGGGGTCCAGGAATGCATCCCGACCCCTCCAGCTCTGTGCTGGGCATCCTCTGCCACCAGCAAAAATAGCTGTGGCCAAAGATGGCCAGGCAGCACCTACGGCAGCTCATGCTGTCTTTGCCTGTATCAGGAAGAGATCCAACCCAGCTCGGAGTCGGGGGGCTGTAGCATCCCATGAGCATTGCCTTGGGGCTCCGGGCCAGAGATCTGGTGCTTGTGTTTATTTTTCTGTTAGCATTAATGGTTTTATCATATACTTTTATTAATGCCTTTGGGATCCATTTGTGGGTCAAACTGAATGAGAGCCTCTCACGCGCTCTGTTTTTGGACAGTGGGAATAATGTGAAAGGTCTGATAGAGCGCCTCAAAATGGGCCCCCACACAAGGAATGAAAAGCTGATGCGCCGTGAACAAAAATAGCATCACCTCCCAGCTTGTTCTGTGTCCTCTGAGACTTCTTTGCTGTGGCTGACCCGGCATCGCTTCTGCTCGGACCCGTGGTAAAACTGAGCACAGGCTTGGTGAGAAGATACCTGGTACGGTGGGAGTTGAGACGTAGTTAGTGCTGTCCTGGCTGCCTTGCTTTGTGCAGGCGGTATCAGGCGATAAATAGTCACGTCTCCGGTCTTAAGGAGGAGAGCAGACTTAAAGGAGTCACTGCTTTTCAGCCCATAATGTTTCAGAGGTGTTAGATGGAGGAGGAATATCTAGAACTGCAAGAAAAGGCGGGGGGCGGGGGGGAAATCAACCAAAAAATCAGAAGGAAATGCGACTATTTCTGCCGCAGTATCTCCTGGGAGTTGTCACCCAGCCACCTTGCGCTCGCTCCCCTTCTCTTTCCTGGCCTCATTTCTCAGGTCAGGCCAAACCTGCTCAGATGCACCATCACCCTCGTCCTCCCAAGAGAAACGAGAGTCCCTTACTGAAACACTTCCCCTGTTGACATGTTGTTGGTTTTTTCGCTATTGATTCCTTAATTAAAAAAGAATAAAATTCCACCGAAGCAGACATTTCTCTGAAACATGCCATCAGTTAAAAAAAAAGAAAAGAAAAGGAAAAAAATCAATATCCTATTTAGAAAAAAACCATTTGGGAGCAGATTTTGGAGCAGCCCTAGGTAGTACCTCCCCAAGAGTAATGGCAAAGAAAGGAAACGCCGTGTCCTGCAGCAGGCGGAGGGCTCCGGTACTTAATGAATTACCCATCCTCACACCAGCGAGCTGACGAGCAGCTCCCGCATCTTGCTATTTTACTATTAACAGTTGCCGAGCTGTAAACTGCTCATAAAGCAAAGCATCTTTCAAAATCAATTCATCAGGGGGTGGTAGGAAACTGTAATACACCATTTTCTCCCGTGAGTGTCCGGGTCTGGCTGGCAGGATGGGCTGCGGGGAAGATGCAATTAGCTCAACTCCACTCCCTTCTGCGATTGCTTTAGCTCAACTTGTTTTGTTAGCCCTTTCTTCCCGTGCGCTCCAGCCCCTTTTCTCTTCACTGTCTTCCTTTCATCTGGTCTCCTCCTACAAACCCAACCATTTCTATTAAGGTTGTCACCATTTTTAGAGGGCTGAAGCCTGGGGGACCTACCCATTGCCTTGCAAGGTGCTGTACACAGGCACCGTCCCTAAGGATGGGGTGACACCTGTTATCTTCGTGCTCCACTCAGGGAAAAACCCTTGCAAAAACACCGAGACGCAGCAAAACCAAAGCCGTTATTCTCAGGATCTGTCTGTCATGGCTTTAAGCAGGCACGGAAGGATTCCTGCCATTGCAACCCAATTTTTCCCACTACTATGCAATTTGCAGGCTATCAGGGCACGCTGTATTAGTGGGTCTGGCTCTGTGGGGATGCCTTCAGAGAGGGGACCTGAGAGTGAACAGCAGCCCAGGGGAATTCCCTCTGAACAGAGGTTTAAAGACTTGGGTAATTTATCTTAAAAAGGGGATCTGATAGCGGTTGATGTAAGGATGGATGATTTCGGGAAAGGCCGCAGGACGGGAGGGCGGACAAGGGCATTCAAAGTTTGTGCCTGCGAGGCTGAACCTTTTCCATACGGCGTGCGATGGAGCTGTGCCGCCGCCTGATAACCGGATTCAGACCGAACCCAGACATGTGTCAATGCTGAGAATGTTGTGATTGATCGTGCTCCCTCCTGGAAGGACTGGTTTTGGTTTCCTTCGCAACACCTGGCCCAGGCCAGTGTCGGAGATAAGGCATTGCAGCGCATTGATCAAACCCCATCTGATGGTTGCCAGATTCATCCGTAATGATTTGCTTGGACCTTATTGCTGCCGCAGCTGAAGGAAGGTCTGCAGAGCCCGTGACCTTTGCAACTCAGGGACACGTGTCCCTGGCATTCGGCAAGCCCTGCATGGGACCTATTGTCTAGATAACATCATCGGTGGGTCAGTTTGCTTCATTTTTAAATGCTGTGCACAGCACTTAAAATATAGCTGGGGGGGGGGATTGTTGCTTGTTTGCTGGAGCAGGACATCTGGCTGCAATTACGCTTTTGCACAAGAAAAGTCGTAACAGGGCTGACTTGGCAGCCAGTTAGCCTAGCGCGCCTGCTGTCCTGGAGGTGGGAGTGGGGTTAAGACCTCCTCCAGCACAGCGGCGGGAGGATTCGGAGTGTGAGAGGCTGCATTAAGAGGCTCAGGCCAGTTGTGTCAGGCAAGAAGCATTTTCTAACCTGCTAGAGCCCCCGTGCTGGATGCGACAGTGGTTTTGAGACCAGCTGCTTTGCACGGCCGCGGTACTGGGGAGACGGGAGTGAAGAATAGCGCTGACAGATCTAGGACGTGTCAGGGGATTAGTCTCTTTCTAAGGCCTTCATTTAATATTTCCGATGGCATCTTACACCCAGGAGGGTTCGGCTGGTACCCAGATCAAAGCTCTCCGCTCCCAGCTTACCCCTGCGTGTGCCATCCTTGTCTCAGTACTACCACAAGGCAACCACTAAGCGCCGTATTTCCGTCTCCCCGGTGGGTCTCCTTGGTGTGAGCTGCCCTGGATTCCTCCACAGCAGCACGGCCAGGGATCTGAGCGGGAATCTCCCCTGACGGGGGCTGGAAAGAGCATTGCTCAACAGGGAGGGATCTCCAAGGACTTCCAGTTGGTGACCTGCAAACAGGAGTATTGCCCGGGCTGATAGGTGCTGGAAAGGCGTAGGTCAGACATGGCTGTCAGACTTCGTTTCCAACAGCTGCAGCGTAGAGATGAGCTGTAGGCAACACCCCGCATCCTCATCTGATCCCACATTAGCCCATCTCCATCACAGTCAGTCATGCTTTAAGGTCCTGGAAGCCTCTCCATCGCTCCAAACTCAGTCTGTGCTGAAGTCAGGTGCTCAGCACTCGGGAGCAAGTGTCTGTGCATGGATACAGATGGTTGAGCCAACCGAGCTTCTCTCGATCTTCTTGTCATTGCTGCCAAGCTGCAAAGGTGAGATAGGAGCTTTTCCCGGCGGCTGTTGGGTCTAACCCAACGAGTGCTTGGAGAGCAGCGCAGGCAACAGCCTGAAATCCTGCACGCCACCCTTGCTAGTCACCTGAAGTTAACAGGGGTGAAACATCTTCGTCCCTTCGCTCGGTTTGATTAGCTTGCTCTGCAATCAGCCGGGGACAGCGGGGAGAGAGAAACCGCAGGAGCAAACAAACAGACGTCATGCATCCGTGAAAAGGCAGTAACAGCTCGCATCCTAGGCACAGGCAGTGCCGGGCAGATTTTTCCCAGCCTGGGCTAAGGTCTTGTCTTTTCTAACCCCATTCCTGTTCCCAGCTTCCTCGTTAACAAATCCCGGCAGCCAGATCCAGGCTTTCTGCCTCCTTCTCCAGCCCTGGGCTGGAGCTGAGAAAACCAGAAATAGCCAGCTGCTTTGGGGGGTGCGCATGGTTTAAAGGGGAACATGTGATAAAGCTGTGGCCTTTAAGGAAAAGGGAAGAAAAAAAGAAAAATTATCCTTTCACCTTTAAAAAAAACGAAATAAAATCAATCCTCCCAGACTCAAAGTAGGAAAAAAAAAACCTCCTCAAATTGCAGTCTAGGCATGACAAGGCACGCTTGTGATTTCTCAATCAAGTGACAGAGTGCCCAGCGTCGGTGGGAGCAGGCAGGGCTCCTCTCTGTCATCCAAGGCCAGCTCAGCCGGCTGAAACCAGGTACCTGCAAATCCCAGCTGGGCAAGGCTGAGAAATGCCACCTGAGAGGGGAGGGCAGAGAGCCTCTGGGGCTGACTGGTTGCGTCAGCGCCGGGGCCACGACAGTGAAAATTAGCTACTGAGCTGGAAACACAAGCGCCTTTTTATTTTTTTGCCCCTGAAAACCAGGCAGGAGTCTGGAGGGATTGAGGCTGGAGTTGCAGCAAGGCTCAAAAAACAAAACTCCCCTTGCTCTCCTCAGCCTGCAGGGCGGGAGATCTCCCACCCACCATCTTTCCAGGACACAGACCGAGATGGGGAGATTTTCCTGGTGCTGAGCAGTGGGAGGTGATGCCCTCCCAGTTCTCGATACCAGGGCAGGAGGACGAGTCCTTCCCCTTTCAGCTTGTTACCTTACGCATTTGTTGCTTTGCTGGTGCCCCAGGCTCCCAGCAAAGCCCACCTAAAGGGAAATGTGGAATTCAGCTGCGCTGGGTCTCCTGTCTCTGTAAGGGCTCAGCGCTTGCTATTAGGGTAGTACGTACCTGTGGCTAATTAACAGAAGAGGTGTTGGCTAACAGAGGTCAAAGCATTTGCAGCCTCAGGATGGACCCAGATAATTAAGCCCCTAATGTTAACAATTGAGTCCCAGTCTCCTGTTTCTTCCAGCTGTGCTCTGCATCACAGAATTTTCATGGTACCTCCTGGTTTCTACAGGACCAGCAGCACCCGGGCGCTGGGGAGAGGTGCCCAGCGAGCACACCAGGACAAGCGCGCAGCGGGCATTTATTTCCAATTTGCTTGAGTGCCATAAATTTGCACAGAGCACGGCAGGGACCCAGCGCTCCGCAGATGAGACCGGCTCTCAGTAATAGGCAAGCACCCCGCATGCGAGTGAGAAGCCAGCAACGCTGCTCCAACGGGGCTCAGGCCTTTGAACCTCACTGGAGCAGGCAGGATTTCTCCCAACCCATCCTGCAGAAGATGAGATCTAAGAGCAGCTCCCATGAGCAGCAGCTGGCTGAAGGAGGGGGCCAGCTCATGGGGTTTGCTCCAGAGCATACTTTCTTCCCTTTTTTCCTTTTTTTTTTTTTAATGAACAGTAATAATCCTCCTCTTTTTTTTTTTTTTTAAACAATTTGAAAATATCTGACACATGGGAAAAATAATGAATTCCTTTTTTTGCCTGCATTCTCTGATCTGTCAGTCTGCACCCAGGAGCCACGCATGCAGGGGGAGGAGGAGGAGGTGGCGGCGGCGGCAGGGGCTGCTGGCCTACATTGAGTAGATAATGATTTTTCCTTGCCTATCCCCCCTTCCAGGAGAAAGTTCAGGCATGTCCTACAGGGGAGCGGAGACAGGCTGTGCCGCAGCCTTTTGCTTTAGCCCTTTGTATTTTTCCTTGTGGGAGGGTGGCAGAGGTGGTTTGCGGCTACAGTAAAGAGGGATGTGCTTGGAGGACCTTCCTCCGGGTATGGCTCTTCCCCGGTGCCCGTGGGCTCGGGGACTTGACCCGCCAGGTCCCTGTTCCTTGTCCGTGCTTGCTGGCTCCAAGGGAGATTAACGCAAGGCCACGCTCTTTAGATTTAGCATCACCCCCAAAGGCATCTTAAACCATAGCCCAGTGTAGGACTGCTGAAGGTGCTGCAGGCTCTGTGGAGTCCGGCGTGCCCGTGCAGGATGCCAAAACTGCAGCCCCCTGCCCTCCCTCCGAAGAGGAAGGGGCTCGTGCCCTGCTCCCAGCGCAGCAGTGCCATAGGGCTCAGCGCAGGGCAGCCGGGCAGAGCAGTGGGGGTTGCACAGGAGCAGGGACAAGGGGCTGATCCAGCTGGGAAAGCTTGGGATTCAGGGTGACTTCACTTCCAGCGAAGCAGACCACAAAGCCTATTTGTGCCTCAGTTTCCCCTCTTTGGTATGTGCACAGTTCCCTGCATCAATGCGATTACGGTGGTAGCAAGGCCAGTTGGGCAGATAATTTTTCCTCCGTTCCTATCCTATCCCATCCCATCCCTCCTGACAGACACATCTGGGAAGCTTTACCCTGACCTTCCTCCATCCCCCCACAGGCAGAATTAGAGCCGTTGCTCACAATTGCCACAGGTCACGCATCTGCCTCTCTTCTTAAACGTCGGCAATACACTTCGGTTTAAGGAGTGCCAGGGCAACTTACCGTAGACAGAAGTAAAGCAAAACAGCTCCCTCCAAAGACTTCAGGACCCGAATTAGGGCTTGGCAGGAGCTATTGACATGATCCATCCAAACACCGACTTGATTGGGAGAATTAAATGAGGAACTGGCAAATGCAATGTATTTGCTGGCGTTGTATTCCCCTTTCAACTGGAAGAGGGAATTTTAAGTTTCTCACTCTTTGCAGAGAGAATATTTCAAGTAAACAATCAATGCCCGGCCAGCTACCTGTCCGCCTGCAAGCACAGCATCTGGCTGTTTATTAAAGCTTGGAGTTGTTTGCCAAAACTTTTTTTTCCCCCCTCATATGAAAGGCTTTTCAGTAGAATATAAACGCTCACTTATCCTGTGTCAGGTCTGCTTGTGTTTTCTGCAAAAATGGATGCTGCCCAGAGCTGGGTCTGACAAAGGATTTCAGAACTTTGAAATTTGGTTTAATCCCAATCCAACATGAAAACCAAATATTTAAAACACTCTCTGGAAAAGAATCTGGGACCAAACCCCCCCTCAGCTTGAAAAAGCAAAGAGTATTACAGTGATAGTCCTCCACAGGACTGGGAGAGGGATTTGGTGGGGGAAGATCAGCCCCTCCTGGGCAGAGAGCGGGAAAGCGGAGCCGAGCCGGCGAGTTCAGGCAGAGCTTTTGCTGCAATTAAACGAAGCCACCTCTGCAGAGCTTTTCCGGGTTTGCGGAATCTGCATTCTCCAGAAGGACACCATTCCGGTGGAGAAATCCAACCTGCTGACCCAAAGAAATCAAGAACATATGGGACGTTCAGTGGCTGGATGAAAACAGATAAATCGTTGCGGGGTGGGGGGAAAGTTTTAGGAAGTATTAGCAGTTTGTTTCCCATGAGCTTCTTAATGTGAGGAGGGTCCATGCCTCATGCTCAGCTGCAGAGACAGCCGGACGGGAGGGAAGCAGGGATGCAGGTTGCTTCGGGTGCTGAACTGTCACCCTCCCCTGGCTGCCAGGGCAGCATCCCTGTGTCTGCTTGGGATGGAGAGGAGGCATCATTGCTGGCAACCCACCCCCCGCTCTCCTGCTCAGACACACACGCTGAAGTGCCACAAGACAAATAGGACCGAGAAAGAGATGCACTATTTAAACTTTCATCACTATTTTTCTCTCTGCTCCCCTTGTTTCTTTTGATTTATTTTTTAGCGTCTTTTCCCCAGGCTGTGCCGTTTGCCTGCATCTGTTTCCTCTCCTTCTTCACTCGGCAGCAGCCAGGCGCCTTTCCAGGGGCACCCGCGGCTGCCCTGCATTTTTCAGGCTGTCCAGGCTCAGCTCCCTTGGGTCAGCAAGAAGAACGAGGCAGCAGAGCCGCATCGGGCTGGGGTAGGTGGGGGCTGGACACAGAAGGGCAACAGAGGACCTCTAGACGTGACATCCTCCTTTTGCTATCCATCCCTGGGCAAGCAAGGACTCTGGGGCGGTTCGGTAAAGATTTGTCTGTATTGCACGGAGCATGCAATTGCTATGCAAGAGCCCCATGCCATTGCCACCCTTCCTAGGGTGGGTGACCCTGCCAGGGCTTGGCACGGGAGAGCTGCAGGAAGGGTGCCAGTCACGCAGGCATCTTCCAAACGACCAGCCTTCCATCCCATGCCAGTCTCAGCAGGGCCAGATGCTTTGGGGGGCTGTACGCTTTGAAGCAATGTCGGGGCTGGCACCGTAGCCAGCGTGGCCTCTGTAAATTGACAGTGCACAACATGGGCTGAATTATTTTTCAGCCTGCCTTACATAGGGAAGGAGGACACAGGCAGCTTTGCCTGTTGTTTCCCTTGCAGAAGAGCTGAGCCTCATCCTGCTGAGAAGCCTGCAGACAGAAACAGTCTCCAGGTTTCAAATGTAAAGGAAAATCTGGTCAGTCATGCTTGGAGGGGGGAATGTTACGAGTTGGAGTCAGGACGCTCAGCCCTGCGACTGATCCCATTTGCAAACTCAGACCACTTGCTCTGTATTGTCCCTTCTTCCTTACCCACCAAAGCTCCTTATCTGCAGAGGGGTTGGAATCCTAATTGCGTCGGGAAGGGGAGAGGTAGAATGGATGCATGTCAGGATGATTGAGGGGAAGATGCAATTGCAGTCCAAGATTAGGTTTCCTCCAGAGCACAGGTCACTGAGCCCCACAGACTTGCTGTAAGTCTCCAGTTAGTGTCGTCCTGAAAAACATAACCCATGACAGCACTCGGGCACAGCGAAATGTCAGCCTTTAAAGTGTTGGACAAAACCTAAGAGCCTGTTTATATCCTTCCTAGCTCTGAAGAGCTGCTGGAAATCTGAATCCTAAATGTGTAAAGTCCTGATAAATGAAAAGCTAAACATTCATGTAGCTGTAAGCTGCTCTGCAGAGGTGTAGGCCCTCACAATTTGTAGCCTTCAGGCTTGATAATACAGTGAGACTCTAGGCAGTCTGCTGGAAAACTCCTGCCAGCAACACAATCCCTGTAAGGGGATTCTCTTATCCAGCGTAGCAAGCTCCATCCGAAAAAGCAGGTTTTTTTTCTAGCCCCTTTTCCTCCTCCTGGGAAGCTAGCCTAGATGACGTTCTCTGTTTCACCAAGTCTTTCTTCCTCAGTGTCCAAATTTTCCTGCTCTTTCCTTTGTCTTCTCCTGACATTCCCCCAGTTCTTTCACCACAACCAGTCATCGTCTCCCAGCCTTCGTTTTGCCAAATTAAACAAGCCAATCTCTTCTGATCTCACCTGGTCAGAAAAGCTGCTCTTTTCCTTTGATCAACTCCACAGCCTTTCTCCATGCCTATCCCAAACCGAGTTCAACATCCGTGAGTGTGGCCAAACCCCGCCAGGATCTCAAGAGCATCCTGTAGAGCAACACCACTGGCCTCTGCAAAATACCCCCAAGGCTGGCGGGGAAAGCAGACATGGACTGCAAAGAGGAGGCAGTTCCGTGCAGTTATCAAGCAGAGAAGAGGACATGCCAATCCCAAGCGGAGCACAGAAATGATACAGCAGCTAATTTAACTCGTCATTTTGCTGAATGTTATTCACACCAAGCTTATTGTCAAAGTCACACCCCGCCAGTCTTGCTACATTAACCACTTGCAGAGGGCAAGTGCCTGCTCCTTTTTGGGGAACAGGATCTTCCTGGGAAGGTGAGGAGACCACAGAGGCTGCAGGTTGAATCCTGCTTCTTTCACAAGCACCTCGCCAGCCAGCAAACCTGGACTGAAAACACCCCAGCACGGAGCAGAGATTGGGTTTGCAAAGGAAAACAATCTTTGCAGGGTTTGTATCGCAAAACTTCCGTGCAGCAAGCAGCTGTATGCGGATCAGGGCAGCACCTGGGTACAGTCACCCAGAGCGAGTGTACTACAATGCCCTCATAAGCTTGACTTGTCTACAAGAGGCAAACACGCCTCTTTGACAAGCCTGCGAACGCGATGTCTGAATACACAAACACTTTGCTGTGCCACAGCAAGCTCCCAGATCCATCCTCTCCACGTGAGGGTGAGCTGAGCCAGCCGAATCCCTCCAGGCTGTCTCCCTGGGGCTCCCTGTGCTTTCCTTACTGTGGAGACAAAATACAGGAGCAAACATACCCTTGCTGGGCTTAGCTTCGTCATCGCCATGGGGCCTTGTGTTTGCAGAGAGCTGTCTTGCTGGGAGGTGGCTGGCCCACCAAGTTGCTAAGAAGCAAACCACTGCAGAGGGCTGAGGATGCTTTTGGTCTATGCTTAGGCTCAGCTTTGGGGCTAGGAAACACCTCGCAACCATTTACGATCACCCAGAGCATCTTCTGGTCACTGTTGTTTGCTTAACGCGCATGTAAGCTGAGCCCAGAGCCTTGAGTGCCGCAGACCCCGTAGGGAAGATGAGCAGTGCATCAGCGATGCCTTACCAAGGGATCTCATTCCTCAGGGGACACTTGTGCCGAGTCTCACGTCAGCTGAACGTTACTTGCAGATACATGGCTCAGAGCGATCCTCAGGGGCTGCTCAGTATCTGCCTCTCCAGCCCAACAGCTGGGCGGCCCTTCCCCACCACTGAGCATTTGGGGTTGAATCTGTTAACACTGTCCCAAGAAGAGGCGGCTTGTTACACAGACCCAACAGCAAGGAGGTACCAGCCACATCAACAGGGGAAAACAAACAAACCAAAAAAAAAAGCAGTCAGCTTTAATTAGGAAGAAGTGCTGGTAGCTGGAGGGCTTTTTGCTTTCTCCACTTCCAGGAGCTGACTTCTGCCTGGAAGATCCTGTTATCTCGGTAAATATTGCTAATAATTGAGGCTCTGTCTGCTTGCCACAACACTGTCCAGCTGCCGGGAGCATTTAGAGACATCTATGTTATTTCTTAGCCAAAGCTGCAGTGTTAGCCTGGGGTATTAGTTCAGCGCTGAATAATTCTGCATGGTCTCATTGATTAATCATACAGTTAAGTCTTGCAGGGCAGGACTGTATGCAGGAAAGCCTCTAACTAGCCAACTAATTTAAGAAGTTGCTGAATGCACAGCCCAAGAGCAACACTCATTTATTTGTATTTCTTTATGCTGATGTGTTGTAAAACACGCTTTTCCCAAAGCACTCCAAAGGGCAAGGAGCAGAGACCCCAAGCTGTCCTCACTCATCCAAGCAGCCCACAGCTATAGAGAACAAATTAATGCCTGTCCAAGGCTGGTTTAAAAAATATTCAGCAAGCCCTGTGTTTTGACAGAAAATCAGGGTTTTGATGGGGAGAAGCTTGTCATTGTTTCTTTGGAAAGTTTTGTCTGCAGTGAAGAGAAGAACAGTTCTCCAGCTGAGGTCCCGGGTGCACCGCGAGGAACAGGAGACCTTCTGCTGGGGCGTTTCACCTCCCACCGCAGAAGGTCTCGGGGCAGTGTCCATTTGGGGATAATCTGTCTGGACTCCCACCCCATAAGCAGCTGCATGTCATCAGGCTCTCTGGCTTGTTCCTACTCTTGTGGGCTTGAGCCACCACAGATCCCTTCTCTTTCATTCCCTTTTGAAACTTCCCAGGCATGTAAAGGTTAACTCCATTTTCTTTGCTGTCAGGAATAAACACCCCCCACTTCCAACCCCAAACAACTCTTCCTATTTATATCTCTGTATTAATCAGAAAGGCTAGCACTTCTACATCTATGTGATTAAAAATTAGGAGACCGGGCTCTGTAGCGGTGCCTTATAATAATAACCAATCCTGGGAGCACAGTGGATGAATAATGGATCACGGCTCTATGCTACCAGCTTCTTGCTTTCCCTTCTTTCTTCTCCCCTTTTTATCTTTCATTCTTCTCTTCCTCCTTCTCCTCCTTTCCCAGGCTGGAGTTTGGGTGGGGAAAGAATACATCCATCCTTCCTTTTGCAGAAGTTAGAGCCGTTGAGAGACATCACTGATTCCTGTTCATCAGACCTTCTCCTCCCCAACCAGATCTCCCAGTTAGTGAGCCTGGAGACCATCAGTAATTCATGGCTACATGAATAACTGGGGGATGATAACCGCTTACTTGGGAAGACGTAATCAGGATCCTTTCTCTCTCCTCAAGTCTTGCTGCTAATGCAATAGAGGGAAACAGGAGCAAAACAGTAGGTTAGAAAACGAAGTTTTCCGGCACAGGGAAGACAAGTGGTTCCATATTTGTCTGCATTAGGTTGTCCCCTGTCCCTTGACGTCCCCTAGGTTTCACAGACAGCTGAGGCACAGGCTGGACTGCTTTGAGGGGGGAAGTTAAGCCAGTGGCTGCAAAAAAAAGAAAGTCTTCAGATGTCAGCCAGTGGGACCAGCCATTTACAGGCCATCAGTCAGGATTATTAAACATCCCACCCTAAAACTCCCTTCATTTAATTCCAAGATGCTCTTCGGAGAAAGGCTTGTGGGTTGTTTTTCCCTGCTTCACAAGATGAATTTCCAGTATTTTACAAGCTGAGGTCAAATTCAATTAATAGCTTCAGTGAGGGGGAAAGAAAAACCACTATTGAAAAATACCAGGGTTTTTTAAAGTAGTATAAACTCATCCAATGAAAGGTGTTTCTTTTTTTAAAAAGTGAAAAGAAATACTTCCTTAATAGCTAAACAGCATCAGAATGAAGCAGAATTTTCCACATTTTTTTTATTTTGGGGGCTGATGCATTTCAACTAACCCAAACCACAGATTTTCACTTTTTTTTTCCCCACTCTTGTAGCCTGAAAAAAAATGTACATTTTGGATCCATGTAGAAAAGCGCTCCTCCCCCCCCCCCCCCAGTCCCTGGGTTCCACCCACTGATCTGAAAAATCCCATTACTCACAGCATTTGGCAGATGTGTGTGACCAGCGTTGTGTGCAACCAGCACATCTGCCTTGCCTACAAATCCTGCACAGATGCGGGCAGCCACCTTTGAATTGTCAGGGAACATAATCCCTTTCCATCTCCTGAATTCAGCCTAGCACTGGAGGAGCCAGCGAGGAATTTTTAAATATTTCTCAGCCAGCTAAAATGCTGGGGCAGCTCAGGAGCAGAAGCAGAGACATACTTGGGGATTTCAGGGAGGTCTTTGGCCAACTTCGACATGCACTTTGCACGGCTCAGCCTGATGCCGCGAGCTCAGGGAGGGGGAAACAGCACTGACTTGTAACAAAAGCAGTGGAAACAACTTTGGTGGAAAATTAGCAGGTTGTCCCCAGCTGCATCCCCTCAGTAAGGGTGCTGAAGGGTAGGAGGCTTTTGCCACCTGCTTCTGAGTCGGGAGTGAAGCAGCAATTTCTTCCTTCATCCTTTGCTAGCATGAGCTCTTCTGCTTGGGCAAGAGGGGCTTCAACAGGGATGACTTTCCGCTGCATCCTCTACCTTTCTGCTGGCTTCCCAGTGCTGCATGGGCCCCAAGAGCTCCGGAAACAAGCCACAAAGTGGGTGGGCAGCACGTCTATCCATAGCAAGACTAGCATTTGGTTTCGCAAAGGATCTGGTTAGGACCAGCTAGACTGACAGCTGTACAGACCTCTCCATCTTCAGAGCAGGCCTTGGCTAGAGCAAACCCAGTCAGGGTAGCGGAGATGAAAGGTACTTTCTGAAGGATGGAAAGACAGCCCCTCTCTCCAGCTGAATTTCCCATCTCTTACCATGCTGAGGGCGTTTAGAGATGCCAGGCTTCAAGAGCCTGGCCAACAAAAGAGGAGACCGTGCTCAAGTGCCCCCTCATCTCCTGCTTCCCTGTTTCTGTCCCTCCTTGTCTCTGGCATGAAGTGCTTCCCAACGCAAGAAAGAGATGCCCAGGGGCTGTGTCATACCAGCAAAGCCACATCCTGTAATGAGGACGCAGCCTCACACAGGCTGTCAGGCTGAGGTGGTTTCAAAGGAGGGCTGAGATCTTAAATGTCTCCTTGACACCCTCGGCAAAATCTGCTTTTGCAGAGGGAGATGCTTAAAAGATTTACTGTGCCAAGAGGGAATCTGTCCGGACGAGAGGAGTTTCACAACCTTTTGTGCAGCAAGACAGCAGCACAGACGATGAGCGAAAGCGACAGGGAAATCAAAGCAGAGCAAGGGAGTGCTTAGGGGTTCCTGCATCCCTCTGTGACGGAGAGCTGGCAGGGGAGCCCTCTTCAGAAGGCAGGCATCTGGAAACCACGCACCCGATGCCCATAGTAAGCTGTTCCCCCGCCCCAAGTGCAATAGGTAACAGCCCAAATCCCAAATCCAGCTCCCCTACCCTTCTCCTCCAAATCACCCTCACCTACCTTCCAATTTGCTGTCAGAGGAACAGGGGTCAGACCAAAGCCCCTCTGAGCCCCATATCCTGAGTCCAGCAGCAGCCTGGGGAGGAACAGAAGAGCAGGGCCAGCAAGCAGGGATATTTCTTTCAAATCCTCCCACAGTTTGCAGCTCAGGGACATCCTGGGCCAAAGGTGGTTTTGAATATTTAGTAGCCCTTGGTGGCTTTCTCTACCACGGGCTTGATCCTTCGTACTACTACAAAGCTCAGGCAGCCACCCCCATCCCCTCTAAAACTTCAGCCAGTTCCTGCCACTGTAGTTCAAATCTAGGGCACAGCTTTCACGTGAGCAGCAAAAGGCAGTCCGGCTGTGATGTGGTGAGATGGGGTTGCATGCTGCCACAGCCACATCAAAGCCAGCTGCTGAGAGGTCACAGTCCAGTCCTGGCAGCCCAGACCCCACAGGTAACTCCAGAAAGGCTGATTTAATGCTAGCAAATGACATTGTCTCCTCCGTGCTATTTCCTTCCAGTTCCTCCAGATGATCCCGTCATTATGGGGGGGCCCATCATCAGCCTGAGAGCAGGAGACCCCCTCAACTTGACCTGCCACGCAGACAACGCCAAGCCAGCAGCCTCCATCATCTGGATGCGGAAAGGAGAAGTCATCAATGGAGCTACCTACTCCAAGGTGAGGCAGGGTGGGGCTGGGGACAAAGGCTGTGCTCTTCCCTTGCTTCAGAAAGGCATACCAGGCCTGACACTGCTCTTCACACAGCCCCAAAACGTCTAGGGCAGCACCTTCAGCTCTGCAGAGCCAAGACTCTCATCCTACATCACCCCATACAACCTTCCCCGCGGAGAGGCTGGGAGGAAAACAGGTCAGGAGAATGCAAGCGAGAACCCGCAAACTGCCACCAAAATGGGCTCTGCTCTGAATTTGGCTGGCTTTTTGTACACTCTCATAGCTTATAATTGCCTGACATGGCCACTTCTTCTCCCAAAATCCCACCTGGGTGTGGTGTCAATATTGTGTACAGCACCACACAACCAACGCTGACCTGGCCTTGGCTGTAGCAGAACCTCTGGATCAAAACGTGGTTGCAGTGACATATGTCCCCTCCTCCAAATGCAATTTTCCATGAAAAATTGTCAGGGTGGTTGGCATTTTTTAATTTAAATGGAAAGCCTTTATTGGGTCATAAAGGAAAACATCAAAGAGCAATCAACAGCGTACTTGGAATGGGTACCCACATGTTCTCCTGTTTATAGATGCCTGCTGTCTGGTAAGTGCTAAAGATTCAGTAACACTTGACATTTCTGATGAAAATTTCTTAAGAACAAAATTTGAGACATAAAATGGGTCAGTTTGCAGCCATTTGTAATGCAAGCAAACTTCAAAGTCAGGAGTCAAAGGCATTCCTCTCAAGCTCCTGAAGATCTTTTAACAAACATTTCACCCTCTGCTACCACTGCGAAGCCTCCATCCAGCCTCGTTCCAGCAACATCCCGATCCGATCCGCTCAGAAAAACAGAGGAGCCAAAACACCCTCCTCTCCTCCTCCCTGGCGCTCTGCAGAGCGCACCGATACCTCAGCTGAAGCTGAGCTGCTTCCTTGCAGCCAAGGGGTGTCAACAGAGGGGGAAATTGCCCCTTCTCCCTGCATGCAATGCAGAAGAGGCAGCACTAATTAAAGCCAGAGAAAACTGACCTCTTCCTCTCTCAGATCAAGTGGAATTAATTAAAATTCAGGCCGTTGACATGCAGTTGTTTATAACATGTTCCATTCACCCCAAGCCTTCCTCTCCACTGCAGACTGCTCAGACCTGGCCCTGGGGAGCCAACATTTAAGCCCTTTCCCTTTCACGCCCACAAGTCATGGGTGGCAGAGAAGGAAGAATGCCCCTCCTTTATTTTTCTTTCAACTATTTCCAACAAAAAAAGCCTTCCAAAGCAGAGCTCTTCAGGCCGCAGCTCCATCTCACGTGCAGTACAGATATTTCCATGGCATTTTAAGCTGCTGTCAGGGATGCTCTGGGAGGGGAGGCCTGTTCTGCATGGGGGAAGTTTCTTCCCCTCCTCCTGGGGTCAGGAGAACCTCGGTTTCTCCTTACTGGAGTTTTCCTTGAGGCCCTTCCACAGACACGGAAAAGCGATGCTCCGGGTCAGGCACGCGCAGGGGTGGTCAGCCAGCACCAGCTGCAGCAGCACAGTCCCCGCACACACAGAGGAAACCTTAACTTGATCATTTTTGTAGCTGTCTTAAGCTTGTCATTCTAAGAAAGAAAAACAGCCCTCAGAAAAACTAATGGCCAATTTTAGACACTTGCAGAATGGGAAGTTTTGAATTTCAGGGTCCAAGAAACCTTTCCCCTTTGAAGTTCCCTTTAAGAGCATTCCTCAGTTTTCCTCTTTCTGCTTTTTCAATAAAACTAAAACCCAACTCAGCTTTCATTTGATCCAGGTATTCCAGGCAACCAAGAAGAAACTCTGTTCAGGTTACCAATTGCCTGAAACCATTTATACTGAGTGATAATTTCTTTGTTTCTTTGAATTTCCAAGCCACCAACTGATTCATATGCAGCCCCCCCCTGCAATCACAGCCAAGCAGTACAGAATAGCCACAGCTGACTGAAAAGCTCTATATGTACCCTGATCCCTATTGAAGGGGACAGGGAATGGTCCCTATAGCCATAGGGGGTATTATAGGATCCTGCAGGGTTCGGAGGCTGACCTAAAGCTCAGGGGCACTGTAGGGGGGAAGGTCCTGCACAGGCTTTGGGTTCGCCGCATCCTCAGCACCAAAAGCAGGGCTGTTCCACAAGGGAAGGGCACACAAGGTGACAATAAAGCAAGCACGATCAGCAGCGTTCCTTACCACCAAGGGCACAGCACCAGCACAAGAGCAGCAGGTTTGGTGGTCATAGAAGGGTCAACCACAGCGCAGGGATCTCCAGAAAGCCCATAATGATGACACAGCTCTGCAGCCAAGCCAGGAAGCCCAGCCCACATCACCCCACCTAAAACAGGGCTTAAGCTAGAGCCAGAGCTTAAATACAGCTCCTGGGCTTATGGGTGACGAGCTCTTGGGCAGGGTCCCCAGATGAGATTCGTCAGGGAAATTAAGTACTGTAGGTGCACTCAGGCCCTGATGACCCACGTACTGATAGGTCTTGGTCCTACTTCTCCCCAGCTTCTGGGCTGATTGTGGTGACAATTTCTCAGCATTGTGCCTTGCCTAGCGTGCCTGAGAGGCACCAGCCTGTATGCCTGAACACTGCGTCACGATGAACCCAGGTGGTGAAAGCGTTAGCCTCGCTGCCATATGTTTATAATTCAATAAAGCATTTGTCTTACATTGTGAGGAGGAAACTTGAAAGGTACAGACTTTGAGAGAAGAACTGCCTGGCAGGGTCCCAAATACATAGTTAAGGGATGGGTGTATCCGTGGGCATTTACCACTGTTATCAGCGGCTGGGAAAAGCTGTGTTTCTGGCATTTTTGATCCCCAGAGGATGTTGATAAACTGGAGAGAGGTCAGAGGAAAGCTCAGAGAATGATTAAAAGATTGAAAACCATGCAACACCTTGAGAGTCTCTGAGGGCTCGATCGGTTTAGTCTACCAAAGACATGGCTAGAGGGTGACGTGACCACGGTCTGTAAGAACTTGCAGGAGGATTAGGAGTCCGATAAGGCAGGGCTCCCAGGGCTCACCGATAAAGGCATGGCAGGGCACCACGGCTGGAAGTCAAAGTCAGATAAGCCTGGGGAAGAAACAAGGTGCCAAGGCTGAGCAGATAGAGCTGGTTAACCACTGCTGTACCAGGCTCGAGGTTTTGGATCTCCGGCATCCTCTGGTCCCCATCACGGTGATCAGCAGCACGAGGCGAGCCAGAGTGATGATGATTTACCATGGGCTGGCCTGGACCCACGGCCAGGGTCAGTCCCGTGCTGCTGGCAGCCGGCACCACCACTCTTTGCTATGTCAAGTGGCCCAGGCAGCTTTTTGCACTCACCTGGCATAGGGGCAGAAGGTGACAGCAGGTTCAAGAAGCTGGTTGCCCTGTCTGTCCCCCGGCTCACTCTTTCCTGGGACGGTGGGGGACATGTATCTCGCTGGAGTCCCAGGTCTAGGCACAGCGAGGCTGGAGGGAAGCAGATGGGAGTTAAGTGCCCAGTTCCCATGAAGTGCAGTGAAATTTGTCTATGCTATTCCCCTAAGCCTTCCTGGCAGATTCCAGCCGGAGGAACTTTTATTGCAGAGAGCACTGCTCGGCTGAGAAACTCGTACGAGTGAGGGCTAGCTGTGTGCATGCAGAGCCTGCCGCGACCCTCGGTCAGGGGAAGCGGCCCCTCTCCTGTAGTAAACTGCCTTTTCTCATCTCTGTTTCTCCTGCCACAGACACTTCTCCGGGATGGCAAGAGGGAGAGTATCATGAGCACCCTTTTCATCGCCCCCTCCGACATTGAGAACGGGGAGAGCATCATCTGCCGCGCCACCAACAAAGCCATTCCCAGCGGGAAGGAGACCTCCGTCACCATCGATATCCAGCGTGAGTACACGGCCGGCTGAGCTACCTCTGGGTACTGTGTGATCCCAGAGTCCCTGCTCTCTCCGTCACTGCTGCAGGGCTGCCCGCATGGGTCTGACTCTGGTGAGGAGTGGGATGCTGGGATGTGGGGGTTTCCCTTTACTGGGGTTTACTGGCACGTTGATACAGTGAAGTCAGAGACAGGAGATGTCATCTCCCCTGGACTCCCTGGGGCACCAGACGGACATGAGCACCCACAGGGACTGGCTGCTTCCCAGCTTTTGTGTCGTGTGTCCGGGGTTTTGAGCAAAAGCAGCACCAGCTGCCGTGCTCTGGGTGGCCGGTGGGCATCGCACGTGGCCCGACTGTGTGCCCTGATCTAGGCCCTCTGGGGTCTCTGGAGCAGGGATGGATCCCAAGTGGTTTTGGCTGAGCAAGCAGCATCTCTGGACATGGCCCGTGGCAGAGAGAAGGACCATTAAGGTTTCTGGTACAAAAGCGCATGTTTCCAGTCCTAGAGGCTGTTCAACAGTGAAGTTTTTGTATTGTTCTCCACTGAGATAGCATGTTAGACACCTAATTGGTGGGAGGTCTCCCTCCTGTGAAATACAGCTAGCGTCAATCACCATCTGCTGGGGACAGGTGTGCGTTGAAAGCCATATCATTTACCCTTTACTGTAAATCCATGAAGCAAAATCTTTCCTCAAAAATTCATGTTTCACAGCTCTCTTCCCTCCTCCTCTGCAGTAGCTGTTGCTCTCGGGCTCGTCCTGACCTCCCTCCAGCCGGGCTTCATTTGCACACGCAATTCCTGCAGCTGTATTTACCAACAATTTGCAAATGCAGGGTGTTCAATATTAGCATGCCAGCTGCTTTCCAGAGTCCAATTAAAACTAGCTGAACAAACTCAAGCACAGCAGAAAATTCACCATTTAAGACTTCCAGCTTTTGCTGCTGGAAGATTAACAGGCTCTTGGGTCTCCGGATAGCATGTCCTGACAGAACCGGCCAGATAAAATGAGATAATAGCATGGGTTATTTCACAGCCGGCAAACAGTTACAATAGCTGGAGACGCACACGCGTTCTCACAAACAACGCAAAGCCGGAGACATCATTACGCTGTGCTGTACAGTGTGGGGCAGGAGACGTGAGCTGAATCCCTGAGCTGGATGGAATCTGCTTTGAAAAGAGAAAGACCCAATAAAGAACACCAATTTCCCCTCCGAGCCATTAAATACTCCATGCTGTGAAAGTAATAATAATAATATCCTATCCAGCTATTAAAAGTATGTTGTTCTTAATGGGGTCTAATGAGGGTATCAATTTCCCAGTGCTGGATGGGTGATGGAGGGATAGAAAAATACCAGGATGGATTAACCAGCCTGTGGTGGTGGGGATTTCGTCCCGGATGCAAGAGCCTGCTCTAGCTGCTGCCCAGTCCTTTAGGTTTCACTCCCAACCTGGTAGGCAACCGGCTGGTTTCACTTTGCGAAGAGCTAAAGGTACTTTTCTTAAGCAAAAATTATCTGGGCCACTCGTTTCTCCTGGGGGAACTGTCCTGGGCAAGGCTGGCTGCAAAAGCCAGGTAGGCTGCATAGCCCTCTGCACCACCCCGGCTATGAAAGGAGGTCCTTCCCGTGGGTCTTCTTCCAACATCTGGCAGAGAAGCAGCACTTTGGGGGGGTGGGGTGGGGGGAGAAGAAGTGGTTTCTGCAAGAATAAGGAAGGAGGCAGCAGTTGTTGGCTGATGAGCTTTCCCCAGCCTGGCACAACCTGCCGCATTTCACCCTGGAGCCTGCACATCTCCGCCTCCGCTGTTGACACCATAGCAAACGTTGCCCAGCTGCATGGTTTGAAAGCGACGGCCTTGCAAAATAATCCCAGGGAACCAAACCTAATCCCTCCCAGGAAGCCACAGCCTTCTAAATCACTCCTCCTGCTTTCATTTTCTTTTGCAACTCAAAAGAACATCAAAAATGCTCACACTCAGCAAAGAAATGCCAGAGTGGGGGTTATTTCCTACACAGGGTGTATGCACGTGGTGGGAGAGAATATCCTCTTTCAGCCGATGCAAAATGGAAGTTTGGCACCCATCAATCTCATGCAGGCACTGCCTGACCATCTTGGCAGCAATGAAATAGCTGAGTCATAAAACCCTCCCCTTCCAAAAAAAAAAAGGGGGGCGGGTGGAGGAACTGAAAAAAAAAACCTAGAGCAGGATCTGTAATGGAAACACTAAGCAACTCCAGCTGGAACATCTGTTCAATGTGATTTCCGTTCCACCAGCCACATCAAAGTCAGCCTCCTGTGAGTTATGTGCCGAACATCACAAGTGGGATTAAAATCATGTTTAATAGTTTGATATGCCATAAACTATTTATACTGCCAGAGCCCAGTGGCTCTATGGAAATGCGCATCCAGCATGCCGGGATGGGGAGGAGCCGGGTTATTGCTTATCCAAAGCCATTTGCTCCAAGCCTCTGCACACACATGTGCAATTGCTCATTTTTACACCCATTTTTTTTCGTGGCAAGAAGGGATTTGACCGCATCTGCACTTTTTGCAGGAGGTGGGAGTAAGGGAAGGAAAGTGGAGGGTCTGTGGAGCAGGGTGGTGAGCCACAAAATGAGGGCCACATGGTTATGTTGGGGGGTCTCCTGCTGTGTTTATCCTTGTGGTGGTGGAGTGTTTGATTCCCTTTTGTGCTTCCCACTGGGGAGTGTGAAAATCCAGAGCTGAAGAGGCATCTTAGTCTGCTTCCGCCTCCTCGTTCCTCCTCATTTGGCCCACAGGCTGCTTTTGGATTCAGGGTAGAGGTTTGGAAGGGCTTGTCTGGGGGTTCGGAGGGGAGAGGAGCACGGAGAGGGATCAGTGCCTGCAGCCCGGGGAGCTCAGCCCGTGACCCCAGCGATCATTTCCCAGGTGCTAATTTAAAAGAGCGGGAGCTGAAGGGTTTGCTCCGGTGCCTCACTGGCTGCGCGGCCGGTGAGGAGCGATGCTGGTCCCCTGGCGCGTGCGTGCTCACGGGGATACGCGGTACCTGGGCGTGCGAGCATTTGCATGCACGCTCTCCTCCCGGCCGCCTGTAGGCTGGCTCTATCTGATTCCATCATTCAAATTAATTACAAGAAGCCAGGCAGGAATTATAATTGTAACCGAGTGGAATTACATTCTGATGAGTTACAATTTGTCTCTTTTTTTTTTTTTTCTCTTTAAAATACCCCAAAACACACTCGCACACACAAACCCACGCTATCCATGGCATCTGCCGCCTCGCAGGGAAGCTACTGCCATATTAGAAAGCCCAATCCCATTTGTGAAAGGCAAGATCAAAGACTTTAATTCATTTCCTTTGCTCTTTTTTTTTTCCTTTTTCTTTTTAATGTCTTTTTTTTTTTTTTTTTTTTATTTTGAGTGCAGGAGGGAGCCAGGCTCATTTTAATACAAAGAGGCTCCTCTGTAAATCGTAGGCACAGCTACTAAACCATCAAACAATGGGGAAGCTACTAAAGAGAAGTGTGATTCATACTTAACAAAGGAAGGTGATTAGCTGTTGTTGTATAACAATAGGGAAGTGTCAGGATGCCTGCAAATGAATTAGGAGCCCACTATATATCTCTGGGCTGTTATGTTAGGGAAGCTCATTTATATTCCCAACTGCGCCCATCTTTATTGTCATTTGAATTGCACATTTTAAAATGAAATTAGGGTAAATTGAAAATACCTATAATTTCCCTGTCATAATTTCCCATCAAGAAGGCAGGTGGCTTTGCTCGCAACAAAGCTGGGCTCTGGCTGGGTAAATATCGCAGGGCCTAATGAGGTGAGGACGCGGCGGAGGAGGCGGCACTGCAGCACGTCGGGGTACTGCAGCATGCCACCGGCCTCTCCTGTCTCACCCAGGCTGCCGCCCAGCCAAAATCACTGCCGAGGCCACCCCGGAGACTCCCCTTTCGTCCCCAGCTGGTGGCCTGGCTGCAAGGATGATCCCAACCCATCCCGCACCTCGCAGGGAGAGACAGGCTGGAATACCGCAGGGTTGCTTTGGATGCTGTCCTGCTCGCTCGGCACACGGCCAGACTTTCTGCTTTCCTCTCCTCCCCGGCAGCTCTGCCAGTGCCAACCCTTCCCATGCCTTTGCAGACAGCATCGCTTTTTCCTCCTCAGCTCCTCATACGCGTGAGGTTCCACCCGTTGCCGTTACCTTTGCGAAGTGGTACCCAGAAGAGGGGTGGCAGTCAAGCTGTTCCCGCATCAATATGCCCAGTTAGAGCCCGTACCCTCGAGCAAAGGCGCTGAGCAGTTGCCAGAGAGGCAGGTCTGTCCAGCAGGACCCTGACTTGTGTATGGTGGAGGAAGCCGGTGGAGGGAGAAGCTGGCAGGGAAGCTTTCATCCCTATTAGACGCAATGACACTCCTTGGGCTTGCGTTAGAGCTGTGGCTTCACAGCATCTGAGCAGCAGACGGAGCATCGTACCTCCTGCAGCCCTGTGACGCTGACCCAGTTCTCCAGCGCGGGGCTCCAGGATGCCCACCCGCACGTGATGCTGAGGGAGGTGCCCTGGGCCAGCGGGTACCGTCCGGCTTCGCGTCCCTCACGTCAGCAAGGCTGACCTCCAGCCCTGTCTGCCTGGGCGCTGAGTGGGAGGGTGGCTGCTCAACTGCAGCCTTTCCCCGTTCTCCAACCGGGAAGCACATGGCTGAGATATTTAGGAAGAGGAGAGAGGCAGCAGGTAGAGGTGAAGGCATAACATGTCCTATTTTAGGATGTATTTTTCATATACTGCATCAGACTCCCACCTTAAGGGCAGGAGAGCCCCTCAGCTGGAGCGGGCTGGCCTCAGCTCCTCTCCGCAGCCCCAACACAGTCTGCAACAGGACAGCTGGTTCTTCAGGCACCTAGAAAACCTCTCCACAAGGCCATTTCTTTCTGCTTTTTCCCTCAAATGAGGTCCCATCCTTCAAACCTAAAGCTGGAGGTCTAACATCACCCCCTCTCAGGCATCGTGAAAAATAAAAACTCTGGATGTTCTTACTCCCTGTCTAAACATTGCACCCTTTTCTCTTCTCACTTGTTTTCGTCAGTTCTCTCCTAAATTTTGTTTGCTGCTAAAGCGTTTAGATGCTTGTCATGTAAAAAGAAGAAGAGAAACCGAGCACCAGTTGGGAGAACCAAAAGGCCTGTGACACCAATAAAGAGTTGGCAGAGATGATTAGGCTGATGAAAGAGCAGAAATGCCGCTTTCAAGTTAGCAGATAGACAAAAGATCATCATTACATGGTGAGATATTAAATGGGAGCTTTTCAAAGCAGGCAAGTTTATTTCCTTAAATGGGAATCAGAGCTGGCGTTAACATTTTTGAAGTGAAATGCTACATCGAATGGTGTGCATGGCTCCCCTTTCTGTCTTATTTACTGAAGCCCTCCAAGACCAGTGCAGCGTGAACGATGTGAGCCTGTCTTACAAAGCCCTAAACGTTTTATCACAGCACCAAGGAGTCTCAGGGCTTCTGCCGTGTTTTCTTACGACCAGATTTTGCTTTCCAGACTCAGAAGCCTGGCAGACGGCGGGCAAGGGGATGCTGCGCCGTGTCTTCGGGTCACTCGTGGGCTTGTCTCTATCTCTTTGCAGACCCACCCTTGGTGAACTTGTCCGTGGAGCCGCAGCCAGTCCTAGAGGATAACACTGTGAAGTTCCACTGCTCCGCCAAGGCCAACCCTGCCGTCACCCAGTACAGGTAAGGCTGCCGCCCCGCTCGCTGGCACCACACGTCTCACTCCAGCCCTCCGCTGAGAGCTTCTCATGTTCCCCACTGTGCAAAGTTATTTCTTCCAGGTGACCCAAGAGTGCTCAGCAGCTCTGGCTGCGGTTTCTGATGGTTATTCCCCTTGCTCCCGTGTTTATCACTGCTTGGTGGTCGTTCTAGCTCATCCCCATGGCCTCTGCTGTCCTCCGGCCAGGGGATGCAATGGCTGGAGCCAGACACAGCCCCTGATCCCTGCAGAGCAGCAGAGACCTTGCTGTGGCACCGTCCTCTTCCCAGCATCCTCGCTTCAATGGCTCCCCGATGCTGCTCTTGCCTTGATGATGTTGTTACACGTTGAGAGGCTCCAATTGCCTCTGCGTTAGGCCGTCTGCTACGTTTTGCTGCATGCAGCAAGTCCTCGGTCAGAGATTCACTGGCGCTTTGGAGTGGATTAAGAGGCCTGGCACCGAGCTGGCGGAGCCATCTGTTTGGGGACATAACGAGCAAAGCACGCCAAGTGAAAAGTCTATTATGGGAAAATTCCTTTTTTTTTTTTTTTTGCATACTCTTTTATGATTTGAACAATACAACTTCATTGCCGTCTCCGTGTAACCCGTAAGCAACTGCTGTAAGCCTGTCTAGCCCTAGCAGCATGGAGCAGAGCTCAGAAGGGGCCAGAGCAGACGTGCCTGGGCTGGAGACATGGGGGGACATGGGGGATGGGTTCTCCTTGAGTGAGCAGGGTCGTCGTTACCACCTGGGGTCTTCAGTCAGTGCTCCAGTGAGCTCAGAGCAAGGCACGAGCAGTTGAGGGGCTCAGTTTGGCACTGATGAGGCCATGGCAGGAGGGGAAGTTGCATCACTTGCAGCTGCAGGAGGTCTGGGCAGAAGGCAGTGCTTAGGGCTCCCTGCCTGCACCCCTCCCTTTATCACTAGTCATCGAGATACTGCAGGCTTGGATGAGCAGGACTGCAACCGTGGCCGTACCCTGCAGCAGCTAGGCTCGTTGCTCGCTGTGTTGCATTCAGTCGGTCTCATTTGCTGCAGAAGGGGAGCAGATGGCTCTGCACCGAGCAGAGTCGCTGCCGTGGGCTTTTGGGTATGGGTACGAGGGCTGCTAGCATTAGGAAACACTCCTTCTCTCAAAGGTTTCTCAGTCTAAGCAGACAAGAATATGGGTATGGAGCGCAGGGTGGGTTGTCGTCACACTTTGGGAGAAGAGAGAGTGTCGTGCTCGGCCTTCCTGGCTCCGGCTCTTGGCCAGGAAGGGCCCATGTCTGAGCCAGCGCGGAGACATTTCACGGCAACCAGGTACACCCCCGTTCCACCGCTGCAATCAGCCGCTCATCACTCCTGCCTTGAAGTTATGAGCGTGCACACGCAGGCGTGCAATCATTTCTGTTTTTGCAACAGCATCAGTTGATAATAACAGAGGAGACACCTCCGGGGACAGGTTACCATGACCCACCTCCTGTTAGGCTCGTACAGCTTAATTAGTACAATCGAATTTGCTGGTAGGAACGATTCCTTCCGGCTGGATATCTGCTATCAGCACAACAAAGCAATAATTGCGTTCCTAGTTACACAGAAGAGTTATTAATTTGAGAAGTCAATTAATGTCAAAGATACAAATAGCCCTGTTTTCATATTTACAGTTAGGAGGAAAACGAAGTGTGTGACAATCTGGGGAGGGACCTGGGCAAATGTGCCACGTGGGTCTTATGCTGTGACTGATTCTGGTACAGTCAAAGGCAAAACAATCACCTTTGGCCAAGGAACCAGACGGTGGCAAGAGCCTGGCAAAATTTCTGCTCCAAAGACGGGGCATCTAGCCTGATCCTCAGCAACAGGGACTTTCACATCATCCTTGAACCCACGCTGGGCTGATCCCCCGTACAGTGGAGCAGTCTTGAAGGCTCCCATCTGGGTTTTCTTCTTCCTCTTGGGTGTTTCCGCCCTCTGGGTACGTGGCTCTCCCTGGCCAAAACAATGCTTGATGGCTTTTCTCCACCAAATAGCCGATGGATCTGCCATGCTTCTCTCGTCTTTTGTGCCGTCTCGTTAGCGCAGGGTTTTTGCTGTCCCTTGTAGTGGCAAATGCCACCCACAGCCGCCTTCTTTCTTTCTCGCCCATCCCGAGGCCGCGTGTCTCGTCACCCTTCCCGTTGCCTAAGCATTGGGATTTCTGCTTTGCTGCAAAGTGCTTTGTGACTCGTTTCACGATGGACTTTACTATCAAAACTAATTGCATGTTTTTTTCAGGTTATGCTTTCTCATAAAAGGGATGTTTTGGCAGGGGAAAAAAAAAAAAAAAGCAGGCGTGAAAATTTCAAGCACTTTGGGTTTCTCATTTCTTAAGTTTCCTTGACATGTTAACATCACACAAGGCTTTTTCCCTACCACTGTGACAAGCAATCAGGATTCAGCAGCGCTCAGGGGCTTCCTTCCGCTTAATGGCTTTGATTGATTAGGGGGGGATTCATTTCCCTTCCAAAAGATCCCAAAGCTCTTCACTGACTATGTAAAGGCAGCAGATGGTTTGGGACCGGAGCTTGGAGTCCTCCAGAGCGGGACATCCGAGGAAAGAGCTCCCTGCACCTCGCCTCTGCCTAGGAAGGAAGGTGGGTAAAGGAATGGGATGTGAAAAGGCAGAACATGAGCTCAAAGTCATCCCCAGGGCCACTCAGGACCCCATCACTGGTGAAAATGAACTTATTCTGCCTTAAAAACAAACAACAGAGAGAAAGTGTGATATTTTTTTTTCTCCCTGGGGAGAGAACTGCTCTAATATATCTCCTATGGCTTCCCTCGTCCTCAGATAGAGAGAGATACCAAATCTTGGTCTTCAGCCGACATTTATTTTTAATACGTCCCGATGTTTGTCAGTAAACAGCTCTGAACACAAAGGAAAAATGTCTAAACAACATAAATCCCCTTTTCCGGGCATAAATCCACAGCCGGCTCCGCAGGACCATCCCTGCTGTGAATGCACGAGCAAGCTGTCACCTTGCTTGAATTTGCAAGGGGCGATAAGTTGTGCACCAGGCTTGCACCTCGGGTTTTTCCGGCTGGGAAAAGCAAGCGAGGTCAAGCATCTCACCCGAAGGCTTCACTCAAAGGTGCTCGGCTGGGAAGCATCCGTGAGCTGCGCTACTCGTTAGCGAGAAGCCACTAAGCCAGCCCCGTGGTCCTGCCGACCTGGGGTGTTAAGCACAGACCCCTCCCTCTCTTCGTTAGGGTGGTAAGGGAAAAGAAACAAAATTCAACACGATTTCCCAGGAGGCAAAAATCGCCCTCTGCCTCTACCCACCCCCCCCCACCCCCCCCAAGAGAATAGTTTTGATGAAACCAAGGCAGCTGCTTTTTCCTTAAGAGGTTTTCTTCGTGCTTTCTTATATAACACATCACATACGTGTGGTTTTTACTGCAAGGAGAACCTGGTTAGAAAGGAGACCTCGGAGTGATCTGCTCCCAGAGCCAGAGTGGAAAGTTACAGCCTACGCCGCATCTTCTCTTCTCGGGGCAGTGGGGGACGTTAACGACATTTTGTCAAAATTGACACGTTTCCACAAAATGTTTGACCTCAGTGGCATTTTCTAATGGGAGAAAAAGCCAGAACCCCTCTGCCTTAAAATTCGCTGGCATCTCATGATGTTGCGGGGGGCAGACAGGGCTGGGGCAGGGTGTCCTTTGCTGGAGACACACTTCGTCTGCTCCTTTTCTTAGCTAAGGACACCCTGCAGCTGAAGCTGGAGCTGAAATCCCAATCCTCCTCCCTCACTGGCAGCAACGGTTCCTTGACGAGGAGCATCTTTTTCCCCGAGGGTGTTCGTTCGCCCACGATGTCACCTGGGCTGTCACTCGCTTTTGGATGCAGGACAGGCTGGTGTCACCAAAAGCAAGCGGAGGGAGTCGGGCGGAGGGCTGGCGAGGTGTTGCTGCAATGCGTGAGCGGGGGGTTTTTTGGCACGGGGATGAATTAACCCTGGCAGCAGGGGTTTTGCTTATTTGCATGTTTTCCCTCTCACCCTATAGAGCAATCTTTGCACAGACGTATCCTATGGCCTCTATACCCCATCTGGCCCGGGTTTATCCCACCTCTGCCTGGGAGCATGCTCCCTTTGCAGCTCAGCCCACCAAAACGCTGCTCCACAGCTCCTTGCTGCTGCCGGTGCAGCATCTTCTGCTCCAGAAAGGCTCAAGGGGACCTGGGCTGCTTGGCAGCACCTCCGTGAACGTGTCCCCGTCCGCTTTAGCACCGTGGACGTGGGGCTGGAAGCCCAACGAGGCTTCCTGGTGTCCCAACGATGGTGGGGGAATGCTGCCCCTTCCTCTTCCCTTGCCTCAAGCCGCTGCCTGCCTCTGCCAGCTCGTTTGCAGGCAGAGCATCACGTAGCCATGGTGCCAGGCTGGAGGAGCAGCAGCAGCAAACGGCTCCACCAGGCAGCGAGCATATGTGCGGGCAAATTGCACCGCCTCGTCTTCCTCTAATAACATGCTTCCCCCGCGCCTCTGCCTCTCGGTGGACAATTCTGGGATGGGGAGGGGGGGAATTTGGGAATTTACTGACTTTCTTTTGCTGCAAGCAAACAGGCAAGAAAGGGAAAGGGAGAGAGAGTAATTAGCTGTCGCCTTTGTTCTGCCACCTGTGATGGTGGGTAAAATTAATGGAAAGGAACAGAAGTCGGGGCTACGTGAACCGACTCACAACCAGGCCTCCTCTTTGCTCACTTCAGATCTCTCTATTTGCCAATCTTCTCTTGGCTTTTGATGTCTGTTGTGTGTCTGTGGGGTGTTTTTTTGCTGTTATTATTCATCACTCGCAGTAAGAAAGAGAATCTTTAAAGTGGCAGAAGAAAATGGGGAAGTTTAATATTGCAGGAGGCAGAGTCCCTCAGCCTTTTGGGCTTCTCCGATGATGGTTATTTCTGCAGAGCGATGGGGAGTTGGTACAGGCAGGGCAGTAATGCATATCTCACTCGCACGCATCGATACAGTTCTCTCACCCCCAAGGCTAGCAGAGACCTTTGCAAATAATGTTATCTTTGTAGTCACGGCGGGGGGACGTTTCGAGCCACCCTCCAGTGTCAGCTGCAGTTCTGGGGACCATTGCACTTCCAAAACAAGGTGTGGGACTGACGGACAGACAAACAGACACAGATGGAGAGAGCTATCCCTCCCCAGCTGCTGGAAGGTGTCTAGCTCTGGCATTGAGTGTGGCAGCTGTGAACACCACGCACAGCTCTCCATAATTGTGTGGGACATGGCAGAAGATCCAGCTGATGCTGCAGCAGAAGCAGAGGTCAGGAGGAACTGGGAAGCATTTATTTAGCAGCCACCCAGGGGAATGGTGCTGCACCCCTTCTTCCCCATCCTGGAGCAGAAGGGGGGTTGCATTTTGTGCGATCCAGGCAAGCTCCACTTGGCCCTGTTGGGCTGAAGCCGAAGGTGCCACCTGCCCAGATAGTGGTGAAGATCTTCTTGCATCAACCAGCTTGGTGAACTTGCAGCTGCAGGTCAGGGCTTGAGCCATACCACCTTCCCTGATCACAGGGTCCCTGGGCAGGCTGTGCCGGAGCTCGGAGCCTGCCCACAGCATCCCTCTGTCCTCAGCCCCACCGTCATCGCCGACACACCGCGTGGCTTGGCTTGTGGCAGGAGCGTTGTTTGTTTGCTCGCTCAGTGGGCTCCGGTCTGTAGAAAAGACCTTGTTTGGTAAACAAGGTTTTATCTTTGAACCAACAGCATGCTGTCGCTCATCAAATATTAATCCAAACTCAACTGCTTCTTGAAGAGGTTTTCTTTAAAGGTGGTGGGGCTCAAACACACCTGATGGGAGGCAATGTCCTGGCCTCCCTCTGCGCAGGGGAAAACAAAAAGATGTGACTTGTCGGTATTGCGAAGGAGCAACACCAGGCAAGAGATCCAGTGCCCGGCCCGTTCCTCCAGCCTGCTCCACAGGGTCCTGGCTTTGGGGGGGATGCAGGGTGGGCATTTCCCACCCAGGCTTGGGGAGACCTGTGGATGAAGAGCCTCAGCACCTTCGGTAGATCTGCTGTCTCCAGGGATCGTACAGCATGTCTGTGAGCATTGTAGCTGCTGGTCTTGGCGGGGTGGAAAGTGGCAGGTTTGTTGGGGTTCAGGTAGATAGGAAAAAATTGCACCTGATATCGAGGAGCTGTGAGAAGAGAAGAAGAAAATAACGATACGCATCAGCTGTGCTTTGGCCTGCCTGTCTTACACCGTGCCATCTCAGAGGCATTTGTTCCATGGGGACGCATTCCCACATTTTGCTTTAAAAAACCCAGAGGAGAAGTTCAAACTCCGCAGAGCGTTGCTGCTCTTTTTACTGTGGGTCTTGTCTGCACAGTTCTGGGACCTGCTGGCATCTTACCAGATTTATTCATGAGATGCTTCAGGCTGCCACAGAGAAGTCAAGTTCTCCGAAAGCGCGTGCCCCACATCCTGCTGGAAACAGCACTGCTGCAGCTTGGAAGTTTGCTCAGATGCTTGAACCAGCTCCCTCGTGGCTTGGCATTGCTTTGCTACATGGCAAAGAGCTGGTGAATAAGGGTGTGCGCTGATGGGTGAGACTGGGTGGAAGAGAAGCAAAGCCAGGAGCAGTACAAAACTGGGAGAGCCTTAGCAAAGGGATGGGGAAGGGAGGAAGGAATGAGCAGATGGCCAGCCCTTGCTTGGCTGGGGTGAATCGTTGCACCTTCACCGTCTGGCTGGACCAACTGATTGCTAGAAGCACATCCATCATCCGTTGATCAGTCACGGGCTCAACACATAGACCCCGCTTCTCCAAAACAGATCCCCGAGGTAAGCGAGAAGAGGCAGCCGCTGCCCTAGGCATGTGGTTACAGCAGAGGAGGAAGCCCAGAATGAAGGTCAGCAAGTCACTGATTCATGTGCAGTACTCAGGGATTCCCGTCCCTAATTCCTCCCGCTCATGCCTCAGGGATCAGACCTGTTCGGATGGGGTCCCCCACACCAGAGGATGTCCCCAGGGATGTGTCCGAAGCAGGATTCAAGTGAAGGGAGTCAACCCCCGTGTCCAGGCAGTGAGACGAGAGCCGGGGTGATAGTTGGATGCACCCTGTTTCATTTGGCCATGATGAAGCCACGCACTTCATCTATAGAGCCGAGGGATTTGGGTTTTAGGGAGGGCAGAGTCTTGGGAATTGTTTCCTGCTGCCGGGACCATTGAGCAGAAGGAGAAATTACCCCGGGCACTGCCAGCAGATGTCTGTCTTTCAGCTAGCTCTCCATAGCTCCTTCACTTGGTCAGCTGGGCTTCGGGATGTGTACAACACCTCTGCTCCCAGGTGAAAGGCCAGGGGAAGGCGTATTTGAAGTTTAATGCTCTTCCGTGACACCAAAGTTGTCCCTGCCTCTTCCATTTAGCTGCCGCAGAACATGTTCACAGATCCGTAGGCTGTAAAGGCCAGAAGGGATTATTGGATCGTGGGAAGCTGATGCAGAGATCCAGGGCGATGCTTTTCGTTGGCAGCTTTTGATGGAGAAATGGCAAATGATCCATTTAATGGGCACGCCTGGCGCTGCCTGCAGCCAAGCCACAGCAGTGGCCATTTTCCCTGTTCTGGCACTAGAAGACCTGAATATATTTTAGCATGAAATTCAGATGGCTTTGAAAAGTGTCTCGTGGGAGTTGGTATGTTTGGAACGTTGCTTGCTTTCTTCTGCCCGTTCATGAAAGGCCCAGGATGAAAGTGAACATCGCCCCTGTACCCTGCACTCCCCAGAGATTCTGATCACTGAGTCCACTACCTAATTGGCACATTTTTTGCCTCCCCAGCAGTCTCCGCCAAGGAAGGGGGATCTGCAATATTAAGCTCTTATTAAATTACAATCACATCTCTATTAATATTTAAAAGGAACTGTCAAGGGTTTGAAACACACGACAGAGCAGCCAGCGTCTGCAGACAAGGTGTGAAGTCCGTGGACATGTGGGCACACTCCCCCACGCCCATCAGGCTCAGTGCCGTACTCGCAGGGGAAGAGCACCCGGACATCTCCGCCGGGGACTGCAAGGGGACCTGGGGCAGGCCCCCTTGGTTCTGCAGAGCCCCAGGGGTCCTTGCTGGCTGGGAGACTGCAGAGAGGTGATGTGGGGAGCAGCTCACCAGACGTCAGGTCTAGGCAAGAAGCATCTCAGCATCTTCAGGAGGAACAGTCACTCCGGTTTTGCAGCCATTTCTTGGCACGCGTAGGACTTTCTCCCCGCAAACCAGCTCCCTCCTTCAGGCCAGCTTAGGGAAAGTGCTCATTTACACCAATGTGCAGGCTCTCCTTGGTTTTGCTGCCTTCCTCCCCCCTGCTCCCATCTGCTCCCTCCTCCTCTGACGGCCATGGCCGTCTGTCCAGCGGCAGGACGCTGTGAGTCCATATGCCGTCCCTCAGCAGGGCTGTCACCTCTCCCGCTGCCTCCTGCAGCCAGACTCAGCAAGGGAGGCAAGAGAAGCCGGAGCAGGGAAGGGGCCCCCAGGCATTTCACAGCAGCAACGGAATAAATCTAATTTATAGACATAGCAAAATGCAGCTAAAGCGGGAGTTGAAATGAATGCAAAGCACACAGAGGTCTCAAGTTATCGGCACTGTAACATTTTTCCTGACTATCTCTGTTTTCCTGCCCGGGTTTGTCTTTGTAGCTTCTTCCCAGACAACTGGACCTTTGCTCTGAAGTGAAAATGAAAGCTGGGGAAAGAAAAAAATAACGGGAAATGAATTCTTCAGATCTCCTTCATGATGCATCGGCCCCATCTGCCAGCTCCCTCTGACAGGGAGTGAAGCGTGGCTGGGTGGCAGGTGGAGAGGGAAAGACAGGCTTTAAAAGAAGAGAAATGAAGTAAAATAAAAGGCACAAATATCCCTGCAGATGGGAAGCGAGGCTGGGCTGCCGGGGGGGTGCTCCGCCAAGTCACGCGGCTTCAGGTGAGACGGGGAAGATGAGGTTGGAAGAGCCTCCCTTCGCTCACGGAGGTGTGAGGATGGCGAGATTTGTCTTCCCATTCCCTGGCTTGTCAGGGTAATGGGAACAAGTGGGTGGGAGATGTTCGGAGGCAGCTCAAACTAATTAGGAGAGAGCGTAGAGGAGAGAGAGTCTGATGGCTGGAAGCGGGGAAAACAAAGAGGGGGGAAGGAAAGCGCTTTGTACTCTTGAGCGCCACTCCCTGTCGTAGAAGTGATTAAAGGTACCAAATTAAATGAGTGTTGAAGCAGCCAGCCCAAGCGGCTGTGTTGGATGGAGCTTCTCCAATGGAGGCGGGTGGCAGATGGTTTTACTGGCATATTTCAGAAGGGCTTACTGAAACATGGGGTGGGTGCACCATGGTAGTGGCCATCCCCATCCCGGCCAGGACCACCAGCATCCCTTTGGGCAGGAGCTGACAGCCTCCCAAGTCTTCCACACTTTGCTCATGCACTGCAGTTTCCCAGCGTTGGAGTGAATCTGTCTCCAAAGCCTCTCATTTCCAGCAAACTTTGCACCCAAATCTCTGGGTGCTAGCAAAGACCTTACAGTTTGCTACCAAGCAAAGCTCCTAACACTTGTTTTAAACATCCGTAGGGTTCGGCAAGATCCAAGGGTTGTGTTTTCCCAGCCTTGTTGGTCACCTCTCCTTCAAGACTGGCTCGTCGTGACTGGGAAGGTGACTGGGAAGGGAGCATCATTGACTCCTCTGGCCAGATCTCCTCTCCCTTTGCAAGGAGAAGTGGCAGCTTCTCAAGCCTAATTTAGCAGTCTTTAATCTGAGTTATTCCAAACCACACTTGCCACTTCCTTCATGCGTTCCCGCAGGATGATGGGCTGATTTCACAGAACGAAAAGCCTTAAGCAAATCTTGTCACACAAGAAAATTGATTTTTCAAAACTGACTTTTACAAGATTACTGGTGGTTTTTTCCCCTCATCTTTCTTCTATATCGTTCCCTTCCAGTCTCACGAGGTGGCTTCAGATCTAAGGAAATTAGAGATGCTGTGACTAAATTGAAAATGTAAGAAGGGGGAGAAGGAGAAAAAAAAAGGATACCCAGCACTCAGCACCTCCTCTCCTGCTGCCTCTGAAGGATACGGCTGCACGTGCTTGTACTTGTGAAGTAGCAGAGATGCCTCCTTCACCTCTCCTACTGCCATAACCTCCATGAGACATCAGGAAAGAGTCTGTCAAAGGGTTATGCCAGCATCTCACAGGGAACATCCCCTGATGGGCATTCCTAGGTGAACCCAAGCTGGACCACAGGGTTTTTTTCTTTCTCTCCCTCAGTCCCTCCATTTTATTTTCTCTTTGCGAAGAAAAAGGAGAGTTTCCTCCTGCCGCTCGACTCGGAGACATCTCAATGTGTTTTGTTGAAGAAGAGAGGGAAAGAGTTGCCTTGAAGTCATTTCAGACAGCTTAAAATATGCTAAGCTTTTGTGTTTCTGCGATATAAATAATGAATCCTCTTACAGCTTCTGAGTCGGGAAAGACGTTGATTTAAGAGGCCTTCAGCGCTGTTTGAGGTTTTTCTGCTTTCGTGCCAGAGGGTGGGGAACGTGACCAGGGACAAGCGAGGTATGATTGATGAGGCAGGGTGTGCAGGAAGGACCCGGGACAGAGACAGGGGTTGCACCCACCTCAGCCCTGCAGGTGCTTTGCTAAAGGATTTCACTTCTTGATTCCTTCTTTGCTCCTTTATTGAAGTTTTCAGGGGTTTGAGGGGGGGTTAAATGGAGGACTAAGCTGTTAGCGTCTACTTCTCTCCCTGTCGCTGTCTCTGCTCTGGTAAGCCAGTGGTGATTTGGTGATTGCAGTGGGCATCAGTTATTGTTCGTTTGACTAATTCCCCAAGCAGCATCCTTGGAAATGTCTCTGCTTAAAAGAGCTGTCAGGATAGTTGCAAAATGTAGGCCAACATGCATGGCGTAAGTATGAGAAAAGCCAGTGAACGCTGGCGTCCCAAAATAAACCCGTTGGGTCCCACTCGCCCCCCAGGAACACATGTCCCAGTAATTTCCCCAGTACACTTGACTGGTCTTGGACACTGGCAATCAAGAGGGCTCATCCTGCCGTAGACAGGCCGTTGGCGTGTGGATCCACTGCTGAGCTTAGGCAAACGTTGCACGGGCTCGCTCAGCTGGGAAGTCAGGCTGGGTTCATTGGGAAAGAGTAAATCTAGGGGGAAGCAAGGGGGAAGTTGGCGCAAGCTGAGCCGGGGCAGTTTCTAGCAGGAGAGCCTTTCCTCCACAAACCTGGACGACTTTGGTAGCTGTGGCAAGGACCTGCTGTGCGTCCTGAACCTCCTTTCCGCCTGGCATGAAGTTGTCTTGGCAGGCTTGTTTGGTGTAGACAGCACCTAGCCTTGCAAAGCCCATCCCAGAAAGACCCAAAAGGGATACTGGTCTCATCCGGTGTCGGGTCATGGACTGGCTCCGTTAACGTCAGGTCTTGAAGTTATCCTTGAGTTTCCATTCCTCTGCAAAGTCTCTGGAAGCTGTTGGCAAATATTAAAGCAAAGGAAGAACACAGGCTGTTGGCTCTGGGTTAGAAGGCCGTTTGCCTGTAAAGCATCAGGCAGTGCTTATTGCTCAGCTCTGCTTTGCTATTGAAGTGTGTAATTAAGGGCTTAATGGTTTTTACTTCTGAAGACTTCTTTTCTTTGAAATGCTGTTTCTTGCTGTTTTATAGAGAAGTCGACAGGTAATCACAAAACTCTAATGGGTCAGTCTGTTGTACCAGTATACAGCCACATTTGACTATTTTCTCCTAACATGGCTGAGAAGAGCAGTGTTGTTACCAGGGTGGTCTAAGGGCATTCAAGAGACTTGGCCAAGAATAGTGACTTAAGCATAAGGTGGGGGAGGGAGGAATGGTTGGATTGATGGATGGATGAATTTCATAGTGAAAAGATGAACAGATCTTTTGGTGAACTTGCAACTTTATTCTACTTCTCCACCCGTATTTGCCTGTATGTTTGCCTTAGCACAACGGGAACGCGTTTCCGAATATGTCATTTATTATTCCTCCTTATGAATTGCCAGATCCCCAAGTTACTCGCAGTTCAGCCAGCGGGAGCCTGTGTTGCATTAGACAGAAATTGCTGCCCTTGGCATCTTCTGCAAGAAGATTCCTACATAATTAGGACTCGGCCCCCCTTTACCTGGGGTGCACGCCTCCTAGCACAGTTGCCTCTGTTGATAATCCTAACTTGAATCGTTTGCTCTAGACACAGTTCAGCTCTGAATTATTTACTGTTCTGGCAGGACCGGCCAAGGAACCTGCCAGAGAAGGAGCTGTGCCTCACACCAACCTGAGGACGTGCCAAAATTCAGACAGAGCCTAAAAAGGGAGCCTGAACGGTGGGATAGCAACAGCAGCTGTCAAGGGGAAGGAAGGGCTTTAGCGGGGTACTAGGTGAGTTTGCTCTGAGCTGGGGCTGGAGAGTCAGAGGGAACTGGCTCAGGCTGGTGGGCACCATGTCCAAATCGGGGAGCATCGCCTGGCTGTTTGGCACGTCCAAGTTTGGTCACCCTCCTTGAAGAATTCATATAAACCTGTCCCGAGGTCTGTCTCCTTGCTCCATGCCAGCAAGAGGTCAGCCTGGTGTGTGCTGCAGCCCTCTCACAACACAGAGATCAAACCACAAAGCCCTTGAAAACTTCCCAAAATCAAGCCCAGGTCAGATACTCAGCGGAGCTTTAGGAGTCAGCCAAGAAAGAGAAAACCCTTTGAAAAGCTCCAGCCACCCGACAGCTCTCTGGCCATGCATGAATCCCGGGCGCAGGAAGGCAGGAACCATTCCTGTCCGCTGTGCCCATCGTTTCTGCCCTGAAGCATGCAGATGAGGTAGCTTCAGTGAGATGAAACATGCGATCCCAGCCCAGCGCTGGCTTCGAGATCCCCCAAGCAGCAGATTTCTTACGCTGATGAAGAGCTGGGGCTTTCTGTCTCCATTTACCACAGATGGGTTTTTTTTCCTGCAAACCCCAAAGGAATTGCATGGTGAGGTGTAAAGTTGCAAAGGCCACAAGCACGGGTGATGTTTTTAGGTGAAAAATAAGAACTGTAGTAGAGGGAAAGGCGAGTTTGAACAGCTTCACAGCACAGCTTCACTTTGCGCTAAGCAGGAGGATAAACACGGCGGAGAATTAGCGCTTCGACATGCCACCATCCATAAATCTGACTAAAGAAATTCTGCTACGGGGGTGGAGTGGGGTAGGAAGACCCCAGAAAGGACTAATCCCCTTAAACGATTTGAGGAAACACAAACCACGTGATGAAATTGGATTACCCGATCCACGCAAGAAATAATAGTTAAGCTATTAGTCATGTCTATTGTGTGGCGGGATAAGTCAAGGCAATGTAGGCAGGAGAAATGAAATGCAGCATCGCTGCCGAAGGGGTAGAATCCCCCGGGGAGAGGTGACACCTATAAGCTCATCCAGAACTAAGGGGTGACTCACATCGCCAGCATTTCCCCAGGATAAGCAGTTTTGGCAGCTGGCTGTTGTGGCCTGCTTCTTCAGACCCGTCTGAATGGTTTTAACCTTTCTCTGCACCTAGAAAAATCAGGACTTTAACGTTAGCAATTCAACTTGGAAAAAAAGTACAGTTTTTGTATGATCCCTTGACTCTGGGGCCAAGGATTTAAGGAGGGGAGAGGAGTCCTTTGCAAAAGAGGGTGGATTTGTGAAAGGGGAGGGGCAGAAAAGCATCCGTCATGGCAAGAGAAGCACTCAAAAAGAGGGATTAATGGGGACAGGATTGGTGCGCAGCCCTCTCGTGTGAGGGGGTGGAGAAGGAGGGGGGATTTTAAACAGTGGGATTAAAAGAGTGCCAGATCTAAAGCATCTGCATTTTGTTTTGATCTGTCAAGAAAACAGCTCGATTTGCAGAAGGAATCACCCAGCCCGTGAAGTTTTGCGCTTTTCCTTTGAAACAGTTACAGCTTTTCCATCAGCGCATCTCCGGTTTCCTTCCGGGGGGGATGAGGACCCTTACCAGCCCTTTTGTGCAGGGAAGGAGCCAGGCGGCACGGTGGGCTGTACTTTGGCCAACACCTCCCTGCTGCAAAAGCCGGTGTCCGTAATCCTCTACGGTCTGCCCCACAGCGCTGCGAATATCAGTGACCCAGGCATGTGGTCCAGCATGGGATGCGCGTGCACCGGGCAGGTATTATTTCTTACCGTTCCCCGGCCAAGCCACTCATGGGGTCCGTGCTTCTCTGGCACGCACAGAGGTCCACGCAGCACCGGCTGCAAACCCCGGTCATGCCCAGTCTTGGGGCTGCGGTGCGTAGCGTTACGCCATTGATTATCTGCACGGCTCATCAGCCGGCTTTAGCTATTTACAACAGTTGATCAGTCAAGTCATTGACCAAGGTAACAGCTTTGTTTACTTCTTCCCCTCCACTTGTTTGTTCTGATCACTGTGCTAAGCAAAAGGCTATTTTGATGGTTTCCTCACCAAAATGAGCCGCGGCTTGTACAGGCTGTGCCGGTGACACAGCTTTAATTGTGCCCTCTGGGAGAGAGAAACCTTCTCACCCTGATTTCTCCAGGCTCCCGCACCATGGGCATCACAGCCCTGGCCCCGGGGTGTTCCTGCCCATCTCTGCTCCGGTAGCCTGATGCTCTCTGGAGAGCTGGACTCCTGTTGCACATCTTCAGGAGTGATTTGGGGAGCTCTAAGTAGCCCCTCACGGATTTTTCCCACCCATATGACCTGCTGATGGCAAGGAGGAGATGCAAAACCTGTGCACCGAAGACAGGCACCTCCCTTAAAGACTGCAGTTTGATGAGCAATCAGGCTCGTCGCCGGCCTCCTGGCTTGGCAGGAGGGGGAGCGCCAAAGCTGAGATTAGACAGGAAATCAAGCCAGAGGTTTCTTCTGCTCAGCGAGGTGGTATTATTATCATCAAAACCCCAGAGTGTTTAAAAACAATCAAACCCTAGTAGCGGCAACCGGTGTATGGCAGCGAGCGCAATCAGACACCAAACATGTCCTTGTCTGGGATTCAAGTCTGAGCTCTTGAAATTTGGGAAAAGGTTGCAATCTTTCTCGCTGCTTATTTGTTTCTAAAGAAAAGCCACATGGGAAAAAAAATAGGGAGGGGCGAGATTGGCAGAGTTGGCATCTCCGAGGTGCAGCATCTCCACCCTTAGGACCTGGGCTTCACTTCACGGTGGAGCTGAGATGCCCATGTCGGGGACAGAGAGGTTTGGGAAGAGGCCATTGCTGCAGCAGCCGTGCATGGATGGAGGTTTATCAGGATGGGAGCTGGAGGCTTGGAAGCCTTTCCTTGAGTATGGTGGGTACCATCGTCTTTGCTCCCCCAGCCTGTGTGCTCAAGGACTGGCCAGCCATCAGCAAGGATGCTCAGCGCTTTGCTCAGGGCTTTGCCCTCCCCAACATGATTAAAGCCCAAGCTGGAAGGCCGAGCTTTGTAATTTAGATGGCGGAGAGATTACCTATCGCCTGCACCGGCTGATAAATGAACCCGCTGCATCGGCACGGAGGGAGGACAGCAGACGTGCGGCTGAGGAACCGCGCAGGGCCCACACGTCTTCATTAGGGAGGGAGCAGGCAGGAGAAGAGGAATAACCCCATAGATCACCATTATGGAAATTTACTCTTAATAAAGAAATAATTTGCACGATGCATCACGCCGGAGCCATGCAGGGGGGTAGCGTGACACTGCTCGGGCTGTGTTGCTCGCTCCATCATTTCTCACAAGACTGTCACTCACGGGTGATGCTCCGCAAACATGGAGCTGCCAGCACGAGCCATCCACTGTCTTTGCCCATCTCGGACATCCGAGGGATCCCGGCACATCGTCCATAAAACACTGTCCTTCTCCAGCAGCTCCTCCCCGTGGAGGATACCAGGGTTGGGGGGGCAGTGGAGGGATGCAGGGTGGTGCTCACAGCATCCCACTGGCAGCCGTCACGCGCAGAGACGGCTCTGGCCTGAGGACGAGGGGCGACTGCCACGTTACAGCACTAGAATTGAAGGTACTGCTGGCAATAAAGCAACAAAACCCATTCTCTGAGCAATTTGTAGCAATTAATAGCCATTCCCAGGAATGAAATGTTAATTAATTCATTCCCTGAGCCATGCGTTTATTTAAGGTATTTGTGAGTGTTCTTGGTACTTTTATTAAGCAATTAAAATGCGTCCAAGAAAATATTTATCTATTTTAAGTCATTCTTAGTAAACACAATTTATATGGCAAGCAACTGCTTTATTTTGCATTGTTAATTAAAAATAATGATACACTCTACTTCCCTGGGTTACACGCCATCAGAGCAGCCGATCTGCCGGGAACGTCTGGTTCAAGGAGCGCGTGTGCTGCTGGCAAATGCGAAAAACCTCCTTAGCAATGATCCACGTAGCCTGCAATACGGATTTAAGTAGTGCTTGATGGGGCATTATGGAGTTCAGAGAGCTCCAGCATCCGTCTGCTGCGGGGTAGGTGCTAGTGATGTCCACCAGTTGTTCCTGTGCTACTGGGAGATGCTGGAGAGAGCCGTGGCCTGATGAGGAGCTTTATAAAGACGAGGATGTATGAGTCCTGCAGCCTTCCCAGGGCAGTAAAGTAAACAGCTTGTTCACACATGCTGTTTGTTGAAGAATTACAAGTCCTTGTACCGCAGACAGAGGAATTTATTTGTTACGGCGATCTCGGGCGGCGCTCGGGCAGATGAAGTGCTCGCTAGCAATGCTCGTCTACGTACTGATGCTCTATAGGGCACGTCACGCTCGTGTTGCAAACGCAGTTAGCTCTTCGTGGGCTCCGCGAGCCTGGAAGCCTGGCCAGAAGCGGGGCCCTCGGTGGGGGGAAGTGATGGAGCTGCTGGGTAAAAACCCTTTGTGCAAAAGACTCAGCTGAGCATCTTCCGCTGAGACCCTGGGAAGAAAGCACAGGAGTTTCATCCCAGCTTTCAGCAGGTTTCCTTTGGAAACCTGAGCAGGTCACTGAAGAAACACTGACGTAGGAAAACTGAAACAAAGCCACGGCATTGCTTGTGAGCTAACATAACCCAAACTGTCCTTTCTTATTTGCTTGAGTGCACTCTTAGCTGGGGAGCAATCGATGGAGTCAGAAAAACGCTATTTCCCTGGAGAATGTCGCTTTAGAGAAGTGCCCCCCTCCCTCTTCTCTTTAAGTGTCAGAAGGACCCAATACAGGGGAGGTGTTTATTATTCTTTAATCACTGTGTTTTCATTGCTCTCTGTAGTAACCCCTTTGAAGCTTGGATCGAAACACCTGTTTCCTAGTTGAAATTTGTTTTCCTCCATCACCCGGGCGGATTCAGTTTCCAGAAGATACTGAACTGGGAGGCACTGGGCACTCCCTCCAGAGAGGCCAGAGGAAAACAAATGCAGCGTAGAAATACAGGGAAGGAAATAACAAAGTGAAACTCAGCCCAGAGGGGAAGAAATGCCTGTCTGAGGAAAGAGGCTGAGATGGCGCTTGGTGAAGAGAAAGGAAGACAAGAAAATGCGCAAAGCCCGAGGGCATGAGGGGCAGCAGCAGACAGGATGCTAGGTCTGCGTTGGCCATACGGCATGGGACGGCGGGGAGAAGCGGTGAATTTGGAGCTAGGTCCTCAAAAGGTGCCTGTCGGTGGTAGAGAGCAGGCAGTGAAGGCATCTCACAGTGATGCTGCCACTGTCACCCTGCGGGGACCACCCGAGAAGCACAGGGAGGGCGGGATGTGTCCCATGGCATCCCCTCTGCCGTGCTAACCTTCAGCGTGGAGAGCCCGAGGGAATCACAGGAACAGGTCCTTCGGGCAGGATCCCCACGGGCAGAGCCTCACCCCTCTCCTGGGGCAGGCTCAGCACAGGGGGACACCATGATGCTGTGCTCCCCCCTTGCACAGACCTGTCCCTACAGCCCCTGCAATATGATTTGGCTTAGGAGGAAAACCAGCAGCAAAAAATGACAGGTGAGTTAGCGGCTAAGTCAGATGAGAGACTAAAGGAGGTAGATTTATAGAGTCTGGAAAAGACCCTGGGCAACAGGTTTGCAATCTATAAATAGCTTCAAGGTAACAATATAAATGAAAGAAGCCCCTGCTCTCAAGGGTGGTAGGACAAGCAGTGCTGGCTGGGAGCCAGGCTCGATGTAATGAGGCTGGTGAGACATTAGGAAGAAATCATGAAGAGCCAAAGCAGTGGAGGTGGTGGATGGGGCTGCTGGAGCATCCTCCGCATCTTCTCGGCTCCGTTTTATTCAGATTCTGTTTATAAATAATTACTGAAAGGTTAATAGGTGAGTAAGAGATGTTATGGGCTTGTTAAAAACATGAGTAACTTGCCTTCTGGCTGTCCACAAGCACATCACGGGAAGCTTTACAAGAGGGTTATCAGCTGTCATTATTAAAAACCAATTTGACATTATAAAAGATCTATACTGCTTGTTCAGCCACATTGATTTAGCAGTGTTAAGCCTTGGAAAACTGGAGCAAGAACCTTGATCTCTGCTGAAGCACGAAAAATTGCTGTTTGTGACACATCTCTGCGCTCGGGAAATCCAGTTTTGCGGAAGCGATCAGTTTTGAACAAATACATAAAGCACCATGCCACGGTTGTTGGTGCGTGTTTTCCCAAGCCACTGCGAAGTCAAACAGCTCTTGGAAACCTTGCCCTCCATTTTGTTTTCTTTTGCAATGTCCGGGAGGATCTCAGCTGAAGTCTGCCCAGCTCGAACCCACCTCCGGACACTTCTCCCCCTGGTTTCCGAGCCCCGGTGCCCTTCACGTCTCTCCTCGGAGAGCGAGCTGCAGGCAGGCTGCAAGGACATGACCGAGGGAGGTCACAAGTCACTTTTATCCTCATCTTGAAACCTTCTTCTTGTCCTTTGCAGAGCAGGGAAGGCAGCTTTGTGCAAAATAACCAGGAAAGTGCCAGGCACAAGAGAAGCCCTGGATTCCCCCACGGGTTTGGTGCCACCCTCACTCCGTCCCGCTGACTGCTGCAAGGAAATGGCTTCATCTACCTGGTGCCTCCCTTGAGCACCTGAGTAGCAGAACAAGACCCTTCAGAGGCTGGAAATCTGCTCGTGGCTGGGAGCCGCTAGGGGGACAAAGTTGTAAAAGGAGCTTAACAGAGCAGAAATACTCCTGACAAAAAGCCCAGGGTATTTCCACGTTCACCAGCTGAAGTTTCCCTGTCCCTCTAGCTTTCTGCCTTCCTTCCTTGTTTGTTTGCTTTCGTCAAGCATTCAGACTTCAAGCCCTTTTGAGCAGCAAACCAAACAGGAGGCAACGAAGACGTCTCTCTTCTTCATCCCACAACCTGTGCAAAGCTTCAGGGATGAGATACCGGGGCCCTGGCAGCGCCCCCCCCTCCCCAGCTCTCTCCTGCCACAGCCCAGGGAGAAGGAGCGTCCCCAAGGGACAAGCTGCTGCTGCAGCGCTGGCAGATGCTCTCCACGATGGGCTGCGTCGTTCCTGCGGCAGGGCAAGGCAGATCCCAGCAGGAGCTTGCTGGCTGCCCTCCCGCAAGCCCCTTGGCTTGGGTTCCGGTTCCCTCTGGAAGGAGAAAGGCCTCACCAAAGCATCACTGACCGTTCAAACCTTTGGAGCAACACCTGGAAGGTGTCGCTTGTGCTGGTTTTTCCACATGAGGAAACTCCCTCATTAACACACGAAGCGCAGCCCTAGAAATAAAAGCGGCGTCTCTTGATTAATTATTGAAGGGGGAGTCCGGGGAGGAAGGGAGGGTAGGGAAGCTGAAGTGGCCAGTCAGCATCTGTTAGAGGTGCAAAGATAAATGAAATGAGAGAGCAGATAAGTGCATACAAATCAGCTTACATCTGTACCGCTAATACATCTCTTTCAAAACGCTTGTGTCATCAGATGGTGAGTGAAGCCTTGCAGGTCAGCTGTCCTGATTCAATTAGGTTCATGTTAGCAGGCGCCGGGGGAATTTGCTCTAGCAGCACTGCCAGAGCGTTTTCCAGCCTGCCGTGGACCAGCGTTTCGCTCTCGCTCCAGCCCCACGGAGGCACTTGGGGAAGCCGTCTGTGCCTACAGACCCTCCGTATGAGTTCAGTGTAACTGTGGTTGTCTTTGGTTGCCTTTGGGGCAGCGCGAGTCTGGCATTAAAGCAAGGGGAACCCAGAGCAGAGCAGAGGAGAGCAGTAAAGGCAAGAGCAGGAGACCCGTGGGAGGACCACGAGCAGATGCCGTTTGCCTTGAAGGGGACAGCTTCCCCAAAACCGCCCCACCGACCCCGCATGGGAAGCAGCATCCATGGCTCACCCCTCCAGCGCCTGATGGGGCAAGTCCAGCTCACAGTGCCTGCATCTTTCCCCAACCCAAACGTCCCAACCCATCCAACGCAACCAGCCCTGAGACAACAGCGGCAGGGATTCCTCAGGGAAATCCTCTTCCCTCTAATTTACCTGTCAGTTGTTTTGGGAGGATTATTGTATTTTTTCTTTCCCCAGGCTGCTGCCTGCGCTTTCTTTCCCTTCCCCCAAAGAGCGGCTGGAGTTTCACACCGCCTGACAGCATCTCCTGTCTTTCCCACCCACTCCAGAGTGGCAGGTTGCCAGATGGTGCCCCATTAGGTCACATTTGCTCATTGTTTGGCAAACAGCGGCTTAATTCAAGTGCTGAGTTGACAGCTTGTTCTCCGAGACGATTTGCAAGTTGCAGTGTTGCAAATGCCAGCTTGGCTTTTCAGGGTAATGTTATTTCAGCTGCCTTAAAGGGATAAAGTTCTCTTTGACTGGAAAAAAAAAGAAGAAAAGGGTGAAAGTGGAGGGGGGAAGCTGAAAAGGTTTTTAGTGGTTTTGATGTGGAAGGACCAGCAGTGCTGGTTGGCAAGCATTCGGAAAGGGTCTGCTCTCCTGGCACCGTGGCTCTGCATCAGCATGGAGACTCTCTGTGTTCCATCACTCCTGTCATTGAGGTTTTCCACCTGTGCCCCACAGTCCTAAGGAATGAGGTGTATTTCCAGTGAAACAGGCTTTCACAGGGAAATAGCAATTCTGGGTTGTTTTGGAGAGGTTTCAGTAGAGGTGTACGTACGCCTTGCTTTCGTGTCACCTCCGAAACCTGCGGTTATAACCCCTACATCCCAGGGGATGATGTAGGGATGATGCGGACGATGCCGAGGACAAGTGCATGTCCCTCCTAAATTCAAGGGCAGCAGCAAAGACCCTACAGCCTGCTGCCCCCCAGCACTACAACCTGTGAGCTGGGCGAGCGGATCTCCACCATCGCACACGTGTAAATGGCAGGCGACACAAAACGGCACCACGTTGATGGTCTTTCTTCTTCAACAGGTGGGCAAAAAAAGGCCAGGTTATAAAGGAAGCATCTGGTGACTTCTATGAAACCATCGTGGACCACACCTTCTTCTTCGAGCCCGTCTCCTGCGAGGTCACCAACGCACTGGGCAGCACAAACATCAGCAGGACCGTGGATGTCTACTGTAAGTAATCCGTCAGCTTGAGACTGGCTTCCCAGGGCTAAGCAGGGCCAGCAGAGCTGCTAAAAATGACGGGGAAGGGGACATGGTTAGGTCTGACTTGCCCAGGGTGACCAGGACTTGCTGGGCTCTCTTGCAGTTCAGACTTTGTAAATGCTGTGGTGGTGGGACGCGTCATTTCCTCCTGCCTTACAAGCGCACAGCTCATGGTGGTGGTCCTCGGGGAGCTGGTCATTCCGGGGTTGCAGCAGGCACCTGTCTCAGGCTCTTCTTTATTTGGGGGCCTTAGGCAGCTGTGGCCCATAGGTCCATCAAGACCTTACACTGCTTCCTCGGACACAGTGACCTCTTTGGTTTGAGGGTGTCTGACTGACACAGCCCATCACTGGGAGTAACTCTGGTCTTCTCTGTGCAGTTGGGCCCAGGATGGCGACAGAACCGCAGTCCCTTCTCGTTGACCTGGGCTCGGACGCGGTCTTCAACTGTGCCTGGACGGGGAACCCCTCTCTCACCATCGTCTGGATGAAGCGAGGCTCAGGCGTGGTAAGAATCGCTGCCAGGGTGGTCGGGAACGGCACATTCAGGGCATGAGGTGCTGCGTGATGCTCCCTGTGGAGCAAAGCCCATACTTACGGGCTGGGAGCTCCTGGCTGGACAAATGCTGGACCTACAAAGCTCCTCCAAATGCCGGGGACAACGTGGCATTGCAAAGCAGTGGCTCCCAGGCTGCAGGTCTGCAAGGCTACAGTAAGGGTCCCCAGTTAGTCCAGAGAAGTGCATTAAACAGTAAAGGCTTCATTGTCTTTGTAATACACTGTGAATCCACGAGGCATTTAGGTGGCAGGCTGGGAAGTTGGGCCTGGAGTCCCGTTTGGGAGAGGCAAAGGGAAAACCAGAATGCTGAAAATCACTGCCGTCGCTGCCACAGAGGAGTCGAGGCAGTGGGTTGTCTGACCCTGCCCCACCGAGTCCTAGCAGAGCCACCTTCCAGAGCGCACGCAGCTCTCACTCGCAGATTTTTGCAAAGGAGTCCTAATAGAAGGAGGATCAATTCCCATGACCATGGGCATAAGCCGGAGCATCACTTAACCTCTCGCTGACGGGTAGCGCTTCTGCAGATCACCTGCTTGTGGTCCTTTCGGGGATGGTCCTTTCTGGCCTCCAGACCTGTGAGCTCGCACCCTAACGCGCTCACCTCAGCTCGCCTCCGCTATGGGCTGGAGCCTGCTCAAGTGGGGGGAGTCTGGATCTGGCCCAGCAGACTTCTTCACGTCTCCTTTGTCCTGAAAAGCGAAAGGAGCTTTGCAAATATTAATCATGGCTCAGTCAGCCCAGGGAGGCGGGAGACACTCTCATCCCCTCTTTACAGACAGGAGGGCTGAGCAAAGCCACATTAAGAAGCTCAAGGAGAGCTGAGATGGGAAACTCGTCCGGAAGGCGCACGCAGGTTTGGGTTTGAAAAGCATCTTTCAGCTTCGCCTGGGCAGATGCGTCCTGAAGTTGATGAGGCAACGCTGACTTACGCGGCTCAGGACTAGGTATTATCCGAGAGCTGGACTCACACAGGAGTGAGATGAACGGGCTGAGTCGCTCTCCTCACCTCCGCCCCCGAGGCACAGACCAAGGAGGCGAGCGGACATGGAGGCATTAACTGCTGGGGTATTTTTTCCAAACCGTAATGACCTCGGCAAAGGCCATCTCCTGGGAGGTAATTACAGACTTGGGAGAGCTGATGGCTCAAATCAGCTAAGGAATCCCAGTGGGTCAATAATCCCTGGGTAGTTTCCCATTCTACAGCTGCCGTTGTTGTTTCTCTAGGTTATTATCATTATAGGCAACGCTCTCGCACCGTCAACTGCCATTTCATTTTCTCAAAGCCGCTGGAGCGTGCAGGGTGGTTGAAAGGAGCCATGCACAGCGAGGACGAGGGCTTCCTGACCCTCCGCGGTCCAGCCCCAGCCGCACATCAGGGCTTGCCTTCACTGTCCCGCAGGCAGAGCGGCCTTCTGCCTTTTTATTTGGCTTCCTCTAGCTGACTCATGCTGGCTTGGAGCATCTCCGTGCTCAGGGCAGACCCGCTGGTCAGCAGAGCCGCCACCATCTCTCTCAAGGCGTGCTGGCAGGGAATGCTGCTTTGCAAAGCCCATCAGCGGCCAGCCGTCACAGTGGGGTGTGGGATCAGGGCTGCTTTTCTCCCAGCCCCTCCGCTTTCAGAGCCTGGTTAGGGTCGCGCAAGATTGCTTTCTTTCCTCCTACTTTCCCAGAAGGAAGCAAATCAGAGGCTGAAGCGAGGGTGAGGCCAAGTAAGCGCAGGCATTTGTGTGGATATCTTTGTAACTGATGCTAAAACAGTGGGTTTAAAAGGGATCTGAAACTCTGTGTCTCTGCCTCATGCCAGGTTAGGGGTGAGACCCCCATCTTCTCGCTACAGGGAGACCCAGATCCATGTCCAGCCACCGCTCAGGGCTTTGCATGAGCACTAATTCCCCGAGGCATCAGCTGTGGGCACAGCAACCAGCAGAGCTGGGGCCTCACCAAGCAAGCGGGTGCTGGAAGGAGGAGAGGTGATGGGCTGGCCCCAGCCTGCAAAGTCCTGGGGGAGAGAGGCAAGGGCAACCGGGAGGAATTAGCTCCCAGGCATGCGTTCCCAGCACGGAAACGCATAGCTCCGAGAGCGGCTATTTGTTTTAGACCTGCCACATTTATTTTTAAATACCACCAGTGCCGGGATTCTGCTGACAGCCTTAGCCAGATCCTTCTGCTTCAGCAATTTTCAAGGTTTAATAAAGCTGCTAATTGCACGGCCGGGGCAGGAGGGCAGCTTGGCCAATAGCCACGGTGCAGCCGGTCTGTTGGGAGGGCTTGCCGAAAGCAGCTGAGATTTCCCCGACTACCCAGACCCGGTTCCCAGGGGGCCTGCCAGCCCTCCAGATTGGTCTCCCACCACTTCTGGGTTTGAAATCCCCGAGTCAATCCTGGCAGCCTCCTCTGCACCCTCAAAGGTGGAAATGCAGGTGTGGAGCCTGGTTCTCTCGATGGCTTTTCTGCTCCGGGTTACAAGGCGGTTGTGTCACTGCAGCCACCAAAATTTTTCTCCTGCGTCTTGAACTTCTTGCAAAAACTGGTGTTTGTAAAAATTCAAACAAATAGGAACAGGACTTATATTTCCCCCCCCCCAAACTGGGTCATTTCTTTATTCCTTGGTCAACAGCAGTAAGTGATATTTCCATGCCACATAAAACTTTGGGCTTATCCACTTCATTTTCTGTAACACATCTCTCGTTCTATTTCGCTTCATCTCCCCAAAAGCAACCCCCTCCTCTCTTCCAGGTCTTGAGCAACGAGAACAAGCTGACCCTGAAGTCCGTCCGCCAGGAAGATGCTGGGAAATACGTGTGCCGAGCCGTGGTCCCGCGGGTCGGCGCGGGGGAACGGGAGGTGACACTGACCGTCAACGGTACCTCTTGCTTTCCTGTTGCTATTCCGCCCTGCCGTCTCATTGCTTTGTTCCTGTTGCTCGCGTTGCCGAATTGTCCCCTCGGATATTTGCTTTCAGAGCAAATCCCACCCACAGTTGGATCAGGGAGGGTCCTGCCCTGCAGGCAACACAAGTAAATTGGATTTTGCATTCATTTGCCTGGAGATGCATGGGTTAAAGCAAAAAAAACCCCCACGTTATCTAAGACCCGCTTGGTTCCTTATTATCAACATGGGTTTATTGAGTAGTTGGGAACAGGCGTCTTTAAATCTTTAATAGATTTATCTTGCAAAACCCTTGCAAGGTCGGAGAGCACTGTTGTCTCTGTTGTACAGCCAGAGAGCTGGGAATTGAGCCTGGATCCGAGACCAGCAGCCTAATCACTCTCTCTCAGAGCCCATGTGAGGACACCTGTGAGAAGTGGCAGTGCTATATCGCTCCTCCACCGCTGCTTGGGTCTCACCCAGCACGGTGTCAGGATGTGGCCCAGACCCACACCCAGAGCTCTGGCGTTTAATGATGACCTGGCCAGGACCCCGCAGCAGCCGATAACAAATTTCAGCCTAAATACAGAAGGGAAAGAGCCAGGCAGGCTTGCAGATGGTATAAATAGAGTATGAATTTTGCATTGTCTCTCACCTGCATGACAAACTGGCAGGCTTCAGTCCCAGCTCACTGTCACAAAGAGAAGAAAATAAGTGGGGAAGCAGCACAGGCAGCGGCAAGCGTTGATTTTAAATGCAGATAATGCAGATGGGTAGATGCCTCACCCCTGGAAACATTCAAGGTCAGGCTGGAACGGGCTCTGAGCAACCTGATGCAGTTGAAGATGTCCCTGCTCGTTGCAGGGGGGTTAGACTAGGTGACCTTTAAAGGGCCCTTCCAACCCAAACTATTCTATGATTCTGTAATGCTAGAAAGGGAAGCCAACAGCAACGCAGCAGGGGACTGAAAATCAGCCACTCCCTCGACTTCGACTCAGCTCCTCGGCGCCTGCATGCTCCTTTCCCGGCGGCTGCTGGGTTTTAATTACAATTAAACTAGCTCACGGAAAACAAAGCAACAAATTAGCACAAACAAAGAACCTGCTCCTTTCCTGACACCTACCAGGCACGCAGCCACCTTGAACACAGAGCAAAGCACTTGGCAGGCTCAGGGCCGTTTGCAGCATACGGCATGGAAAAGCCTCTCTCAAGAGCTATGCGGCGTAAGCTTTTTGCCTTGCAGAGCTGACGGGGGGAGCAAATGAAATCCGTGCCCTGAGGTTCACCGCTCAGCTTTGAGCATCTCTTAGGAGCCGATGGCCTGCAGCATCCCATCCCTGCTGGGGCATCCGCTGCTGGGGCTTGGTGCAACCCCAAGGTGACAATGCTGGGACATGCCATCACAGGTGTTGGACCCTGCACCAAGGGAGAATCCCACGCCTCCGGGTCGATATGGTCTCCTGGCTCTCCAAGCTAGGAGAACCACGGTGGGCGAGCACCAGAGCAGCGTCCCCAGGTCCAGCATCCACCAAGGACCAGGGCTTGGCAGCCCATCCTGCGGCTGGAGCAGCTCTCCAGCTTCGGTAGGACGGCGCGGTGTGTCTAATCCAACTAATGAATTCTGCTGAAAGTCTTTTCTGCTGTAATTTGAGAGGGAAGTTGAACGTCTCATATTTTCAAGTGATTTTAAATCCAGAGGGTGATACAATTGTCTTGGTATTACCAGGTGCCTCTCTCCGTGGGCTGGGATTTGTCACAGTAAAATTAAGCATTTAGAAGTGTCTGTTCTGGGCTAGCTGCATAGACTCTGATCGGTGCATGCGGGCTTCGAAGGGGCTGATCCATCCCACCGAAAGCACAGGTACCCCGACTGAGGGATCTTCATCCGCCCCAGCTGGAGCCTGCAATCCAGCCTGTAGCAGCCCATCCACTCTCAAAACAGAAACTGTGGCAGCATGACGCTGAGGTGGGAGAGCATCCTCCCGCCCTCGCCGCAATCGGGTCTCGCTGCCCTCCCTGCCGGCAGCCTCGCTGGCCAGGTCTGAAGTTGCGGAGAGGGGCTGGCAGCCCATCCCCGTGCCAAAGCGCGAGGCTACCAGACTGAAAGGAAGCAGGTATGATTCAGAGTCTGGTTAATGGGAAGGAGGATTATGCAAACGAGCAGCGTTTGGCAGGGCCGGAGCAGCAGTGGCAAGAAGGAAGCGGGGAGCTGTTGGTGCCATCATAAATCATCAGCAGTTGGATTTATGGCCCCTGCAAGAGCCGGAGCCTCTCGATGCTCTTGACTGCACACAAGCCTAGTTGAAGCTCCCACCCCGGCAGGAAAAGCACCCCAAGATCACCTTCACAGCAGGATTGCCTGCCATACGGTCTGTCGATGCATCATCCCGGCTTGGCAGGGGCTGCTGAGCAGGGACCACCACCCCTGCCCGTCTTGCTCTGCAAGAAGAGGTTTGTTAGAAGGGCTGGATAACCCTGGGTGGCTAATTCCGGATTTAGTTTGCCTGGGATTCATCCCAACAAGCAAGCGAAGCCTACCAGAGAGCTGGGAGCGCAGCAGGGGCTGACCTGCCACACTGCTTGGCCAGGAGAACGTCATGGTGTCCCTCAGCTTATGCCTGCCGCAGCCCGTTGAGGCCTTCACCGAGCGTGTCTCCACTGCCGCTTGCGGATGGGGACCTTGGGACGGTCCCTTGCAATTCCAGGCAGCACGAGCCAGGCCAGGGCTTCCGCAGGAGACAAGGAGTTAAACCAGACTCTCCTGCCAAACTGTTTCCGACTTTGCGAGGGCCTGGGAGGAAAGGTTCAGATGGACTCAAGCAGGCTGGAGAAGTCAAGGCCATCCTTTCATTCCTCCAAGGCTCCCGAGTCAGCAAGCTGCCTTCTCTTTTGTGCGAGCCGCCAGGACCGCACAAATAAATTGGCACCGGCGTGCTAAAAATAACCACAACCAATAGCTCCATCATTTATATCCATAGCAACATTGTTTAAAGCCTTTTTCCTGCCTGTGGGCTGTCTCACACTTAGCGCTGAATGCCAAGCCGGAGATTGGCAGCTTTTTCATAAGGAACCAGAGCCTGGTGGAGAATCAAACGCCGGCCCCAAATGTGAAGAGGCTGCAACTTCATGCTATTATTTCTGGGCATGTTCATCTCACAAATGGTCTTTAGTCATACACTATTATCATGATGATAAGCCTTCGACTCTGAACTCCTAAAGCAATAATAAAACCCAAAGCTGTTGGCATTTGTGCCATTTAAAATCCACTCGCCTTGGGGAAAATGATCCTTTTAATGATTATTAAGCCATTTTTCTCTAGCATCACCCAGTCTTGGAGCTCTTCCAGAATTTACAAGTAACATACAACCATTGAAATAGAAAGAAGATGGCTTTTCTTTTTTATTATTTAGGCCTGGCCTGCAGATCCCATCGCTGCTCTTGCCTCTGTTGGCTTTGGGTTCGGAAGTGATCGGGGCGGGTGAGCAGAAGGATCACCTAGCATGCGTTTAGCTAGCCAAGAAGCTCATCCTGCATGCCTTGTGCCACCCTTGGAGGATGACAGGACCAAATGGGTCCCCATTGCCTGTCCCGTCCAGGAGGAAAAAACCCCAGCACACGTTCAGGGCCATCTGCCCGTCACACTTGGCTGTTGGCATGGTTCTGCTCTTGCCCCAGACATGGGGAGCGAAGGCCAAGGCTAGCTGACGTCGCCACCTTGGGCTCGCTTGCAAAGAGCTGTTTTACAAAGGCAAGGTGCCGTTTGCATCCTCCCGAAGGGAGGCAAAGCAAGGAATCAACCAAACTCTCCTGAGACCCCGACCGGCACTTCTGAGAGATGGGCTTTCAGCGACGGATAAACGAGAATGCCCGCCTTGGGAGCGCGCCTAGAAGAACATCTTGAAGAAGAGCATTTGGGCAGAAAACCACAACAAAATGTCTTGGTTTTTTGTCTTTTCCACTAACATACAGCTATGACCGTTACATCAAAACAAGTCCTGACCTTATCCTTCACGCACAGCTCCTGCTATTACCAATTTTGACGGCGGCTCACATTCAGCAGTAATTTCCTGAGCTGCCAGAACCGTGTGTCTGGTCGCTGGTCGGTGAAGTGCGCTTCACTGAGCTGGTTTTCCGTGCATCTCACCTGGGAACATCATCGGGAAGGAAGGATAGGGCTGTATCTCGGTGGGAAGTGTTTAAGGAGTGTGAAAGTTTGGTGCAGGAAGGTGTTACTGGGATAATTTCAATAGGCAACTGTATGTATGAATGCACCACAGTGAAGAATTTAGCGTTTTGGTACATCTTTATGCGTTCTGCAAATTCATAAATGGGTGATTTGGATGAGAATCAGTCAGGAATACCCAGGCGAATCTGCTTCTCCCCACTTTATCCCAAGTCCCTGAGACTTTTCTTAAAGGAACACATCGGGGCAGGGCGGGATGGGAAAAGTTTCTCAAATCCACAAAGGATGGATTGACGGGAGAGAGGATGACCACAGCAAGCTCTCCCACTCCAGCCAACCCAGCGACCTGGGCTCAAGACCCAGCTGAGGTTGTCCCCAGCAGTATATTGGCCTCTTGTAGCAACTCCTGTTGCAGCTCTTCCACTTTGCACAGCCAGTACGGAGCCCGATGGTGGTTGCACATCGCTCCGCATACGTACGCATGGGTGGGCGTGACGCCAGGGCTGTATTTTCTGACAAACCCAGTGACAGACTCAAACCCAGGAGTGACAACCCAGAGTGAAAATCCGAAATAGCCGAGCTGGGGCAGGGGGAGGTCTGCCAGCCCCTGCCTCTTCTCTCCCCCTGCCCTGTGCTGCCGGCCTGCAGCCTGGCTTGTTCCTGTTTTCTTTTTTGGCCAGCAGCAGTCCACTCATAGAAATGCAAATCTGCTTTCATTAAGGAGGCTAAAAACCAGCAATGAGGATCCCAGCTCTTCTGCTGGATCCCTTGGGGTGAGCCCCTCCTCAGGGGGAGGTCGTCCCCCCCGGCAGGGCTGTTGGAAGAGTGGGGGACACGCCGATCCCACCAAGCCGTGCTCTCCTCTCCAAGCCCTTTTTTCCCAACCGTGTCTTCAAGAGGTCCACCGAGGCAAGGCAAGGACATTGCCCTTGACAAGACGGCTCAGCCAGTGCGTTCGGCCTCGTGCCGCTCAGGGAGAGCCTTTCCCAGCCAGGCTGGGCTCCTTTCGGTATCCAAACGGCGCAGGAGAGCCCAGCTGATGGGGTCCCATGGCTTTTCCAGCAGAAATTTCTCCACCACGTCGGGCAGGCTGATTGCAGGTCACTGGTGGTGGTGGCTGCTGGTCCGGGCCTCCTGGCCTCCTACCGCTTGCTTAAGCCCCTGGGGAGGAATTAGTGTAACGGTTGCTTAAGGAGAGGAACACCGGGTGGGCTGGGCTCTTGCTTTGCTTCTGGAGCAAACAGCCCTTCTCAGAGGCCAGGGTCGCCAGGGAGATTTCCGCAGGGTGATTTAATCACCATCCAACGCCAGGGATGTGGGAGCAGAGATGGGGAGACTCTGGTGCTTTGGGGGGGCTTTGCAGAAAACCAGCAAAAAGCAAAGCCCCACTCTGTGTCCCTCTGGATCACAGGAGGCGAGGGAGCTGTTGCTCCATCCCTCCCCCTCAAAGAGGGACCCCGGCATCCCGCCATGGCTCTGCTAACACCCCACCTCATTACCACCAGTACCTTGTGTTGCAGCCGCCCATGTGAGATGCCAGCATCCTTCTCCTCTCTCTTGCAGGGCCACCCATCATTTCCAGCACACAGACGCAGCACGCCCTGCACGGCCAGAAAGGGCAGATCAAGTGCTTCATCCGCAGCACCCCGCCGCCCGACCGAATTGTGAGTACCATCCCATGGGGCAGCACCTCGTGGGGCATGGTGGGTGTCTTGCACACCTTAGGGTGCCCTACAGTCGGCAGACCTGCCCCAGGCTGAGCCCTCTCTTGCTTGGCAGGCTTGGTCCTGGAAGGAGAACGTCCTGGAGTCTGGGACCTCCGGGCGCTACACCGTGGAGACGGTCAGCACGGATGAGGGCGTTATCTCCACGCTGACCATCAGCAACATCGTCCGAGCCGATTTCCAAACCATTTACAACTGCACCGCCTGGAACAGCTTCGGCTCAGACACGGAGATCATCCGGCTCAAAGAGCAAGGTGGGCATCGCTGAGGAGCCGGTGGGGGCTGTTGGGCAGCGGGAATTAGCACCTGTCCAGGCTGTAAGAGTGGGGAGATGCTGTGAGAGGCAGGAGGTGCTCAGGAAAGCTCTTGGGATGTCAAAGAGGAAATCAGGAAGGATGGTGAAAATGCTCCAGCCGTGCTAGCTGTAGGATTGCATCCTTAAGGTACCTGGTCCTGGCAGAGGGCCAGGAGGTGGGACGAGCCCTGCGAAGTCTCTTCTTGATACCTTATTGCCCCATTTTGCCTGTCCTGCTGAAGGTGGAGGGCACGGGCTGATCTTTCACCCCCTCGCTCCCTGCCCCACGGCACGAGGTGATGCCACTGCCACAGGCTGGAGGATCTTTTATAGCCTTGGAGAAAGAGGAACGGCTGCTCCTACTAGACCCCACTACTGCTCCGCAGTGATGGGAGCGAGCGGAGGGAAGGTGTTTGGGCTGGAGGCAACCCTCCATCCTGGCCACGAGCCACGATGCCGGCATGTGTTTTGCAGGGCTGAGCTTACCCACCCGGCCACAAAGGCACCTCAAGCAATTCTCAGGGACTGGCCAGGGGATTTCCACTTTCAGGGCTCTCCATAGCAAGGGAAGGAGATGGCTTTTGTGAGGAACGCTTAGCTCCTGGAGGGACTCCAGTTCTCTTCTATTTTATTAAATGCCAGGGCAGGCAGGTGGATTGTTCTCATTAAGCCGTGATTTATAGGCAAGGCTGCCGTCCAGATTAAATCAGAGCTAAATGAACCCCTTAAAATTAGCCTTGGGCTTCTTCCAATGCAAACAGAGCTAGTGCTTTTTCCAGGTCGTCTGCCAGTCAGCGGGAGCGCTCAGCGGCAAGCCTGGGTCCCGGCGGAGGGTGGCCGGGAAGCCGAGCTGGGTCGGAGCTGGCGACACGGCATCTGAGTCCACAGCCGGCTCCGCAGCTGAGATCCGAGCATCCCTGCTAGGTGATGCAAGGGGACATCCCTGCCCTGGGCAGGGAGACACCATAGGGTGGCTGTGGATGCCGTAGGGTGGCAGAGGACATCCCCTTCATGGGGACATCCCTGTGCTCGGAGCAGAAAGCCGAGCAGAGGGCTGAGCGCTCAGGAAGACTGACGTGTGCGCTTGGGCTGTGCAAGGCTGTGGACACTTGCTTTATTTTCAAACAGGTACGGAAATGAAATCAGGAGCTGGTATTCAAGCAGGTATGGAAATCATGAGCTGACGGTGAATGTGAATTGTCCCCAGCCATTACCACACCTGAGGACCTGGCGTCCTCCTCCTGGCCCGGCAGCTTTCCGGCAGGGCCGGGCCGGGCAGGGCAGGGTAGGAAGGGGTGTAGGAAAGCTGCAGGGCAGTGACTGGGGCACGGACTGGGAAGCTGGAGCGGTCCGGTCTCTGCTTTGCACTGACCCGCTCTGCAAACCAACACTGCCTTTCTGTGCCCTGGCTCCCCAGCCACTGAGAGGGGGATAATATTCTGCAGCAGCGCTTTAAAGTGCTGCGAAAGGGACCACTTAAGTGCTATTATGGGGCAAAAAAATAGGGAGAAGTGCAAGTTTCCAGGGTCATTTGCAGACATCAGCTTGTCTCAGCATCTTGGGAGAGTGCTAGCCAGCAGCCAGAGCAGGGCTGAATGGGTATTTGGGCAGATGCTGCGGGACGTGCTGCCACTGTGCCTTCCCCGTCCTCTGCACCAGAGTGGGGTTCATGGGGGAGCACGTAGCCAGCAAACTGCTCCTCGTCAGCTCGCCCTTGTCTTCGGGACGCAGTTTACCATCCCAGCTGCTGGTTCCTGTCACTGCCCTTTTGCAGTTACCTTTGTTTTCAGCCCAGAAGAGCCCTGGGCACTTTCCCCACCCCATTCCCTGCATGATTCTCCATCATCTTCATCACCATCACTACCTGCTTCTCGCTTAGCTCTGCATTGCAGATCCCGCTCCCCCAAAGCTGAGAGCCAGCGAGCACACCCGGAGACCCCAGGCTCCTGTCTCCTCACCCTTTTGCTCCGTATTCCCCTGGCAGAGCCAAAAAAATCCCGTGACGAGTTACCACCATCGGCAGGAGCACTGCCTAACGGGTGACCTCAGGCCTGCCGCAGAAGAAAATCCCGGTTTCTTCTTGCTGTGGCTCAGCTGGTGTGTTGGAGGATGCTGGTTTTAGGATGAGCTCCTTGGTGCAGCTGGAACCAGCTCCAGCATCTGCTACCTGAGAGGCTGCAGAGCGCTCAAGGGGACTCACCTTTTCACCGGAGGCCCCGAGGGCATTCTTGCACCGCTGTGCTGAGCACTCTCAGCAGGTTTGGCCATCGACTCAGTGGTAACTCATGGCACCAGTGGCCCAGCTCGAGTGGCAAGTGACACATCAAGGGACCAGCAGGCCCAGGCAGAAAATTCATGAGCAAGCCAGAAACTGAAAAGCATCGGCATAAACCACCAGCTGAATCACTTGAAACAACAAGCTAAGTGGGGAAGACTAAAGGCTCTTTTTACATCAAGGGTGAGCAGAAGAGGCTGAACTCAACCAGCGCCCTTTTTTTTACCACCCTGCGGTTCTCAAACTAGGGCTCAGGACCCATGAGGTCCCACGGCCACTGCTTAAAAGGTAACACGAAGTGACTTTATAACTCCCCCATCCTAGCTGGGATTAGATAACAATGAAAAAAACCCTTCGCTGACTACACACGGAAGATGCTGGTGGAATTACGACTCCCCCCAGTCCCACCAGTAAGGATGTGTGCCCCTTAGGAAGGCTGAAAGGCACAGGCAGGATCTGTGATCTCGGGTCCAGGATGAAATTCATGGTCAACACCAGCTCCACGCCAGTGGACAACGAGAAGTGGTTTCCTTATCACCCAGTCGAGTGTCAGCCATCAGGCTGCTGGGCTTTACTTCTCAGCTAGATCACCCACGTGTCCCCACATCCCCGTGGTCCAGCAGCATTCACATTCTCCACCTTCACGGGCGAGGAGGAAAGAGGACCACCTCTCTGCACCCATTTTTCCCTAAATTCATCCCATCCATTTACAAGGCAGGAGCCGCAAGGAGAAACCATGCATTGGAGTTGTCCAGGAAAGCGGTGAGGACACACTCACCCAGCTTAGCCGGCCATCCTGGGAAGAGTCACCCCTCTCCTGGCCCGCTGTGGGTTCACAAGAGCCTATGGGGTGCTTAGAGAGAACAGGAATGGGGACCTATAGATATCTGCTGCTTTTGGGGAGAGAGTCTTCGGGATGTGGTTTACCATCCCAGCCAACGAAGGCAATTTGTGGTACCCACAGCTTTGGTGTCCTGCGAGTGGGAGTGCTGCCTGTGGCTGCCTGGCAGTAATCCAGAGAGCAGGTACCGACCCAACGCTCGCCGTTAAGTAGGAGCTGTGCTTTGAGGGACCGGAGGAGCTGAGCACTGAGATAACAAGGCTCTTGGGCTGCCAATCTGACCCTCTCGCCATAAATGTGTTTTCACATTCCACCCTCCCCGCACCTCACAAGCTGCTGCCTGGATCTGCGCAAATAAATCAGCTTTGCTGGCTGAGCCGCGGTCTGAAATCCCCACCGGGAACCCAACTGCAAAGTTATTGTAGGCAGAAGGACGCGAGCGTGTAACCCCTGCTCTGCAGCGGGCCCTGCTCCTCCGGGCTGCCTCCGCAGAGCCCAGCCCGCACATCCCTACCCCGCAGCCCTCGCCCACCACAGCCGCCTGGCCTCTGCTCATCCCCGGCACGGGCCGTCCCTCCTGTCCCAGTCCTTGTAGCACCCTCAGGGGATCATGGAAGGATGACAGAGTCGATAAGCCAAGGGAGAAGGCAGGAGATTGGGTTATAAAACAGGCAGAGGCTGTGAATGATGGCTCTTGAGTTAATTCATCCATATATACTTAACAGCGCCTGCTAAGACAGCTGCGTTACTGCCTCTGGCAGGCAGGCTCGGTGCCCGACTCCCTCCGTCCCTCCATCCCAGCTCTGACCTCTCTCCCAGCCTGCTCTGATGCCATTTCTCTTTCTTAATAATATTAACACGCCGTCTTCTTTTGCACTTTCCATCCTTTAGAGATACTCATTCATTAACCTGCAGGGTGCTGTCGAGAGCAGTTGTCAACCTGCTCTTCTGGCTCACTCCTCTTCTCTCCCTCCCAGGGGAAACTGAGGCACAGAGAGATCAGGGCTTGCACAAATTGCAGCGCACACCAGTGTCCCGCAGGCAGCCCACACCGGCGTCACCCATGCAGGGACGAGGGAGCGGGGAAGGAGGTCCATTTGGCCCCAAAACCCTCCCCAGGCTCATCACCGAGCCGCTTTCCATTAGCCGGGAGTGGGTCCCTTGGGGAAAAGCCACCTCTCCGACCTTCATCCCGGCTTCATGCTCCCTCTCCTTCCTCTTGCAGAGTCAGTGCCGATGGCGGTGATCATCGGAGTGGCCGTGGGGGCCGGCGTGGCGTTCCTGGTGTTGATGGCCACCATCGTCGCCTTCTGCTGTGCCCGGTCCCAGAGGAGTAAGTGTCTCCCCCGGCCCCGCTGCATCCCTTCGGGCAGGGCTGGGGCTAAAACCTGGGTGGGGGGTGAATAGAGTGGGTCACAAAGAAATCAGAGGCTGAATTTTACTGACCCGGCACCAGCACAATCTCCTCCTGGTGTTGGTCTGTCTACCAAATGTCCAGCGCCACTTGGCTGCGAACGGCAGCCTCGCGGGAAAAGGGAAGGATTTTGGAGCACGTGGGAAAACATGCCACGGGAAACGCTGATCCCTGTTAGCAGCACAGGCAGCTCGGGAGGGGTGCAGGGGTGTCCTGGGGGCAAAGGGATTGCAAAGGGACCTGCTCTTAATCCCTCCCTGGGAGAAATCTGGTGTCCAAGAGGGAGAAGCAGCCTCACCATGCCACATCGGTGCTTAAAAACCCTGCTTGGTTTGTCCTCTCTGTTCTGCTTCTGGTTTAATTCCATTTTTCTCGACATAAAATGCATTTTTCCTAATGGGAAATTACAGCCAGCTGGGGGGTTTTACATGGGACATGTGGGTTTTGAAGCCTGGCTGCAGTGGGAATACAAGTTAAGGTGACATTAGAGACGCAGGTAGCGGAGAAGGAGGGGTAAACGGCGTGGCATCATGTTGCCTCTTTGCAAAGACACCGGGAAATTAAAGGAGGATTGTTGGCTGAATGAAAAGGCATCAAACCAGGAGGGAGAAGAGTGTGATTGTGTGGAGCATCTCAAGCCACAGGGGAGAAGAGGAGATACTCAACGGTGCTCCCGGCTCGGGAGACACGTGGTACGGATGCCGGGATGGCAAGCTCTCTGTGTGTGTGCCAGAAAAACCAGTTGTTTTTCTTTGCTTTTTTATTTTTTCCCCCTCTTGATCATTTGCAAAGCAATCAAAGACACCAGGCTCCTCCTGGATTTGGGTATGAATGGTTGGCCTCCCGCAGCAGAAATGTGTTTAATTTTAAGAGCAATAATGGTGCCTCACCCTGTTTTATCCTGGTTTTTTGAACTCTTGCAGCCTCCATCAGCAAGTATTAACAAATTAAATGGGGGGCAGTCATTAATCTTGCTTTTTGGGAAAGGATCGCTGATGGACAGGACCCAGGACCATGCCAGTTCAGTGTCACGAAGATCATTTAGCAGTGATGGGCAACTCGAGCACCTGAAGAAAGCAGGGGCCAAGCCATGTTACCATGTCGGTGGTTGGACGTAATCGGCCGTGCTTTCCCCACGCCACATCATTTGGAGCAAGGGCGAGCATGTGGTTCATTATCTTCCTCTAATTTGATGTAACCAGATGGTGCGGGGTTCTTTACAGGACATAACGATTTGACGCTAATGCCGTGACAACAGATCAAAGACGTGGTGCAAGGGCCGGGTTTCAGAGTCCCTCACAAGCTGGATGCGTGCAGAGGATGGGCAGGGCTTGTTCTTCCAGAAGGGGACTACCCCATCCCACCCAAATGCCTTGTAGGTTTCATCCCTTGGATTCCCAGTGGTAAATCAGGAACAAGAGGCGTTTTCCTTCCTAAGGATGGGAGGATACGTACTGGGAAGAGGATACTGGGGACATGGTGGCGTGGCAGTGTTTGAAGTCCCTTTTCACCGCCATTTTTCCAGTGCTGTCCCACTTTGGGCTTTTTGGTCTCCTATATGCAATGAGCTGCTGGGTCTGGGCATCTTCCCAGCGTCCCTCCCCACGCCGCCGCTGCTCTTCGGCACCTCCGGCAGTGTAGGGTGCTGCGGAGGGCCTGAGTGCCGCGTCCTGGGGAAAGGTCTGCAGCATCCCCAGACCAGAGCACGGGTCCCTGTGCTTCCCACAAGGCTTCTGTGCTGCTTCACTTTGGGATCAGAGGAAGCGAGCAGGAGGAGATCATCCAAGAGATCAGCAAAGATCCCTGCCCTGATCTCTCTTCCCTCCCCAAAGTGAAATAGGAGGAGGCACAGCTTAACCTTTTCCGGAGAGCCGGACCCAACCGGGGACGCCAGCTCGGTAACCGACGCTTTGCCGGGTGCTCGCCGGGGCTGCCGCTCGAGAGGAGCGGGGTGTCGTGGTGCTAATGAAGCAAGTCCCGGGTGCAGGTGGGGTTCCCCAGCCTGGGATTCGTGCAGGGAGCAGGGGGGGCTGGCGGCAGCGGGGCTGCCTCATCCCCCCATCATGTGGCTCCAAAAGCCACTTGGAGCTGCCAAAACAGGGTCCCTCCTTGTTTTTGGAGGAGCTGGGATCATCAGCAGCTAACCCAGCCCCTGAGTGACACTCACAGTGCAAAACCCTGCAGGGGAGGACTTGGCTGTCGCAGGGCAAAGGGCTTTTATCCCAGTTTTGCAGGTGCTAATGCAAACTGGATGCTGCGGCAGCTATCTCCAGCGGCGGGTGAGCATTAGGAAGGTAGAAACACCAGGCTGAGAAGGTGAGGAAAGGGCTTTCATCATGCTTCGTGGTGCGAAATCAGCAGAGGTATCACAGCGATCGGCTCAGGGGTGATGGGACCAGCAGAGCACTTGGATGCCCGGAGAGGGACTCATTTCCTACCGGGGTGACTGCAGATTCCTCTCCCAGGACAAATACCGGCGCGTTGTTGCATCATTTAAAACAACAGCCTGCAAACAAAACCCGTTGGCGGGCTGCAGGGACAGCTCCGCACGGCTCCTGGCAGAGGGGACAAGGTGACCCAGCAGTAACTCCGGAGAAGGCATCTCCTGATGGCTGCAACCGACAGCCGACCGCAGTGAACGGCACCAGGGGAGACAATTCCTGGCCTTGCTTTGGGGAGATGCAGCAAAAAAATGCACCAGGTGCAGACACACCGAGCCTGGAGGCTCTGGAAAAAAAAAAAAAATAAGACTTTACTGCACATCTGTTGTTGTATCTTCGGTGACTTAACGGCCCAGAGTTATTTAAGGGGGAACACTCCCGGGAGAGGATGTGCAAGACAGTAATTAGCTTCTCCTGGTGATTAAAGGTGGAGGCTCCGGCACCAGGAGTGTGGTCCCAGCAAGAAAATAAAAGGAAGAGCAGTAGTAACTTCGCAGCGAAACCCTTCGCCTTGTACCCTGAGACGTGGAGATGTCTGTGGGTGGCAGCAGGGCTACAGATACCGGGGGCATGGGGCGCTGGAATGGATTCGTTCAAGGCTGGAGCTTCAAGCCGGTCTCGGTTGCACGGTTCATTTTGGTTTACAGATAAAAATCACCATCTCCTCCTGCGTGGTCCAGCCTTTGCTGGACTAAGTCGGTGCAGTCCTGGCTTGGCAGGGCGCTGCCGGTTCCTTCAGCTGGAGGTAGATCTGACGAGCCCAGCGGTTCAAGGCGGTTTTGGGTCCGGGTTGGCGCAGCCATCCTGGGAGGTGAGAGCCGGATCGCAGGCTGAAGCCCCGGCTTCAAAGCTGGGAGCTGTTCAGATCTCACTGTTCAGATTTGCATCCATCTCCGCTTTTCATCTCGGATCCGCACAGCCCTTTCTGCTCCTGCTGCTCAGTGTCTTTGGTTTAATTTTGCTAAAATGACTTCTTCAAAGCACGCCTGACACCTTCAGGGAAGGCGGAGAGTCTCTCCAGAAACGTTTCTCTCGGCCCTGCATGAAAACAGGCTGCTCGGAGCAGCAGCCAGGGATGATTTTGTCGTTCCCAAAGCCCTGCCTACGTCTTTGTTCCTTGCTTGGCCTTTTCCACATGTATCTGCACCCCAAACCTGGGGAAGGCTTTTCTCGGGGGCTTCGCAGCACCAGGGAAGAGCTGCTCCATCCCCCAGGAGCAATATTTCACGTGCTCCCCGAGCAGACGCTGTGGATCAGCAGTCTGGACAAACAGCCCGCCATCTGTTTGAGCAGTCCTGATGCAGCCCAGCTCCTGTTAACAGCACCGTGAGTATGAGGCAGAGACTAAGCAAGCTCCCAAAGGAATTAAAATAGAAATCGGAGCTCCCCAGAGGTGAAGGTTTCACATGCCCACACCTTACGGCAATGCAAATGTTGCTCCCTCAATTTTCGGGTGGGCTCGTTGAGCCGGGCTTAATTTTCCCCTGTGCTGCTGGACGTTCTCAGCGAGCCGTTGGGTCCCTGAGGATGCTCCACGATTGTCTTCGACTAACCCCTTCTCCATCTCGCTCTTTGCCCAGATCTCAAAGGCGTGGTTTCTGCTAAGAACGATATCCGCGTGGAGATTGTACACAAGGAGCCGGCCTCCGGCAGGGAGACGGAAGAGCACCCAACCATCAAGCAGCTGATGGTAAGGATTTACTTCTTCTCCCCGTAAGCAATTACTCAGGGTAGGTGTTTGATGGTAACGAGCCCAGGCACGTGTAGTTCAGTGCCCTATTCCCCACTCAAGGCAAAGATGCTCTTCCAAAAATCTTGCTCTTGAGATACACATTCTCCTGCCGTAAAAGCTCCTCGAGTGAAACTTTGCTAATGAGGAGGGAGAGCTGGGAGAGGTTTATTGCAGTAGCCCCGCTGCCCCCCAGGCTGATGGTAAAGCAAATTTGCCACCTAGTGTGGGGAAAGGGCTGCAGACTGCAAGTAGACACGCAATAGGTGAGCACCATATAATAATAAGCTAATTAGCCAGCGAGAGCTGCACTCTCCTGGACACACTTTAGAGAATTATATGTGCAAAACCAATGTACGTGCACACAGTTGGTTGCAGATTGCTAATGCCGGGGGTGTGGGGCCAGCCTGGACCTGGGTCTGTAATAACCTGGGAGGTGTCACCTTCCCGAGGCCGCTGCCTTTGCCTGAGGGGACCGAACGACACGGGCAGGGCAAGATGCTGATGACTGAGATCCCAGGAAATCCAGCTTCAGCCCATGGACCAGCACATCCTTGCGGCCCGGCCGCAGGCTGCTCCACTCGCTGGTGTCACCGCTGTTCTCCGTGTCTCAGCCCCGATTTGCCTTTGCTTTTGCTTGCTGGTGTCGTGTTGTAGGTGACAAATAGAAGCCGAAAGCAAGGCGAGCGGCTGTAAAAGGTGAGAGAAAAGAGCAGATGGGAAAGGCAGAAGGGATTGAAGAGGCTGCTTTCTAGGCTGCTGGGTGTTTTTTTCCTGCTCTAACTCTCCGGTTTTTGGGCAGCACTTGTAAGAATCGGTATGCCCTGCCTGCAAAAGCTGTTCGATGAATTACTGGTGGAAAGGCAAGGCTGAGCATCGTAGGGTGGGCAGAACCAGTGTCTGCCGGTGCACATATATAGCAAAGGAGCTTCAAAAGGAGAAGGCAGGAGGAGACGCGAGATCTGGCATGTTATCCCAGCACTGCTGAGGTTTCTCTGCAAGACCCTTCATTGCCAGCAGGGCTTTGCCCTGAGGAGTCTGCAAGTCCACGGCAGGATTTGCCAGGCTTCGCTCAGTGGAAGGACAGAGGAGGCTGGGACTCGGGTTTGGAGCAACCTGCTGAGATGAAGGGCAATGAGGAGGTTCCTCTCCCTAGGACCCTGTACCACCATCCGTATAGGCAGTGATCAGCAGCGCCAAGCCCAGATCTGGCTTCCAAAGGAGGGGCTGAGATCAGCCCAAATGCCACTCAAGACCTTAACCACCACGCTGGAAGCACGCACGAAGCCTCAGCAGGGGAGACATACAAGGAACATTTACCACTGACGAGTAAATGAGGAAAAGGACGGTCATGGGAGGCCAGGCACAGGATCTCGCAAGACGTCGTGGGGACTTCCTGAGATTGTTTGCCAGAGCCAGAAGGTGGTTTCACATCGACGTGTGCCCTCGATGAGGCTGGTACCGGAGCAGTGCCGAGCTGTGCTGGGCACGTTTCAAGAAGGATGCCGGCGGGATGGAAATGGTGCAGAAAAAAATGACGATGTTTATTTGATAGCCAGGAAAACAATGCCTTAGGGGGAGAGGTTTACAGAGCTCATGTGTTTTAGCCTATCCGCAAGACTTGTGAGAGGCAGTTTGGTTACAGCGCGGTGTAAAGGGGCTATTTCAGTGCGAACAGGGTAGGCAAAGTCGGGCACTTTGGGCTACAACACGGCAGAGCGTAACAGCCTGGCTGCTGGACTGGGAGAAGGTGATTCTCCCCCTCTCCTTGCCAAATCCAGGCGCTTTTGCTGAAGACACATCAGTTGGAAATAACATTGCTGGATCAACGCTGTTCAAGAGGTTGGAAGAGATGGTCTGTAATCCCTGACCCTGATGCTGGGCGGATTTGGCACCGGCTGGGACATCCTACCGGGCAGGGAGAAGACATCAAAGCCCACTCCCCTGCCTGGACCGGAGCCTCCCCATCCTCAGCTCCCCTGGGCAAGAGCATTCCCAGGAAATACTTCCCAATTTCTTCTCTCCTCAGAGTCGCCGGGGACCCCCCGCTCTCCCTCATCCCCCTCCCCGCTGTTTCCAGCAGCCGGTGGGAGCATCCTCCTTCGGCCATTGGAGACCCAGGCTTTGGAGGCTAAACAGATTCCTAATAAGAGGCTCCGAGTTTGCCAGTGGAATGGTGGATCAAGTTAAAAAAATTAATCCTTGCTAACGAGCGTTGATGAGACCTCTCCGGCAGGAGGAAGGGGGCAACGCACAGCACCCCTTGCTTGCTCCCTACCCTCACCCCAAGACTTCCCTGCTCCCTCTCCTCCCCGTACCGGCATTATTTCCCCCACTGCTTCTTCCTTTGCCTTCCTTACGCTTCTCGTGGTATTTCCAGCCCGGGTTTAACCTCGACGGCGTCCTTCGAAATGATCTCCTTGCCCTCAGCAGTGTTCCTAACACCTCGCAGTTTAATATCAACTGCGAATTTCATTAACATGCTGGGTGCTCTCGCAGAGAGATCATTAATGCAGATGTTAACGAAAAGCAGGCCACGCTTGCTACCAGCTCCCCTCGGCTCAACACCTTGCTGCTTCGCATCAGCTTTTTCACTCCCCGTCCTGGACCCTCGGCCAAGCCCCTGAGGTCCAGCGTGGCCCGACCTGCTCCTGCCAGGCTTCGGGAGCGGAGATCCACCCTCGGCACCACGGATGGTGCATTTGCTCCTCCGTTTCCCACGGTGTCCCTGCCTTGCCGGAGCGTTTCTGGCTGCAGAGTGCCTGCGTGACTCTTCTTTCCCCCCCGTAAATGGTATTGCATTTGTTATTCTCCAGCCATCTGTGACCTCCGCAGCTCTCCGTGCTTTTCACAAATAATTATTCATGCATCTCTAAATTCATTAACACCTTAGGATACATGTCATGCTGTCTGATTTGCATATGTTCTCATTGTCTCAGCGCCGTCCCCCCCACCCTCCGCCCGCCTGCCCCGTTAGCTGTTCTGCCAGGCGCTGCCTACGGGCAGGGGAAAGGCTGCCAGCCCGCAGGGGCCAGAAAGCAAAGAGCAGCCGGTGGCTGGAGGCAAAAGAGCCCATTAAAGGGTCTGATCCCAAAAAAAAGAAATCATGACAGCAGCTTTCTCTCTTCTGCCAGGGCGCATTGCATCGGCACGCCAATTCGGCTGCGCCTAGTCTGTGATTAGGGGGTGGAAGAGCATCGTCAGCTCGGACGTGGCATAACCTCCTCTGTTATCATGGCGGGGTGACTGGGTTTTATTCCTGGCTGACTGTACTCCGTGCCTCAGTTTCCTCCTCTGTGAAATGGGGCTGATGAGCCTAATGGAGCCATCTGCACTGCCAGGAGCAATCGTGATAGAGATGATCCCAAAGTGACCGGCAGGCAAGAGCATCCCAAGTCAAGCGGGGGGTCCGGTGCAGCCGGGTAGATCCAAGCATCTCCTTTAGTTCGTATTTGGGGTGGAACAGTCAAAATAACCCATCCAGTAGACAGGTTGAGATCTTTTCCCTGCTCACCTCTTTCCTGCCCCCACCTGGAAACCCATCCCTCTGCTCCCAGGGATGTTCCCAGTTTGTTCCCAGCCCACAGATAGACACCGGACACATTTTTCCACTTGAGCTCAGCTCAGATGCCCACGGAAGAGGAAAAAATCAAAAAAACCAGAGGTGAAATTCAGGGCGAGGCTCATTTCTACCTGCAGCCCAGCTGTCGCAGCATCATTTTCTCTGCCTTTCTCCCCGAGAAATGCTCCACGTGCCCAGCGGCCGGTGCCACCGCAGCCTTGGGAAGCAGCAGCAAGCCCCGAGCTGGCAGATACAGGCTTACCTCCGCTTACCCCGGAGAGGTTCGCCCTGCGCAAGGTCTGGATTAGAGCCAGGCTGCACCTCCACGACATCCTGCCTGGCCTGGGAGGCTCAGGACACGTCCCTCCCGCGCAGCCGACGCCTTCCAGAGGCACCAGCACCCGCAGCGGGTGCTACTGGCAGGGTACCGGCTTGGGCGCAGCACCAGGCCAGCGTGCCCGTGCTTCCTCCAGCCAGGGAGAAGACGACCCACCCTGTTAAAAAAAAAAAAGACCTTTAAAGTGTTGATGACCTTTGCAGCTCACGGCTTGGGCTTTGGCGGGGTCACGGTGGAGCTGGGCCACCACGAGGTTTGGACGTCTGCTGTGGGCATCGCCCGGGACTGAGCCGTCTCAAGGCGGGTAACGCCTTTAGGGGTAACTGGTGCTGGGGTGCATCGAGCCAAGGGCTGCACGAGGACGGAGAAGCTGGCGTCTGCCGCAGCAAACTCCCGAGAAAGGAAGAAGGACGCGAGAAGTATGGCAGGACACAGCGCAGGCTGGCTGGCATCGCTCCACCACCACCTTTGTCCATCCAGGGAAGAAAAAAAAAAAAACAAAAAAAAAAAAACAAAAAACCCCCGACATTTTGGGGAGAGGTGGGGCGAGGCAATGCAGCTTCACCTGGGGACGGTGGGGTGGGCAGCCCAGGCGCTCGGTGGGGGCTCACGTCACCGGGCGGGATGGCAGGAGCCGGCGTTTGAAGGTGGTAAACCCTCAGCCGGCTGGGAAATCCCAACAGAGGGTTTTTTTGGTTTTTATTTGTGTGCTTGTTTCCTCACCGGCAGCCGGTCCCCGCTGGGAGCGGAGGAAGCCGCCGTCTCAGGAATCTATTAAACAACAGCCCTCGCCCCTGGTAGGATTTGACCCACACGAGTTTCAGAGTGCTGCTGAGCGGCATCCAATTACCCGACAAGCGGGAAACGTTGTAATTAAACACACGGTGTGAGGGGGCGGGGGAGGCACCTCGCCCAGAGCGAGGGGCTCGCGCGACCTCGAGCCTGCCAGGTTTGGGTGGGTGCTTAAAGACGCAGCCGGGGACTCCGGAGGCAGCAGCGTTTTAAAAAACATGTTGTCTCTGCTAATGAAAGCAAAGAATTGAATATCCGGTCTGTCGGATTTGACATCCCGGCTGAAAGAGGCTTTTCATTCGGCGGCGTTAAATGAGGGGATGCTCCAGCGGGCAGAGGGTGGGGAGGCACGGCGCTGACGCCGGCCACTATTTTCATACTTTAAGCGCCGTTTCCCTGCCTTGAGTGACCTCGAGCCGTCACCTCGCTCTGCAGGGATGCGCTCTCTTGATGGTAGGAGCCAGCACAGCAAAGCTGATATGATGCTTCATCATATCAAGGGTGGGAGGGGGTCACTGCCTTTTGCAGCAGGGGAAACTGAGGCAAGAAGCAGTGGCGATCAGGGATGCAGTTCATCGCATCCCTTAGCCACGTTGATCCAGGAGGGACCGGCGAGGTTTGGGCACAGGGAGCGGTCTTTACACCACAACCGCGATGCCCAACGACAACATGCACCGGTCTTGGGATGGCGAAGGAAGGCTGCTGGCGCCCGGCGCTGCCAAGCAGGATTAAGTCCCGGCACGACGGTCCCAGGATCGGGCTGTGCGCTCGGATTCGGCGGCGCTGGCAGGAGGAGGAACTGGTGGGCACGCGGCTTTATCGCCAGCCATCTGCGCGGCAGCAGCTCGGCCGAAGGACCAAAGCATATTGGTGGCGTAGCCCAGCTGGAGAAAACTGTGGCCCCGGAAAAAAAGTCTGTGCCTGATGCTGGAGCATCCCGTGCCCGTGCCGGCATCTGCCAGCACTTTGCCGGCTCCTGGCCGCGCACTCGGACACATCTGATCTCTTTTTTCATGTACTTCCCTCTCCCTCCCCCTTCCTTTTCTTCCTCTGCATTCGTAATCCCTGTCGATACTGGTAACGGAGTTAACTTTTGTTAACCCCTCTTGGCTCGCTCGTGCTTACCCAGCGATGGCAAAGCGAGGAAGGCAAGCTAACGAGAGTCCCGCTGCCCGCTAATTAATGGCGCAAGATCGCATTGGGCCTAAGCCGCCGCGCAAACTGTAATAAAGGGGGCGTTAATGACCGGCTGTTAATGCGGGGACTGGAAATGAAGCGATGTGATGGCACTTTATGGACCGCGCTCTTTGCTTGCACGGGGGCTCGGTGCCCTCTGACGGCGCGGGGGCTCACTGCAGCCCCCCAAATCCACGGGGTGCAGCCGAATCCACGCCACCGTGCCAGCCCCGGGGAAAGGCAGGGTCCCTGCGGGGCCTGAGGAGCAGCCCGGTGCCTGGACCGCGCCTATCCGTCATTGCAAGAGGCATCACAAAATGGCTGAAAATACCCCTTCAAACCCACCTTACTAATTCCAGGGAGGTTTTGCCACCGGCGGGACTGTCCGTTGGTTTTCGCCCGCTCTCGCTTCCTCTCCTTCTCCGGATCCACCGCTGACCTCCCGGGTCACCCATGCCAAAAACCAGCCTAGTCCAAGGCAGAGAAGTGGTTTCACCTTTTCTTTCCCACCCAGGAGCCGTGAAACCCTTTCGACAGGGTCGGTACGGGGCACGTGCATCCCCGTCCCACGCCTTTGCAGCAACGTTTCAGGGGATTTAGGGTGTTGCCAGCGCTGGCGCGCAGCTGGCAGAGCAAAAAAAACACACACAAAAAAAAAAAAAACCACCCAACAAAAACAAACCGCTCCACGTACCGGTGTAGCTGCCCTGAATTTAATCCTCGGTGACACTTGTATTTACCCTGGTAAATCACTGGCTATTACGGGCTTTTTTTTTTTCCCCTAGGAAAACTCCGGTACTTTAATTTATTGCGTTTAATAGCCCTATCAAAGCCTTTCAGGAGATGAACAGAAAGTGCTGCAGGGTGCATTTCCACAACCACTTCCCATTTTAAAAAGGAGACGTGAAGTTGGGCAATAAAAGGGGATAGGGGGTTTTTTTTTGGGGGGGGGTGCTGATTTGGAGCTGTGATCAGGGCGGCTGCGATCCCAGCACCGGGGCTGGAGGCGCATGATCAATATGGGAGAAGATAAAAATGGCAGCCGAGAAATTGGTTGGTAATTATTCCGCTCCTGCACAACCCCAACTTGCTGAAGGAAGAGCAATTAAAGCTGTGGTCTAATTAATGTGTACCTTGCCCCCCCCACCCCCCCCACCCCCCGAGTCATGGTCAGCCTTCAAAGGAAAACTATTGAGGTGGGGAGAGATGGGGGAACGGCAGCATCCATCTCCTGGGGGGGGGGGCTGCGAAGGAGCGGCGGGCGCAAAAAATGGGCTCAACGCAAATCAAAAGAAGCTTCCCTAGCCCCTCCAGACCTTCTGGGCCGGGCCAAGTCCCAGCCACGGTGGCCGGGCCGGGGTGGGGTGAAGCCTCCAGGACAGAAATCTTCTGAGAAGAGACAGCATTGGGCGGGGGCGGGGGTGAGAAATAGAATTAAAGTGTTCACATTAATTACAGCATCGTGGCAATGCCAGAACCTAGCTGGGCATTTGCGATGTTGGTGGCCAAGTGCAGCTTGGGGGAAAAAGAAAGACGGGAAAAACAATAAAAAAAGGGAGATTTTTGGGGGGGGGGTGCTTTGGGCAGGTGGGGTGCAGCCCCAACACTCAGCACCGTAGACATAGCTAATTCACTTTCCGCCTCAGCCCAGCCTTTTGAGGCCTAAACAGAGAGGCGAAAAAGCCACTCATAACCCAGGGGAAACGCGTGGCTTTTGGGTGGCCGCCCGGCTCCGCTGCCCTCCTACACCGCCCCCGCTGGGGTGCCCCTGGGCAAGTCCTCTAACCCAGGTCATGGCTGACAACTTCTCTACGCCATGGGGCTGGCGGCCGGCGTGGGGCTCACCCCGCGCGGCGTGGGGCCAGGCAGCCCTGGGGGAAGGGGACGGCGGGTGCTTGGGGATGCTGACACCCGCCTCCACCCTCACCTAGATGGACCGGGGGGAGTTTCAGCAGGACTCGGTGCTGAAGCAGCTCGAGGTGCTCAAGGAGGAGGAGAAGGAGTTTCAAAACCTGAAGGTGAGCGGACCCTGGGGACGTGGCCCCCACCCCTGTCCCCAGCCCCATGGGCAGGTGTGGCCCGAACACACACACCCCCACACCCCCCCCCGCCCCTGCCACCCCAGGTCAGTCCCGCAAGAGGAGCTGCGGCACGTGGCCCAGGCGGTTGCGCCCCGGGGTGCTGAGCACCCATCCCTGTGCCCGCCACAGGGCAGGACCGCCCCGTCCCTCGCCCAGCATTGCTTCTTCCAGGCTTCCTGTCCTTGTGCCACGTCCCCCGGTGTCACCAACCCTGTCCCTGCGCAGGCAGGGACGCTCTGGTACCCACCCCCACCCCATGCTCTTCTGTGGTCCCAGCACCCTTTGGGGGATTTAAAAAAAAAAAAAAACGTGCCTGCCAGGACAGTGGGGTGCAAGGGGCACCCGTCCCTCCCTCTGCCCCGCTGTGGAGGGGGCTGAGCCGAGCGGGATGCGCTGGTGGCACAAGGAGCTGCTCCGATGCTGCGGGCAGGAGGGGCGGGTGGTCGAGGGCGTCCTCTTGCGCATCGCGGGTGGCTGAGCCGGGTGGGTGCCCCGAATGCCGGGGGAGGGCGGGGGGAGAGGGGTAGGCGGGCACCACCAACCTGCCCCCCCCTTCGCACTCCACCAGGACCCCACCAACGGCTACTACAGCGTGAACACCTTTAAGGAGCACCACTCCACCCCCACCATCTCACTGTCGGGCTGCCCGGCGGACCTGCGCCCCGCCAGCAAGCAGCGGGTGCCCACCGGCATGTCCTTCACCAACATCTACAGCACCTTGAGCGGGCAGAGCCGCCTCTACGACTACAGCCAGCGCTTCGTGCTGGGCATGGGCAGCAGCTCCATCGAGCTGTGCGAGCGCGAGTTCCAGCGCGGCTCCATGAGCGACAGCAGCTCCTTCCTCGACACCCAGTGCGACAGCAGCATCAGCAGCAGCGGGAAGCAGGACGGCTACGTGCAGTTCGACAAGGCCAGCAAGGCCTCCGCCGCCTCCTCCTCCCACCATTCCCAGTCTTCTTCTCAAAACTCAGACCCCAGCCGGCCCCTGCAGAGGCGGATGCAGACGCACGTTTGAGCCCCTCCGGGGAGGCTCGGGACCCTCTGCGCGGGCACTGTGGCTTCGTGCTGGGACAGTCGCGCCTGCCGGGAGCGGCGGTGGGAAGAGGCCGCATCCAGCCCCCCTCACCCCCCCCCACCCCCCAAAGCAGGGCTGCGGGATCAGGGACCAGCCGAGCATCATTCCCCCCCGCCCCAGTACATGCTAAGCACAACCCCGCCGAGGATGCGCCGAGCCCCAGGGAACCGTCCCCTCCACAGGGCTGGGGACACTCCCCCCAGCCTGACCACGCAACCCCCCCCCCCCCCCCCCCC
>JAVKLA010000081.1:3937666-3957070 GCA_034782735.1 Sagittarius serpentarius
CAAACGCACAGCCCCCGCGACCTCCCCCCCAGCCCGCCTGGGAAAGAGGAAGACAGGACACACACCCCCCCTCCCACCACCCCCCCTCCCCGTCATGGGACTCACGAGACTTGTTGATCATTTTTATCAGCCGGAGAGGCATCAGGCGAGGGCCGGAGCTCTCATTGCGGCTGCCGCTGGTCACCTGCGGCGGGAAGAGAGGGAAAGGCATCGGATGGGGTTAAAACCCATCGGAGCCATCCTCGAAAACCCCGTCCAAGAGGCATCACACATCCCCCCCCCCCAACTCCCCGCTTTGCCCCATCCGCACCTCCGGATGAGCGAGGGTTCCCCAAGGGATTTATTCCGATTTCAATTCGCATTTCTCTGCCCCGCAGCTGCCAAAGGTTCGATTCGTACAGAGTTTATAAAAGCCAGGCAAGCAGCCGCGGTTCCCGGGGAGCCTCGGCCGTACAGGTTAAAATGCCAAAATTCAAAAGGAAAAAAAATGAAGTAAAGAGAAAAAGAATGAGCCCCCGGTGAGGTATCAACCGCAAAACCCCGAAGCGCCCAAATCGACGCCCGTGGCGATCACTTGGCGGAGATTTTTAAGCCCAGCCCTGACTCAAGCATCCGACTGGCGCCAGCCGCCGCAGGTATGAAGCCAAACGTGCCGCCACTGCCACCGAGCCAGGCAGAAAGGACAGGAGCAGCCGAGTGAAATCAAAGCAAAGAGCATCACGTACTTGGGGAACCTCCAACGCCTTCGCTTCAACCATCCCGGCCCGGGGAAAGAGGGACGCTGCAAGCTTAATGCACGCGCAAACACCGCCCGGGGAAGCGGGGAGACCTTTTTCTTCCTCCGAAACCTCTCGCTCCTGGAATAAGGCAGCAAAGAGCCGTGGTCGGAGCCGCCCCGGGACCCGCTCAGCCCCATCCCATCGTGACACAGCAAGGATGGAAAAATTAACTTACCAGGTGGGAGAAGTTTTGGGGTACACAGGAGACTCTGCTACCTGATAAACTGCTCCCCGGGGACGAATCCTACTCTAAGCCCGGCTCAGAGCTGGGCTTGGCTTTGCCACCCTGTAACCGAGCTGTTCCCCACCCCGGACCGGCCACGTCTCAGAGGAGGAGAGGGCGAGGAGGTATTAAATGTCCAGTCAAGAGGAAAGGTGCGTGCCCGGGCTGGGCGATGGAAATCCTGGTCTCGAGGAATTAGTCACCTTTGGGGGGGGCAGGGGGGTCAGCATCTCAGCACCCCACCCTGCCTAATGAAGCACCGTTAATGAACCACCCAGCACCTGCCGCCCGACGGGGCCACATCCTCAACCAGTCAAGAATGAGCCGAGAGCAGCAGCTTTTGGGGCAAAATGTATCAAGAAAGAGGAGAAACGGGACCAAAGATGGTCCCACGAGAGCCAGGCTCTTCCCCTCCTCATCACCGGCTCCTGAAATTAAAAGGGCAGGAAGAGCAATTAATTAAAAAGGGCAGGGAGGGTAATTAAACCGTGCTACAGGCAACGGGACGGGATACGAAGCAAAGAAAACTGTGTCGGCAAAGCAGAGGGATGGGGACCGGGGCAGGTGAGGTGGTACCCCGAGAAAGCGTCTGTCTCCCCCGAACCGCATCTCCTCCGTACAACACGGATATCAAACCCCTTCCCGGTGAATCGTGCCTGGGCTCAGCCCCGCCGTCACCTGGGGACCCCAGGAACGGGAAGCAAAACCACCGCCGCCCCCCGATTTATGCCCTGACTCTGATCCTGCATCGGTATTTCCGGCTTCACGAGTCCCTCCCGGTTTGGGAAGGAAAGGGAAGATTAAACCCACGATTGCGTCTTCAACGGTCGGTCGGGGCAAGCAGAGACGAGGAGCTGGAAGTGGGGGGGGGGGGGGGCCGGTCTTGCCCCTTCATGCATTACATTTGCTTGAAAAAAAAAAATTTAAGTAAAAAGCAGCTTGTACTTTCTTGGGTTGGTTTTTTTGGTGTGGGGGGTTTTTTTTGGTTTTTTGTGGTTTTTTTTTAATTTCCAAAACTGGCCACAAAAGTCCCCGAGGGGAAATCGGCTGCCACAGCTGGAGGCTGGCGATGCTCCCTGGGGGCCCGAGCACCCGCATTCGCCCAGGGCTGGCGTGCTGCTGGGCGTCGGGGCCCAAATTCAGCACCAAATTCACCCCCCGGCTCTCTCCTTCGGTGCCAAATCACCCAGCTGAGCTTCCCACCGAGCGCGCTTCCCCCCTCCCACCGGCTTAAGACACCGGGAAAATCCACTCTCACCCCCGGTATTTGCTTTTACATACCAGCATTTTGTTTTTTTTTTTTTTTTTTTTTTGGAAGGCTTTATGATCTTTTCCCAGGCTTGTACGCACAAGCCGGGCCTGATGCAAAACTTAGCAGAGACCAACACCGTTCCTAATCCCCAAGAAAAACAAACGCTGTTTAGCGAAGCGTTCAGGGAACGCCGAGGAAAACAGAGCACACCCAGGCTGCTCCCCGCGGAGGTGCTTTTGAAATGAATTCACGCTCCCCCCAGCCCTGTGCTACCAGATCTGTCGCCCAAACCAGAGCGACTACTTCAAGCAGGAAGATCCGAGCACCCTGAGCCAGCTCCTTCCATCCCGGGGACGCAGAGCTGGTGGAGGGAGCGATGCCAAAGGGTCCTGCCAGTCCCCGCAGAGTCCCCGGCCCCGCGGCATCCTCAGATCGTGCAGCACCCCCGGTCCCCTGCAGCATGCATCCCACCCCCCACCCCCCCCAAAGCAGCATCCCCGGCCGGTGGGGCGAGATCTGGCGCTCAGCCCTCCCGTGAAAGGGATGACAGAACAGTTTGGGCTGGAAGGGCCCTTTAAAGGTCCACCTAGTCCAACCCCCCCGCAACAAGCAGGGACGTCTTCAGCTACATCACGTCGCTCAGAGCCGCGTCCAACCTGACCTGGAATTCTTCCAGGGATGGGGCATCGACCAGCTCTCTGGGCAACCTGGGCCAGCGTTTCGCCACCCTCGGCATGAGAAATTTCTTCCTTCCGCCTAGTCTGAACCTGCTCTCTCAGCCTGCCCTCGCAGGAGAGGCGTTCCAGCCCTCTGATCCCGTTTCGTGGCCCCTCTCTGGACCCACACCAGCGGGTCCGTGTCTTTCCCGTGCCAAGGACTCCGGAGCTGGACGCAGCACGGCAGGGCTCTCAGCGGAGCGGAGGGGCAGAAGAGACGCAGGGACGCCTCAACCACCGCTCCCGTGGGTTCGGGTCCAGGGCATCGCCTCCCCCGCCAAGCCCTGGAGCTGGGAGGGGGAAAGTCCCGGGTGGATTCAGCTCCCCCGGCTTGGAAGAAGCGACCAAAAAAAACCCCCTCTTTGATGTCTGAGCAACGCACCTCCAAAGCGCCCCCAGGCTGAATATTATCGCTGCGTAAGGGACTTAAAAGCCCCACCGCCACCCCGTCTTCACGTCTCCCCTTCCCCAGCCCCGTGCTATGGGAAAGCCCCATCCCCAGGATGCGGCAGGGGCATCTCGCGGCAAAGCCCCTCACCGAGTTTCCCTGTCTCCCTCAGACCCAGAGCGGGGTTTTGACTCCCAATTTCGCCATGTCCCGGGAAAGCCCCCGGGAGATGCCAGCAACAACCACGGGGACTGACCCTCCTGCTGCGTGGGTGACCTCGGAGGGAGCTCGTCCCTTTATCTCCATCCATCCCCATCACCCGCCATGGCCTCGACGGCTCCAGCATCTCCAGATTTAACTCACGTCAATCCACAAAGCGGCATCGGTGCTCCCAGCCCACGTTTGGGGGGGCCGGGGGGGAATGCATTTAAAGCCATGGAGCAAGCGCAAAGTTTGGGGGGCGATTATAAATCCCCCTACCCCATCCTGGCATGGACGGACGGTGATTCCAGCCACCTGCAACCGCCCCAACAAAGCATCTGTGGACCAGGAGGTCACACAGCCAAAGCTCTTGGTATTTTTGTGTTTGCATGGTAACCCAAGGACTGGGAAAACAAAGCGTTGTGGACACAGCGCGTTGTGGACACAGCGCGTTGTGGACACAGCGCGTTGTGGACACCTCCCCCATGCTCGCACCACCCCATCCCGCACACCCGTGGGGCACGGAGCCGCCCGCTGCCCGGTCCACCTTTGCCGGGTGAGAAGGACGCTCGTCAGAGAACGCGCAGCTCCAGTGGTTCACCCCTCAAACACAGGCATTGATTTTTCACGGGAGCAGAGCTGGATTTGAAGGGATGCGCCAGCAATCCCCAGGGACTGACTCCCAGCAGCGGGAACTGAAGAGAGACAGACAGACAGTCAGGATAGCACAGACCCCTCCGACCCCAGCCGGACCAGCTCTCCTGAGCCTTCAAGGCATGTGGAGCCTTGCGGGGACCAACAGGCCCGATCCTGCACTCCATTTTGAGGACAACCACCAGGATCGACCCCCCCCAGGGAAGCAGCTTACAGCCACGGGATCTTCCAAGCCCCCATCCCACGGGTTCTCACCACGCGGTAGGGCTGGGATTGCCGCAGGAGCCTGGCAGATGCCGGCTTACCCCCCGCGCCGGCTTGGCCGCATCCTGCCTCGGCAAACGCATCGCATGCCAGAGCCTGCACGCAACCTGGGAGGCGGCCGGCGGGGGGATCCTGTGGGGAAAGGACCCGGCCAACTCAAGGCGCTGCCTGGGCTTGGCAGAGCATCAAAGATACCCAAATCCTCAGCCTGGCATCCCAAAGCTTCCTCGCCCCGGCTGCTGCAAGCTCCAGGTGCTCAGGGATTTTGTTCTGGGAAGGAAACCGAGACCCACAGCAAGAAGAAAAACCTGGAGGGATTGCAAACCATCGCCGTCGCAAGCCCAAAAGGCAGCGGGGTCGGGATCCGATCCCCCCCAAGGGATGCTGTGGGTGCACTAGCCAGAAAGCGGCCAGGCAGAGCAATTACAAGAGCACGACCTGCAAGCGCGGCAGGCCAGGGGGCTGCAGGAGGTCATTAGAACACAGCACCACAAAAATCAGTCCTGTTCAACACCAGACATCACCCCATCGAGGGCACAGAGAGCCGGCCCGTGCCGCCAGTACCCACGTTTATCCCATTTTAAGAGCCCTGCGAGTCACTTTAAAGGGATCTTATTAATTGCCTCTTAATCACAGAATCATAAATCCGTTTCGGCTGGAAAAGGCCTTTAAGATCATCGAGTCCAACAGTAAACCTCACACTGCCAACGCCACCACTAACCCATGTCCCCACGCGCCACGTCTACAGGTCTTTTAAATACCTCCGGGGATGGTGACTCCACCACTTCCCTGGGCAGCCTGTGCCAGCGCTTGACAACCCTTTCGGTGAAGAAATTTTTCTAAATGTCCAATCTAAACCTCCCCAGCGTGACTTGAGGCCATTTCCTCTCGTCCTATTGCTTGTTACGTGGGAGAAGAGACCGACCCCCACCTCTCTACAACCTCACTTCAGGCAGTTGTAGAGAGCAATGAGGTCTCCCCTCAGCCTCCTTTTCTCCAGCCGCTCCCCATAAGACTTGGGCTCCAGACCCCCCCACCAGCTTCGTTGCCCATCTCTGGACACGCACCAGCACCTCAGTGTCTTTCTTGTAGTGAGGGGCCCAAAACCGGACACAGGATTTGAGGTGTGGCCTCACCCGTGCCGAGGACAGAGGGACAATCACTGCCCTCGTCCTGCTGGCCACACTAATTCTGGTACAAGCCAGGATGCCGTTGGCCTTCTTGGCCACCTGGGCACGCTGCCAGCTCAAGTTCAGCCGGCTGTTGACCAACACCCCCAGGTCCTTTTCTGCCAGGCAGCTTCCAGCTGTTCTTCCCCAAGCCTGTAGCGTTGCATGGGGTTGTTGTGACCCAAGTGCGGGACCCGGCACTGAGCCTTGTTGAACCTCATACAGTTGGCCTCGGCCCATCGATCCAGCCTGTCCCGATCCCTCTGTAGAGCCTTCCTACCCTCGGGCAGATCAACGCTCCCGCCCAACTTGGTGTCATTGAGGGTGCGCTCGGTCCAGATCATGGATAAAGATATTAAACAGAACTGGCCCCAGTGCCGAGCCCTGGGGAACACCACTCGTGGCCAACTGGATTTAACTCCGGTCACCACCGCTCTTTGGGCCTGGCCATCCAGCCAGTTTTTTTACCCAGCGAAGCACAGGCCCGTCCAAGCCGTGAGCAGCCAGTTCCTCTAGGAGAATCCCGCGGGAAATAGTGTCAAAGGCTTTACAAAGGTCCCGGTAAACAATATCCACGGCTTCTCCCTCATCCACTACGCGGGTCACCTTGCCACAGGAGGAGATCAGGTCCGTCAAGCAGGACCTGCCTCTCGTAAACCCATGCTGACTGGGCCCGATCACCGGGTTTGTCCTGTACATGCCACACGATGGCACTCAGGATGATCCGCTCCATAACCTTCCCCCGCACCGAGGTCAGGCTGACAGGCTTGTAGTTGCCCAGATCTTCCTTCCAGCCCTTCTTGTAGATGGACGTCACATTTGCTAACCGCCAGTCAACTGGGACCTCCCCGCTTAGCCAGGACTGCTGGGAAGTGACGGAAAGCAGCTTGGTGAGCACTCCTGCCAGCTCCCTCAGCACCCTTGGGGGGATCCCACCCGGCCCCATGGACCTGTGTGTGTCTGAGCAGTGTAGCAGGTCGCTAACTCCTTCCCCGTGGATTACGGGGGCTTCATTCTGCTCCCCGTCCCCGTCTTCCAGCTCAGGGGGCTGGGCAACCCGAGAACAAACGGTCTTACAATTAAAGACTGAGGCAAAGAAGGCATTAAGTACCTCAGCCTTTTCCACTACATCCCCCCCGCCGCCCCCGCATCCAATAAAGGCTGGAGATTCTCCTTCACCCTCCTTTTGTTGCCAATATATTTATAGAAACATTTTTTACTGCCTTTTACAGCAGTAGCCAGATTAAGTTCTAGTTGGGCTTTGGCCCTTCTAATTGTCTCCCTGCACACCCTCACAACTACCCTTGTAGTCCTCCCGAGTTGCCTGCCCCTTCTTCCAAAGGCCATAAACTCTCCTTTTTTTCCTGAATTCCAGCCAAAGCTCTCCGTTCAGCCAGGCCGGTCGTCTTCCCCGCCGGCTCGTCTTTTGGCGCACGGGGACGGCCTGCTCCTGCGCCTTTGAGATTTCCTTCTTGAAGAACGCCCAGCCTTCCTGGACTCCTCTGCCCTCCAGGACTGCCTCCCAAGGGACTCTGTCAACCGGGCTCCTAAACCGCCCAAAGCCTGACCTCCGGAAGGTGCCAGTTCTGCTGACCCCCCTCCTTACCTCTCCAAGAATCCACAACCATCATTTTCGTGACCGCTGTGCCCAAGACGGCCTCCAACCATCCCATCACCCACAAGTCCTTCTCTGCTCACAAACAACAGGTCCAGCGGGACGCCTTCCCTATTTGGCTCCCTCATCAAGTCAGGAAATTCTCTTCCACAGGCTCCAGGAACCTCCTGGACCGTTTCCTCTCTGCTGTATTGTATTTCCAGTGGACATCTGGTAAGTTGAAGTCCCCCACGAGAACAAGGGCTAGCGATCGTGAGGTTTCTCCCAGCTGCTTATCGAAGATTTCGTCTGCCTCTTCATCCCAGTTGGGTGGTCTGTAACAGACTCCCACCATGACATCTGCCTTGTTGGCCTTCCCCCTGACTCTTGCCCATAAACACTCAACCCTATCGTCACCATCGTTAAATTCCAGACAATCAAAATGCTCCCACACATCCAGGGAGTACGGAGAGGCATAACAGGAGAGGCAGCGCTGTCCCCTTAGCCCATGGGATCCTGGGCGTACAATAACCAGGCCAAAGATTTATGATGGCGGGGGTTGTGGGGGGGAACCACACACCCAAAAAACCTCCTTTTTTCTTTCTACGGGATGCCTCGTAAGGCATCTAAGCCTTAACAAAACATTTACCCGTGACGAGGCTGCAATTTCAGAGGCAGCAATGGCAAATAAGCTCAGGTAGGAAGAGTATTTCCACGGCAGCAGGTCCCCAGAATAAATCCAGGCTGCCCCTGCCTTTCCATGGCACTGTCGGCTGTAACGTGCTCGGGAGCTGAAACCTGGTTCAGGCCAGCGCTGCCACCATCCTCCCCTGTCCCCCTGTATTTTTTTTAAACCTTGCAGCAGGAAAAACAAAGGGATGGGACCCAAATCCCTTCCTATGGCCCCAAAACACCAGCTCCATGGGTATACCCGAGCCTCCGGGGTAACCCCATGCCATCAAAGGAGCTACAGGGCTCCGCCTCGGTGTGTTAGCCTATGTTATTACAGGTTATGTTATTATTATTTATATTCTATAGCTTTAATCACTCTTTTCCTATTTAAAAAAAAAATAAAGGCTCTTTCTTGCCGGACGCGGCTTGCTACAACATGGAGGTTATAGCCGATCCGCCGGAGGAGAGCCGACCCACCCGTGGAGGGGAACAGCACCACGCTAACGAGATGAGGTGGGCACCCTCCAGTGACGATTTCATACCCGTGGGATTTCATCGCCAAGCCCCCGGGCACCGCTCCAGCCCCCCCCTCCTCCTACCTGCCCCACCGGTCCCCTGTTTGCCACCACCGTCGCCTCGTTGCCGTGTTTACTCGCCGGCATCCCCATCCTCAGGGACTGCCCAGGGATGCAGGCGGCAACGGCGAGAGCGGCTTTGGCAACGCAGCTTCGCACCCGCACTTCGGTCTAACACCCCACACACACACACACAAACAAAAGGCAGCAGAAAGGGGAAGGCAGCAAGCTGGGGGTGCAGGCAGGGTGAAGGCAGCCTTTCCCCGCTGCCTACTCCCCCAGGAGCGGCAGGCAAAGCATCCGCAGGGAGCACCCGCTCCCTTATAGAGGCGATGCGAACAGTCCAGGGAGGTAAAAAAACTAAACCATCGAGATGCTCCAGCCCATCTCCAGTCCCAAACCGAGCAACGCCCGGATTCAACCTCAGCTCTCTGGGGAAATGGGGTGGGAAATTAAGGGCTCGCAAGCCCCGTGAGTTATCCCGCAGGCAGCTACTGTCCCCAGCAGCTTTTGACTACTGGGGTCCCCTTTTAGGGGCTCAAAAGCCACCTGCCCAGTCACCGTCCCCTTTGCAAGGCTCCAAGTGGCACCTTAACCCCCGCCCCGCCACGCCGTGGCAGCCCTGCGGTTTCCCTGTCGCTTCCTCCACACCTCCTGTTTTGCACGGGCGAGCAGGCTGGTTTTGGGGTAGCATAACCTCTAGAGTAACCCCACCCTTGCGCTCGAGTCCTCCAGCCCTGAAACCTCCGGCGTGAACCAGATGGATTTACCCTCCTGCCCCTACACCGGCACGCTTGCGCATCTCCCCTGCTCTTTTCTCCCACGTTAACGGCCGCGGAGGAAAATATCCGGAGAATAACCCGCTCCCATCACTTTGCACCTCCAGCACCACCTTGATGCTCCGTCAATCCCACCAGCCATGCCGGGAGGAGGATGCTTGTCTCGGGGATACCTTTTCCAGCATCCCCAGCAGCAGGAGACGCTGAAGCTGGTTCCCATCGGGGCGATGATAAGCTGGCAGGGGGTCACGGCTACTTACGGTCCGTCCTCTTGGTCCAGGCAGAGCAGGCAGGAGCTTGGCGGGATCTACGAGGCCATCCTCTCTTCCCCTAGAAAGGGAAAAAGGGAGAACGTCCTTAGGGCTACGGCAACCCACACCGGCAGCATGCGAGGGAGGCTTCTCTTACCGGCCATCGCCTGCGGAGGATCCAGTGGTTCCCTACTGATCCCGCCCCCCGCACCAACGGCGAACCAGCCCCAGGGGACTGGCAGAAGGGCCCCAACAAACCATCACGCGCGGCAAAGGACGTCTGCGCTCTCTGCAAAGCCACCCACCTCCTCTGGCACCGGCAGCACCCGGGGCCGGGCTTCCAGCTGCTTTGAGGAGGAGGTGCGACGGTTCAGAGCCCAGACCTCCCCAACACCTCTTGGCCTCTCCCACCAAAATCCCCTTCCATGAGCCACCCCGATTTTTAGGAAGCGGGTGGTGCATTTTCCCAGGGAAAGGGGGATGCAGCCGTGCTCACCCTGGGATGCTCCGCAGCTCTCCTGCCTCCCCGTGCAGAGGACACTCCTTAATCCCACATCTCCAGCATCTCTTCCCCCACAACTTTCCAAATTACGCATCTTCGCCTGGCACTGGGCTATCTTTACAATTCGGGGAAGGAAAAGCCCTGCCGAGGAGCTGTCGCGCACACAGAAACCCTTCTGCCACGCTGCCTCTCAAAGAAGAGCCTCGCTGCAGGGACAGCTGCTCTGCATCCAGCTTAATTACCCCAGCTAATGAGCTGCAGGTAGGGCAAAGGGGGAGAACGAGCGAGTCGGGTGAAGTGAGTCTGTTGCTATCTCAGTTAGCAGTCAGGAGCCAGCTCTGTTCTCCCCCTGCTATGCCGGCGGGATGGCTGGGGGATGGTGGGAGTCACGGCTCTCCCCAAAAACCATGCGAGGAACAATCTCAGCCCAGTTCGGTGATGCAGACGGGGAAGGGTGACCTGGACGGGACCAGCAAGGCTCTCTCCACAGCTGGTGCTCCAGCCCTGGCAGAGAAGACGCTCCCAAGGGCAAACTCCGAAGGGCAGGAGGTTTCCTTACCTCTCTCCACCTCCTCCAGCTAGGAAAAGCAAAGATGAGAGATGCTGGGGGCTGCCAAGCTGGTGCAAGCCTTCCCCAAGGCACGCTTCCCCCTTAATGCCCCATTAATTTTAACGAAGAGGGTACGTCCCTGTGCAAGGGATGGGGAAGGAAACCACCGAGCATCTCCGAGACGGTTTCTCCTATCACCGAGGCTGGGTACGTCGGCCCAGAGACTAGGCTTTCTGCAGACGCCCTGGGACGACGAGGGATGGCTCCGTCCCAGTGCCACACCTTCCCTCTCCAGCCAAAGCAGCTCTGCTTTCTCCTACCCCCACCAGTCGCTGAGGGGAACGATTAAACCAGAGGGCTTGGGGCAATCAACAGCTAAACCAGATGCACTTGGGGCCGCTTTGCACGTGCCCAAAAAATTCACCTTCCTGCACCAGGGTCTCTCCGGCAGCCCTGAATCCACCGGAACATCCAACGTTGCTGCCAACAAGAAGCCTTTTGATTTAGAGCCACGAATTATAGGATCCGCTAACAAGGTTAAACTCTCCCCGGGGAGCTCCTGCTAAAGCACTTCACGGTGCAGCATCAGCCCCTGCCCGTACAGATGAGGAGGAGGATGCTCAGAGCTGCCTGGGGTGGGGGCAGGCAAGGGGATGCCTCCTTCCCCGCAGCATCTTCCCGGGGAGGACACTGCGGCCCTGGATGAGCAGGAGACTGCGATCCCTTCAAGCACATCGGCCCCGCCAGGAGGATCCCAGGTCTTGCCTGAAGCTCGTCTTTCCAGCTCGACTGGAAGAGGCAGCAGCCAAATCGCCGCCCGTCTCCCCAGGATTGTTTTCCAGCCTCCCGAGCGGTCCACCCCACCATCGGCCAACGCAATCGGCCGTTCCCAGCCCAAAGTCCAGAAAAGACCCATCGCGGGTCAGGCATCCGCCAGGTCGGGAGCTGCCATCTCCACCACTCGCCGCAGGCAGCTCAACCCATCTGCCAGCTGATCCCGGCAGGAAATGAACGTCCCGTATTCCAGAGCCCTCAAAAAACCCTAGACAAGCTGAATTTTGCTCCTTTTCCTCCCCAGGCTCCCAGCTACGCTGCCTGCCTCAGTTTCCCATCCACATCAGGCTGCATTTAAATAACGATTTCCAAATTTTGGGGGTGGGGGGGGAAGGCACCTTGTGCTCACTCCCCGACGTCTCCCTTCTGGGACGCTCATGGCTTCGGGTGGAAGAAAACAAAAACCCAATGGCCACATCCCTTCCCTTATTAAAGATTAAAACCGGGCAGGATCGGTCCTTTGAGGGGCTCAGCCCCAGTGCAGGAGCATCCCCAGGGGGCAGGGGCATTTTTGGGACTTGCACAGGCAAGAGGGGACACGTGTGGGGCAGGGACGAGCCACCGAATCCCTCCCGTCCACCGTCCTCTCCGTCGAGGACCAGACCCCCCCCGGAGGCTGTTAAAAAGGAGGGAGGGGGAGATGGAGACGGCGTCTCTCCTCCTTCCACCGGCCAGACCTGAAGCAAGGCAGCTGTCCGTCCGTCCGTCCGTTGGCGCTCCATCGCCGGCGCCAGTCTCCCTCGCTTAAAATTACCTCCCGAGGCGGGAGCAAGGAAAAACCAGGCTGGGAGGGGAATAAAATCCAGGTGAGCTCATCCTCCTCCTCCTCCTCCGGAGAAAACATCTCTACTTGGCACGAGCGAGGTGTTTCCAAGCCCGGCACATCCCTCACGTCACCCCAATCTCCGGGCCCAGGAGCTCATTCATTTGGCAGGTATTTAGCGGGAGATAATCCGGCTGCTTCCCAACCATCCTTCGGCCGAGCCAAAGGTGTAATTCCGGTGGGGGATGCGACTTTTAGGTAGAGGTTTCCCTGCTGATCCTCACCCCAGCATCCCAGCGGATGCCCCCTAGGCAGGAGAGGACAGAAGAGCCACCACCCCAACTGGCTTTTTAATTAAATTAATAATGTATTGAATTTATTAAATTATTTTATTAAAAATAAAATAATTTAATAAACCTATTTCTATTAAATCCCCAAGAACGGGAAGAAAAGCAAAGCTGCCCAGCCAAGCTGGATTATCCGAAGCAGTGACCGACCTAAAAATAAACGACTGCTATTTAAGGATGAGCCTCCTGCGATAATCCCCCCCCCCATACCCCCAAAAGAAAAAAAAGAAAAGGAAAAAACAGACATGAGAAATCACCGCTGTTGCCAAGCTGGGGTGTTTAGCATCACCCATCAGACAAAAAAAAAAAAAAAAAGGCCTATTTTGGGTTTATTTCCTAGCAAAACTCTGTGCTCCCAAGAGAAGAGCATCCCTCAGCCTAAAGCTGCTGGTTTACAGACAGCCCATGCATTTAGGCAAGCCAGGCAAATAAAGAATTAAGATTTAAATACACGTTTGCATCATACAGATAATCTGTCCATTTAACTTGTAAATGCAGTCAGAATTAAGCAGCGACTTTGTTAATTAGGTAGCAAAGGGGCCTCGGAAGCCCCAGCTCCGCAGCAGATGCCGAAGAGCCGTAAGGATGCTAAAGCCGAATTTGCTGGGGGATGCAGGGGCTTGGCAGCGTGACCAAGCGTTGGGGCAGGATTTATCCTCCCCTTACCCCAACACCGTGCCGGGGCACCAAACCCTTGCGCTCACCCATATTTTTATTGCAAAAGCCGCCCCCCCCACCCCCCCACCCAGCTCCTCCAGCCCTTCATCAGGAGCTGCCTGCGCCTTCCCCCCCTGCCTGCACCAAAACCTGCAAGGGCTACCATCACCCCACGATAAAAAAAAGGCAGCAGAAGAGGAGCTGGGGGGGGTATTTTTGAGGACAAAGTGCGTACTTTTCGTTGCGGAAAGAGTGCGCTTTGAAAGCCGGGCTCTTGGCCACCCTCGGCTCCCCCCCCCCCAAACCCCAGAGCTCGCTACCCTGACCCTGCCTGCGAGGGAAACCTGTTGAGCCCGTACGTGCACGAACAGACGGTTCTTTGTGATTTTTTTTTTTTTTTTTTTACTTTCTATTTTTTGTTTTGAAGCGGCACCGGTTATCGTCCAGGGAGGGACCGGAGGACTTCCCAGCCCTTGGCGCAGTTTCTGGCGCCTTGTTCTCTGCCTTGTTCTCCGCTTTAACCCTGCACTGGGAAGGCATTTAACCCCTAAGGCCCTGTGCTCCCCTTGGTTTTTGACACCCTCCACACATCCCACACTCTGGCCCTCTCCTTCAGTCCTGCACCCCCCCCAACCCACCTGTATCTCCCCTCCCTACACTTCTTCCCCTTATTTCTCACTTTCCACCCCATTTTTCCCCATGATGCCCCAGCGCTCTCCTCCATTCCCAACCCAGGCGGGTCCGGATCCATCCTCATGCCGTAAAATCCCACCCCACGAATGCCACGCCGGGGGGGGCGGGGGGGTTGGACAAGCCCGACGGCCCTGGAGCTGCCGGAACAGGGTTTTAATGCCCGGACAGGGTGGGATGTTTAGCTGGCAGCACGCATACAGCATCAGCAAAGCCCCAGAGCAGCAAGTCTGCAGCGTTAAGGCATCCTCAGCTCTTGCTCAGCGCTTTCCTGCCTCAGTTTCCCCCCATTTTGGGGCTCAGGGAAGCTCTGCCCAGTCGGCAGTGCAGGCAGGGGATGCAGCAGGGATCTCGAGCCCCGAACTCCAGCCCAGCTCTTGTATGTACATTTTTTTCAAAAAAGGAAATTAAAAAAACACCCAATGGAAATGTCGCAAGCGGCTCAAAACCTGATGCAGAATCCGACCCGGAGCTCCGGCTTGTGCAAGGCCGCGGGGTGAGTTGTAACCTCTCGCCAGTGGCATCACGCTCTGGTTAAAAAGATTGAGGCTTGGCTGGCTCAGCCTAGCCGGATATCAGGATGTCGAATCCGGCCGGGAAAACTTCGGCGAGGCTGCCGGCGAGCTGGGGGAGACATTTTGCAAGGGGAAGAGCCAAAACAGGAACGGCATCTGGAAGCGATTGGAGGCGAGGAGCCTCTCCCAGGCGCAGCGGGGAATTCCAGCAGCGTGAGCTCAGGTTAAAGCCTCCTTCACAGACCCAGGATTAAAAAAAACCCCAAACCCCAAGCTTCAGCATATATATTTTTAAACCTGCAAATAACGAAGTAAAGGAAGCCAGCTCTCTGCTCAGTCCTACCTGGACAGGGCTTTGCGATTTAGGTTGATTCCGATTTGGTATTAAAAAAAACCCCCAAAACCCCAAAGAAGAGGAGAAATGTCTCGGTAGATTTGTTGATATAATTTTGCAGGCGTGGTGTTGGGAGAAGAGTCCTCCTCCGGCGCTGCGTTGTTTAAAATAGCCTTGCTTTGCACGACGACGCACCCCTGCACCATCCATCCCCTGAGACCGCTGTATCCCACCTCCGAGCATCCCTCCCCGGCACGGGCTGCATCCCGCAATGGTCCTTGAGTGGTGGCAGCTCAGCAAACCCAGGAGCATCCCAGCATCCTTGGGCCGATGGGGAATGCCATCCTAGCTTAGACGGAGTGCTCCGCCACGAGGGACCGAGGCAGTGGGGAGCCCCCGGCCCCCTCCAGCCATCCCTGAGCCCATGGGACGGGGACCAGCAGCACCTATGGGTGGTCAACCCTAACCCCGTTGGGACATCCCGGTAGAGCACGTGCCATGCCGGGATGGTGACCCCAGCCACCCCACGCCACCGCACAGGCAGGCTGCCTGCCAATGCCCCGCTGCAGTTCCGCCGTGCCCTTTTGCACGGCCAGCATGTAAACACACACCTTAAAACCAAAAAATACCCAACCGCACGTTAACACTCACATCGATATTATATAAATAACTTGCCCGTAATTAATATAAACCACCTGCGTGGCAGCTTGCGCGCTCAAGAAGTCCCCAGCATCCCGTCGAAGCGATGCTGGCATACCTGCACCCCGTCTCCCTTTGAGGCAGAGCAATTTATCGGAGATGCAGAATCCAGCCCCGTCTGCCAACACCTACCAAATCCCGCTCCCCCAAAATTGCCACTTCGGCCCCAGCACACACCGAACACCCCGAAGCAAGCGCTCGCCTGAATCCTTCCCACCTCCACTGCTCCCACCCACCTTCCCAGCGGCTTGGTGGTCACCATCCTGCACCGATCCACAGCACGGCGGAGCCGGACCAGCTGGGAGCAGCAACCGCCGGCGATGCCACTGCTGCAGCTCGGCAGCCTCCGGCAGACGGTGAAACACATCCTGGAGAGCAGCCGCAGCCCGCGCCAGCCCAAAACCACTCTCAGCATCAGCCAGTCCGAAGCAGAACCAGGACGGAGGGTCGCTCCTTCTCCGTTTTTGCCGTTCCCTGCTCGTCAAATCCCTTTCCCCTTCCTCCAAGGAAACTTTCCAGCCCAACCCGGTCACATGCAAGCGGTCAGCAACTGGAAACGCAAGAGATTAGCAAGACCTGGGATTTTTTTTTTTTTTTTTAACCTCCCAAGAAGACACAGGATTTTCCTAGAAAAAGCTCAATAAACACGAGGACTGCGGCCGGAAGAGGGAGAAGCCGCCAGTGTCCAAGCGTGAGAGGAAGGCGAGGGGAGGTTAAAAAGAAACACCAGAAAAAGAGAACCAGAAGTTACAAACAGCGGGGTGAAAACGTCAAATCATTTCCTTTTCTTGCTGCAAAATCAAAACTGCTCTTGCAAGCGTCCCCGACAGCGTCATACAAGGGTCACTGGCCCCAGCCGGAGGTTCCCAGTCACATAGGGATGTGGGTGAAGGCGGGATGCCAGCCTCTGCACAGGAGGACCGCATCCCTACTCCTTACACAGCCATCATGCTACGCCCAGAGAAAACAACAAAAAGGGGAAAAAAAATAAATAAAATATACTTTTTTTTTTAAAAAAAGCGTGATAGGAAAAGCTCTTGAGAACAAGACTCCCAGCCCAAACCAGCTCTGAGATACTCAGGGCTAAAGCAACGGGACTGTCGCCTTCTACAAGAGATAAGCAACAGAGTACGTGAGATTTACAGATATCGCCAAATAATTAGTTTTAATTAGTGGGGTTCAACCTGAGAATCGCTGCCGGCCGAAACTCCCCCCCGCCGCGAAAACAGGCACGTGGAGGTCCCAGGTCTCGCTTGGCATTCCCGTGTCCTGCAGCCCAGCATCCACCTCTGATGTTGGCTGCAAGCACGGGGATGACACAAGCTATAAAAATACAGCCTTGGAGATGTAAGTATGGTTGCTCCAGAGTTTAAAATGGACTTAAACAGATGATTTCACTCTGTGGGTGGGCTAGGGACCAGGAGGATGCTCTGGTCACCATTACGGTCCCAGCTCTGGAAGACACCCTACTCATAGACCTCCATGATGGACATGCCTTAAAATGAGCATCGACAGACAGTTCCTGCTCTTATATTTACATCTGCACAGCCCTTAGCCCCTGTCCTCGTGGGATCCGGTGCCTTGTCGTAGCAGTTGCTGTTAAATCATTGCCCGGAGCCAGAGGAGCAAGCAGCCCTCTAACGATGCAGATAATTAAGCAGGGGGGTTAGGAAGAGTCCAGCAAAGCGCGTTGATCCCATCCCATAGCTTATAACGATGTTAGGAGTTTGTTATAGGTTGGACGTGTCGTTAGGAGCCAGGATTGGAAGACGAGACCTCACGCCTGCAGGACAGCCAGCACCAGAGCTGGAGGCGGCATCTCCTGTCCACCTCCGAGTCCTCTGCTCGAGATCCCAGCTCTTCCCAGGCTGGGATCTGGCACGTGCTACGGAGAGCTGCAATGCGATGCAACGGGAACCGCGATGCAACGGGAACCGCGATGCACTTTGCAGAGTTGAAACGCAAGTTGACCGCAGCCAGCAGTCCCAGTGCGTCCCCCCCGGCACAGCTGATCCCTGACCCCAGAGCTCCAGCCCCTTCGCTAAGGAAAGGGGGAAGGTTGTCTGTGCACGCTTAAAATCATCAGCTCCATCACCAGCCCAGGGTTCTGCCCTGCCCGGGGTGCCCGTCCCGTGTCACTGCCCTGCCGCTCACCACAGAAAGCCTCAGCAGAGGCAGCTGGCAAAGCCAGGGTAATCCCTCTTCGCCGCTGCCAGCCTCTTCAGCTCCGAGAGCGGTCGGAGGGACAGCCCGGCAGAAAAGACAGACAAATTCAGCAGGGCTTTCCCAAAAGCTCCGCCGCGAGACTTTAATTAGCTTGTCTCGCTAAGAGATGGGGAGCGGAGTCGCCGAGCAGCCTGGCACCAACCCACCGGGCGCTGGGACCGCGCGGGCATCGCTCTGTTAACTCGATGGGGAAAGACACATCCCATGCCCGATGTCAAAGCTGACAAGCACAAAAAAAGGCCCCGGAGAAAGATTTTCCTTTGTTCTCAGCTCCCCAGAACAATAAAACCCCATCGGTTCACCCTGCGAAAAACCTGACGTTGAAAGTCCTTTTTCTGCTTGCCTTGGGACAAGCATCCTCCTCTCCCGCCGGGAACGAGCCCATCCCGTGGGAGAAGAGGGCTCCAGGTGCACGCGATGGGGTTCGGATGGGGTTTTATCAGCATCCTGCACCAGGATGCCCGGATCCCGCTCCCGGCAGCTCTGTCCACACCGGGATCGGCCCCTCCTACCCCTTTGGGATCGCCAGACTACCGGAGCGCACCCGTCGACCGGTCAGAGAATGCTCAGGGATGGGGAAGGGGAAAAAAAAAAAAAAAAAAAAGCTCAGACCACTTAAATAAATCATCCTCAGCCCACGCCGCTGCAAGAGCGATACCGTCCAGAGCCGCACACGGGGCACGTCCTCCCCTCCCCGGGGCCTCCAGGAGGATTTTCCCTTCCCTACACCGGCGCCCGGGCATTAATATCACACATACCCAGCGAAACGAGCCCCCCGCACGCCACTGGGAGATGCCAGAAACTCTCTTGCTGGGGGTCTGAGGGGGGGTTCGCCCTCCTTAGGGGCAGCCGTGGGCAGGAACGATGTCGAAGGCCGGTTTTTCCCGGCGAGACGCAGGGGTTTTGTTTTGCCGGGGATCGGGCGGCAGCAGCTGGAAGGGCATCGCAAGAGCGGGGGCTTTCCTCTCGCCGCTGCCCGCGCATGCTTCGCCACCTGGAAGCTCAGCCATGCTCGGGCACTAATTAATTACACTAATTAGAAAAATAATAATTAAAAAAAAAAAAACAAAACAAACAACCAAACCAAAAACACAGAAATAAAGCCGCTTTCTCGCTTTCCGGTGTCTCGCGCTCGCCAGGGCATCGATGCTGATGGCGTGGGATGCAGCGGTGGGGGTCCAAGCTTTGGTCAACGGGGGTGCGGGGGGGGGTGGTGGTGGGGGGTCGCCCATCCCTAATTTACACACCCACACCCCCATGCAAACCCTGCCTGGGAGCTGCAAAGCAGGCAGCGCTGCCTGTTCCGCTGCCCTCCTGGCGTGGACGCCCCCTCCCCCCATCCTACCCCCCCAAAATAAAAGCTACGGGGTTTTTGCTAACCACCACCACCCCCCCCCTTTTTGCTCAACCCCACCAGCTCGCAAAAACGCTTTGCAGCTGCATTTGCAGCGGAGACGCGGCCACGGGGTGGGGGTGGGGGAACGGGGACACGGACACGGGGGACCCCCACACACACACACACACACACCCCCCACGCTACAGACTCACCATGGGGCGGGCAAGGCGGGGGGGCCGGTGCAGGATGCCGGAGCCAGCCCGGGGATGGAGGGAGGGATGGAGGGAGGGATGGAGGGAGGGATGGGCGGGCACGCTTGCGCACACAGACGGGATGGGCGGCGGAGGGAGAGGAGGGAGGGAGAGGAAGAGCTGGAGGCACCCCGGTTCCCCCCCACACACACTGCCCCCAGCAGTGGAGAGGTGAGGGAGGAC
>JAVKLA010000081.1:3957170-3967210 GCA_034782735.1 Sagittarius serpentarius
CCCTCCCCATACCCAACGGACCCCCAAAAATCACAGGCCCCCTCCCCAGGCATACTTGGGGGGGGCATAGCCTTCCCCCACCCCACCCCCATCCCGGCCCCCCCTTTGGCATGAATCTCCCCAAACGCACCCCCCACCCCCACCAAATTAAAAGCAGCTCACAGCAAATTTTGGCAGGGACACCCCCCCACCCCTTTCCAGGGGGTTTCACACCGTTCCCCCATCGAATCCACTGGCCGACCCACCGTGAGATGATGCACAGAGGATCTGGGGAGGGCTTTGCTTCAAATTATCAACCGAACATTATTTGGGGTTTGGTTTTTTTTCTTTTTTTTTTTTTCCTTTTCCCCCTGCAGAGAAATTAATTCCCACCGCAGGAATGCCCCATGCCCGGCCACCTCGGTCTCCCACGGGATTTCATTTCCATCCCACCCCCTCATCACAATACACAAAATCGGCAGCCGACCCCTCGAGGCTTTTATTTCTACGGTCCAAAAATCCATCCCTCCTGCGCCGGGGTGGGGTTCTGCCAATCCCTGAGATAATTAGCGATATTAACACTGATTTTTACACGGGGAAATAACGTGAAATACTGCCTCCGGTAGCAGGTAGCTCGTGGTGGAAGGCAGCAGGGTTTAGTCCCCTTTACCAGGCTGGAAAGCAAGAGCTAGGGGGAACCTGGAGGGCATCAGCCCCATTTGAAGACCGACGTGTCCAGCGCCAACAATATTAATTGCTAAAATACCTGTTGAGCTGATGGCTCCGGTATTGCCAAGGCTAATTGAGCAACCGCATCAATATTTGAAGAGCATCCTCGCTTCATCCCTCAGCCTGCGCAGGACGGGGTTTTCTTGCTGGTGAGATGCGAGGTAACGGGGCAGAGTTCTACCCGTGGTGACAGGCAAGCTGGCCGTAATTAGGTTTTAATTGCCACCAGCTTGTAGACAATCCCGGGGTAATTATTGGGGCTGCAGCGCGGCAGGGGGGGACTGGGATTTGCTTGAAGGATATTTAGACCCCTTCTGTCTCTGGGGTTCCCCCACTAGGTTTATTGCGTCTGAAAACAATAAACGGCGTTCAATAAAACTCCAGCAATAATAATGCATCCCAAATGTCTATTTTTACCATGCCCCTAAGACAGAATATTAAAAGGGGCTGCAAAGCTTCGCTTCCCAGGATCTTCTCAGTCCCCAGCTCCCTCCCACTGGTGACAGCGGGATGGGCTGGTTTGGGGGTGATGGCCTCCATCCCCGAGCATCCTGCCACGGCCTGGGGCAGCACCAGCAGGACCAAGAGCAGGATAAAAGCCCTTGCAGAGACGCAAACCCAGCATCAGGGAGCTGTTCCAGCTCCACGTCTCCCTTGCCCAGATCTCTCTGCCGAGAGGTTTCAGTGCTGCGACTCGCACTTCACCAAGGTTTGGGGGAATGACGGTGATCCCGTGCCAAGTGGTGAACACCAGTTGTGTCCACCCTGTCGGAACCTTGGGACATCTGAGCGCACCAGCCGTGCATCCACGGGGCAGGTACGGGGTGCCTGCCTTGCCTACTCCCATCTCCTTGGGTAACCCATCTCCCAAGGGACCCCTCGGGTGGACCCAAAGACCAGCAAAGAGCTTCCAGTGGCCACCACAGCGCCAGTAGACAACACGTTTTTAAAACCCACCAGAAAACACCGCGCTTTGGAAACGTATTTGCTGCCTTAGCAAAACACCACCAGCTTTCGCTGGGTAGTTAGTCATTGCTAATGACTACACCCTGCCCTAATATTTAATTTACAAAGGATAAATTGCTGGTTAGATTAATTCAGCATGATATGCGCCAAGTAATTTGGAGAAGAAAAGGGGTGGGAAGGGGGGGGGGGAAATCCTGGCTGTTTGAGAATTGATTTTGTAACAAGCCCTGCCACCACCTGGTCCAAAGCTACTTGGAAATCACATCAGTAAAATGCGAGGAACCGGACCGTGCTCTTGTCCCACAAGTGCACGGGCAGAGGTTTTGCCATCGCAGGGCAGCCTCCCGCCATCACGCTGCAGCCAAAACGCTCCCAAAAGGGTGATGAGGACAAAGCAGGAGGCAGGCGAGCACAATCTATTAATAAAGGAGGAGGGGGATGCCCTCGGCCAAGCTCGCAGCGTCTGCTCGAGAGGGACAAGAATGGGGCGATTCATGCCCAGCACAAGCCGGCTTTGTCCTGCCGCTCGCCAACCACCTCGGGCTCACCCTTCCTCAACCCATAGCCTAGAAACGCTGTCTGGCTTTGCAAAGCCAGCCCCAGGACCTCAAAAAATCCTCTGAAGGCTCCAGCCGTCGATCCATCAAAATGAACCCCTTTTCTCTTGGGGCAGGGCAGGGACAGCCCTCTTCCCAGGCTCCATGCATTCCCCCCCTGCTACCAGAGGAGATGGGTGATGGCCAGGCAGCCCGCTTTCAAGTCTCCCAGGAGAAACGCTTCCTCCAGCAGGAGCAGACAGACGGTCTGTGGAAAATGTGCTGCTTGGTCACCTGCCACAGCCCTCAAAAACCCTATTTTCAAGACAGGTTTGGAGTTTGGTTTTTGTTTTTTTTTTTAATACCTGAAGAACAGGAAAGCTTCCTGGGTGACAGGATGGTCTCATCTGTTGTTTAGCCATCTCCATTCCTGGGCTGGCCTGGGTGGGCACATCAACCTGTGATGTTCCCTCACCCAGGGAGACCAAGCTTCTTAGCACAGAAAACGGCTCCGGTATCGAAAAAAATTCATCCCTTTCCCTTAGCAACTTAAAACCTAGGGACACAGCAGAGAGCCAGGGGACAGCCAACCACGCTGACCATCTCCAGATCTACTCCTACAGCAGTTCCCCAGCTCCTAAATTAACTCCGGCCCCAGACACGCTCTGCTCGGGAGACGGGTAGATCTGAAACAAGAGGGAAAGGCTCCTCCAGCAGATGACCCCAGCTTTCTTACCACGTTCCATTTTCGTGGAGAAATAACAGAAAGTGGCTGCATCCAGATGCTCTGCCTCTCCTTGCTGCTAAAAGGTACCAGGGAACTGCCTGACCTGGATATTTATTAATCGGATGAGTCAAACAAAGCCCCAGGCATCTCTTGATGCTGCTACCTGCACTCCAGCCGGCTCTGGGCCGCTCCATCACAGGGCAGCGCTGTGGCACACCGTGCAGCCCTGCAAACAACAAATCGCTTCTTTCCCGCCCTCACCAGCAAAAAAAAAAAAAAAAAAAAACAAAACAAACAAACAAAAAAAAAAAACCCCAAACCCCTCTTAGAGCCCAGTGTCTTGAAAGGAATAAATAACTAGGGTAGCCAGCCAGATGATTCCTGCAATTACATCCCTGGTTACCGGCTGGCCAGAAACCAGAGACCTTGTTGGCAGCAAGAACTCATGAAGTTTTCAGAGGTCGGTGTCCAGCGGAGAAGATGCCAGGGAACTGATGGCTAGTTCAGCGGACCAAGCCTCCCTCGGTATGTAGAGATCTATTTTTCCCCACCACAATGGGCAGCTCTCACCAGGTCACGGTGTGAGAACCGTTTAAACAGGGTCAAGCGGCGAGGAAGAAGTTGGTATCTCACCAAAAGAGGAAGAAAAACCTCACCAGAGCTGGGAAGTGGCAGCAGTCATCCAGGGTCTCGGGAGGCTCCTCCACCAGGACCCTCCAGCTGCAGGAAGGCATTTACTGCCCTGCCACCACCTTGGCAGAAGAGCGAGCAGTATTATTTGGGGGTTTGGTTTTTTGGGTGTTGTTTTTTTTTTTTTTTTTTTTTTTTTTAACAAGCACACTGAGGAATCCTTACAAAACCTCAAGAAGCCTGTCAGGGAGGGGCTGCCCTTTTTAAATTAGCTCATTTAAGCCGGATATACAACCAATTAGCAGGGTAGAGGTGACAGCTCTCAGGCTGGAGTCAGGCAGCGAGCACAGTCATGTTTGCCTCCACAGAGCCCACAGCGGCTGGCCGGCCGGGAGGGGCGAGAACTCGGGTTAGTCATTTGATTTATTTGGAGAAAGAAACCCCTCCCTGCCCCAGGAAAGCTGCAATTCCACTCCCAGGGGTCAATCTGTACAAACAAGTGAAGCTTTCTGAGGACGGTGGGTTTTCCTGGACCCCTCCCGGCTGCCCAGTCCCCCGTCTGGGCTGACATTTGGTGGCAGGGGTTGTCTTCTGGGTGGAAGAGATGGACGCACACAGATCCTCCTGCCCAAACCCCTCCGCTCACTGCATCCCAGAGGCGCCCGGTCCAGTGCTACGAGCCCAGGTAAAAACCAGCACACTAAAAGGGGTTACCCAATCTTAACATTCTAATTGACTTAAGCAGAAGACATGGTTTCCATAGCGATGGGCCATCAGCCCCAGTTTGTACAAAATCAGAGTTAAAACAAAAACAAAAGCACCAAAACCTTTAAAAAAAAATCCCCAAAATGGGCATTTATTAAAAATAAAAAGATACAAAAGCGCCTCTGCCAGCTCACACTCTTCCCGCCTCCTGGAATTTCTTAAACAGAAGTTCGTCAGCCCGAAGAGCGAAGGTCACAGCCTGTTTCTGGTAGTACATGGAATCCATCGCCAGGTTGTCAATCACGTCTTCCAGGAGATGGGCTCTCTCGACGGAGCTGCCCGGGGCGTCGTAGCCCAGGGCAGTGAAATGCACATGCAGGTGGTAGTACGAGGGTTGGTAATGCAGGTAGATTCGCAGCTGGGACCCGGGCACTCCGAAGCGCTTTGCTACAGCCTCCTAAGAAGGAAAAAAAAAAACAAACCCACAGGTCAGGAGTAGCAATACACAGCAAGGGCAGGGGGCAGCTGGGGGCAGGTAGCGCATGGACAGACAGACCTTGCAACAGATGGGAAGGAGCATCCCCGGATGGCACGAAAGGCGGAGAGAAAGACAGAAGTGATTTCTGCTTCTTCCATCCTCACAGGAAGGGAGACGGGGAAGCTGGGAAGGACAGAGCTCTTCCCCATCCTCCGTTTCAGCCTCCGCAGGGATGGAGCGATGCCTCCAGCTGCCCCACTTTTCTCCCTCCATGATGGGACACGCTCTCCGCGCGTATTGTTTTCCCTTCCACCCTTATCGCTTCAGCTCACTCGGCAAGTTACGGGGATCCTGTTACCAGCCAGTGTAATTAAAACTATAAACAGCAACGGCGAACTCCGGCACGCTGGCTTGGTTCACTGCTCAGCGCACTGCAATCCCCTGACTAATCTCTTAATTAATCTCCGCTTTCCCCAGTGCAATTAACTTTCCAAATTTCTAGCGCAGTGAAGGAAAGAGAAGCTATCGCGCATCCATCTACCAAGCACACCCCGTGACGGGGCTGGAAAAAACCTCATCAGCTGGTGAAAACGGTCAAGGGGTTGGGAAGGAAGTTACCAATATGGGGAGGACAGGGCTCGACTCCTGCAAACATCGAGAAATATCGAGCACCCCTGAAACACCCTGAACATGGCATGGCTTTCCAATGCCCCGGGGGAAGGTGCCAACAGAGCAGCAGGGACCGGGGTCTCCGGTCAGAGACGCTAGCGAGGGCAGTGCAGCCCCGGTTTGTGACATGTTGTCGGTTATCGGTCCCCCCATAGATGCTGGAGAATGCAGGCAGCGGCCTTGCGGCAGGCAGGCCATGCTCTCCCTGGGCAGGAGAGCAGCGTCGGACCAGCCTCGCGCTTACCTTGCCTTCTTGCAAGACGTTCCTCAGCAGCGGGAGGTGCTCAGCAGTGAGGTCCCGAAGCGACTTGACCTCGCGGCGGTGAACAAGGGCTATTAGGTAGAGGTCATCCAGCTGCAGAGACAGAGAGATGGAGGATGGTGACAAAGGTGACCGCAGAAAGAGCGGACAGAGGCACGAGCGCTTGGGACTTGACACACCAACCACAGCTTTCCAGGCTGCGTTATAAGGGGCTACCTGTCGTCGTGTTTAACACACACCCAATCTGGGCTGAATCCAGTATGAATCTCCCAGTACGAGATGTGCTCATCCACAAACCCACTGCACCTCAAAGCAACATTTCTGGACAAACTGGGTTTTGCCCAGGAATAAGCAGAAGAGTGGGATCGATAAACAGCGGGATCACAAACATCATCTCAGCTTTAAGAGGCAGATCATTCAACCAGCTCTTTTCTACCGTAAACACGGCACTTGCTGTCGCCCTTGCACGTTCACAACATCTCCCTGAGAACCTCCAAAATGTTGTCCCAGTGGAGACTGAGGCTGGCAGAAGAGGTGCAGGCACCCACCCTGCTACGTGGGGGAAACTGAAGCCCGAGCCCAGGAGGCTGCGGGGTCTGCCAGCAACCCCCAGGCACAGACACCACGCCGAGCACGGCTTTTTCTGCACAGCAAGCAAAAGGTTTATCTCCACACTCACATGAGGATTTACAGTGAATCACAGTGGCCAAAACTGCAACTGTAGATTTTTCCCGAGTGAAAAGCTTCCTATTTTTCCACCACTGCAAACAGCCAGCCACTTCCCAGTTGTGCCAGTTCTATAAATAACTATTTTCAAGACCTAATCGGTCACTGGACAACCCCAGTGCGGTAAAATACGGCCATTCAGCAGCTCTCAGCCAGGCCTTTGGCATCTCCTGAAGCACTTACCGAATTCAATGTTTAACAAGACGTATGGTTGTGGATCATTACACTTTAAAAGAACAAAACAAAACAAAAAAAATCCCTGTCTCCTTCAGCTCAGTTAGTGGCTTTCTAATATAAACACTGCAAAGCAAAGGGTTTAGATATTTGAGACCCAGCACATCTTTTCAGAGCTGTGAGAAACCCATCTGGCTATTTGGAAACAGATGCTTGTGCCAAAAGATGCTCTCAGAACCCCGTCTCGGGGCTCTCGAAACACGAAGCTGCTATTTGCACCCAGCCAGCACAGCGATGCTTGTGGTTCAGTTTGATTCCCAAAGCAGCCTGTGCACAGCTCCGGAAAAAGACAGCATATCAGCTTGTTCTCTTTGGATCAGGGCTGGCTGGCAGGAGGAAAAGCAAACATCTCTTCTCCTTAGAACAACATCTGCATGTTGCTGTTTGAAACAAATAAGCCTGTTGCTAAAAAGGCCCTGAATGATGTCATGCCGGGCATCATTTCAGGCAACGCCTCGGGGCTCCTACAGGTTTGAAACCAATGCAAAAGGAAAAAAAAAAAACCCCACACCAAAAAAACTTTTGAGAAAAACCCCAAACAAACAAACCAAAACCAAGAAGCCAACTCAAACCACTATCAAGGTTGGGCAGCAGGAGCTGATGCAGGACCCAGAAAGCTGAGGCCGGCAGCAAGCGTGCAGACTTCACATGCAAACAAGAAATCCTGCCGTCCATCAGCCTGAAATAATTACAGATGAATTCGCAGCATTTGCAGGCAAGGTGCTAAGCTAGTGCAAGGCAACGCTGTTGAAGGGACTTCTAAAGGGAGGCCCGGGGAGTCCTGCTGAGAGCTCTGTCTCACTTCCCCAATTTAATTTAGCAGCCTTGCCTGTTTGGTGGGACACGGCAGAAGGAACCGGTGTTCACAGGCAGCCCCGGGGCTGCCAGGATCAGCTCTGGCTCAGCGTCACCCACAGCCAAGAAGAAATTCCTTGGCTCAAAGGCAGAAGTCAACAGCCCTTGCTGAGATGCTGGCTCGCCTGCTTGGGAAAGAGACCGGCAACGCAAAGGTCCTGGATAGCCCCGGGGATGACGGCTCTCTTGTTGCAGACAGCAGCCCAGCCGCTGGGAAGAAATCAAGAAGATCCTGTTCAGCATACCAAGAGGCGACATCAGCATGGGGAAACCTCCCCTAAAGACAAATCCTACCACTTAAGCGCTCCCTGACCACGCTAGCTGCAAGATGTGGACACAACTGGTCTCGAGAGAAAGCTAAAGCACAATTTTTAGCCCATCCATCTCCAATCCTAATGCGAGTTGCGAAGCTTGGTTGCGGCAATCAAGGATTTACACGGAGGCTTTGCTCGAAACAAGGAAAGGGGCGGCGTGCTGCACTTTCTAGGATCCTTAAGTATTGCCACCCTGAAAGTAAAGGGCACTAAACAAGGCACGGCGGCACAAGCACGACTGCAAGCCTGTCGTGTATCACCTGCTTTGCAAAGTCTCTCCAGGAAGAAAGTCATGCTTCCTGGTGAACAAGCGGGAATTTGAGCTTGGTCACCCCATCACAGCTTGACAAGGGATTTTTGGAGTAGCTGATGTGCAAGGAATTCATGGTGGCCAGAGACTACCCTGCAGCGACTTACTCACCTGTCCTCCCCAAGTCATTCCCACAGGCAACTCAGCACCAGACCAGGAATAGGGGCTCCCGGCACAGAAACACAATTCTGTGTTGCCCACAAGCAGGCTTGTGTTCCCTTTTTTTTCTAGTTTTCAGTTCCCATTTCTAAGTTTTAATCATAAGGTAACTTTCCCCTCTGCCACCTGTGGAAGCATTTTGAGGATGAGAAACACAAAGGGGACTTTTTTTTTTTACTCCACTGATTTCAAGGGGTGCACGTCTAGAGTTACCCCTCCCCAGGCACATCCCCAGAAGTACAACACGAAAGGGAGCTGGAGCCCAAGGAAATAATGAGCCACTCAATTTAAGATTACAGCCTGGCCTTAAAAACCTCTGCATTTCAATGAGTGGCCACTCCTACACAGGGTTAAGCAGCTGCTCATAAGCTAACGACCATCTGTTTAATATTGCATGGAGGAGAGTTAATTGCAGCAACCAAAGGACAACACATCTGCCCAGTTTGTGCCTAAAGTTGAGGCTTGCAAAAAAAACCCCAAACGATCATCAGGAACAAATACACAGCTGGATTTAGGTTCAAATACATCACGACAACATTTGGGCTAATACAGGGAAGAGAAAGCAAAGCTAATAAATAAATCACCCTGCAGCAGTGAGAACAGCCTGTGTTTTGCAGTGTCCGCAATTAGCACATGATAAAAAGGTCCTGGCAATATCATCACTGAAAGACAGTGTGAACAGGAAGGACACATTGCCCTACTAAAACTTTCATTAGCATGGTATTAGTAGCACAAAAGTGGACATTTCCTCTGGATTACCTTCAGACAAGCAGCATCCCTTCAAAGGTAAGAGAAGCAAACAAACCTGGTTTTGATTCCACTTAAAATCTGGGACTAGAACAAAGCCATTGCAAGGATCTGGGTTTTCATGGATGATTCGATCGGCCTCAGCTTTCTTCTCCAGGATATTATACACCCACTGAAAGAGAAATACGCGATTTATAGACCAGCAGAGAAAAACAAAACACACCACCTCAGGCACATTCAGCCCAAGCTCATGGATTAGTGCACATTCCCCTCCAACTAGAATACAAAAAAGCCCCCAATGACTTGATGTTAAGATGACCAAGTAATTTCATAGCTGGTAACATTTGTAGTTAATTATCCATAAAATACCCCAACAACAAACTCCAGGCTATCATGAGCACTTCAGTGAAAAGATACCCCCGACCCCACTGCGTGGCACTGCACCCCCGGCTAGCTAAATTATTCAGGGATTTTTGTTTTCCTCTCAAGCATTAAGAACTGGCCACAGCTGGAGATGAGGTATTGAACAGAGATGGTTTAGCCTAGTGTAGAAATAGTCACATTTGCCCCTAAGAGGATTTGGAGATAATTCTCCCCGATGGGGTCTAGCAATATTCCAACCAGATCTGGCTGCTCTTCGTGGCCAGAGATGGAGCTGCTGCAAGCACTAAATACCCCAAGGGGCAGCGGTATCCCTCCTCCGTCATCCCACCATGATCCCACCGGCTGGCAACGGACAGGTACAAGCATTCAGACAGATCAGCCACCAGCACAAGCAGCTCTAAGCACACCAGACCCCAGCGAGGCGGACAGAGGTGGAAGCCAGCTCTTGCAAGACTCAGCAGACGCCTCTTGCGGCACCGCAGGCCTGTTTGCACCTTTTTACATCCCAGGCTGCACCGAAACCTTTGCAACTAGGTCTGGGACGGGATCCTGGCCCCTTGGGGGGGGGGGGGGGGGGGGGGGGGGGGGGGGGGGGGGGGGGGGGGGGGGGGGGGGGGGGGGGGGGGGGGG
>JAVKLA010000081.1:3967310-3978844 GCA_034782735.1 Sagittarius serpentarius
GGCCCCAAAAAAAAAGGAAGGAGCCGATTGCTTGCAAGCCTGAGGTTGGATATGGCTCCAGCTGCTGGCAGCCAGTGCTCACTGGGCGAATATGAAAGGTCTGTTTTCTTGGGTAATGCACATCTCCTGGTTTCCTGGGTGATTAGAAAACAGCTCGCCACTCTTCTTCTGTACGTAAAGCTTCAGGCTCCAGACTGCCTGTAATCCCCTGCTCTGGTTATCCCCTCTGCGCTCCTCCTTCAAAGCAAAGCATCATCCAGAGAAAAGTTTTGGCTAGGACATGGAAAAGACCAGGGATAAGTGACAGAGTAAGACCAGCAGAAAGCATCTTTGCTTTTCCTGGCTCCCAAACTGAACTCAAGTATCCTTCTTTACACCTCCAAAATACACTTTACCCTCTACACTTAATTATTGGACTGCCAAGGGAGTCCCCAGCCAGGTCCCTAGAAGGTAAGACAAGGCAGCAGGAATTGGCTAGGGCTCGGAAGCTGGAAACGTTTCCAAACATCATTTTCCCCACCAAGTCTAAGTATGAAACATTTTAGTTGCCCCAGGTGGGTAGAGAAGATGTAGCCAGTCTCACAGACACACAGTGAGCTGGGTCAATGGATGCTGTGCACACCAGACTCAAGATAAAAAGACAGCCCTTTGGGGGAACTCTGTCAAGGGTTTAATTAATCTAATCAAAACTTAGGATCATTGTGAATGGACCAGAATGTATCCTTAGGGAGAAACCAAGCTCTCCTCCCTCAATCTGTTTTGTTTTGTTGTTTTTTTTTTTTCTTAAATTTCTGGTCTTTTCTTCCTAGCAACAGCATCTTAGAGAAGATTAGATTCTCAGAGCAATTTTGGAAAGCACGGCACAAGATCGCTGTGCTCTGTGACCCTGGAAGAAAAGCAGGGCAGAAAGCTCAGCAGGAAATGAAAGTTCCCCCTTTGGTTTTTTGGGGGGTTTTGGGTTTTTTTTTTTTAATGCCTGCTCTTTTCACAAGTGCCAAGCTATCAGTGCCCTAAGTAAGTTCACCGATGAGATGAGCTGAGTTTTAAACCCAACACTGCCTCATGTGATGGGCAGGTCATCAGCTGACTGCTCTTGCCATTTCCAGCACAAGCCCAGTGAGGACGAAACATGTCCCGAGACTGGCACCACAATAAAACTATTATACTGAAAGCATCCATGCTTTGCATCCTCCAGCAGAAAACAGAGACACCTCTGTAGTCCCCTGATATTTCTGTTACCCTTCACATTTCCCCTTCCATTCATCAAAACCAGTTAAAGACAAGAAATGGCATTATCAAATCACAGAGGTCAAGGACTGACTGTGCCGACTGTGATTTCTCAGCAGATGCTCCTGATGGTCACCAGGAATAAGTTTCCATGTACAGAAATCAGCTCGCAAGCATTTGGTGGAAGAGGCAGAGAACGAGAGTTCAAGCAACTTCTGGAAGCAGCTGCTACACCAGGAAACTTAACAGCCTCCGGAGCAAAAACACGGAGGAAACACTCGTGCAGGTTGCTGTCTAGTGGAAACACACCCTTGTCTTTTCCTCCAGCTAATAAATGCCCCCTGTATGTCATCGGTGCTGCAGCCTGCCTGCCAGTGAGAAAGCTGAACGATGGAGCAAAGAAAAGCAGGCGGGCAAGGAATAACTGAGAACACACTGCAGCTTGCAAGGTGCCTTCTGGTAGGAGTTGTAGAAAGCAGGATTCACATTCACCTGCAAGCGATTAAAAACAGACATTGCAACAGTGAACCCTGTTAACCCTCCTGCTGCTGTCTGAGGCAGCAGGAAAGAGGTGGGGGGGATACCCAGGGCTGTGGTTGACTGGTTTTTGAAGTTTGTTTTTAATGGAAAGCCTCAGCAGACCCAGGATTTGTTTTACTCCCCCATTCTGCATAGGCTGGCATGAAATGGTCCCTAAAGACCTGTGTTCCTTTAGTCTCTAAAGAAGAAAGACAGGGAGAGGAATGCTCAAAAGGGATATAAAACAGGAAAAAAGTCCACTGCTGCTGCCTGGGGCAAGGAGGACACTAAAAGCACAGCTTTGCCACGTGCCATATGGACCAAAGGGCCGAATGGCAGAGGAGCTGTAGGCAAAGCCCAAGGAGTAATCTGTGATGCAGGAGTCCAAGAGCAATCTCCACCTTCCCATTTCCACAATATCCAAGAGACTCCTAAAAAGCCTAGCAAACAGCGCCCAGGGAGCCCCCCTCGGAAAGGAGGAAGAACAGCCCAGCACAGAAAGTATCCAGAAACCTTGGAAAAGGCAACTTTGGGTACACCTCCAAGGCAAATGTTTTCCTGCAAAGATGGAGAAAGATGCCCCAAAGGACAGAAAGATGGGGACATCAGGGGAGTTTAGGGGAAAGGGAGCCCTGTTTAGCACTGCTGAGCTTACCCCAAAGGTCAGACAGCCTCAAGAAAGCGCAACAGATAAGGGGATGCGTCCAGCAAAGCAGGCAGCATCACAGCCCAGGATCAGAGAAATAATCCGCAGCCAGTCATGTTTGAGAAACAGGCTGCCCAGCCAGTTGGGAGGGTGCGGTACCGCAGAGGTGACAACACGCTGACAGAACAACCAACAGGGAGGACAGGGGCGAAGCACTCCCGACTCTGCTGCCTCCAGCCTGGGCATTGGAGGAGCCATTTGACAGCCCAGCGTGTTGAAGAAGGAGACCAAAGACGTCCGTCTCTGCCAAGGGGAAGCAATGGTACCCGTACCTGGATGCTGAAGCTCTGGGACTGGATGAAGGGCAGTGTTACGTTCTTGTAATCCTCCCAGGTTTCACGGATGAGGTGCACTTCTTGACGGAGGTATTTCTGAAGGTGTTTCTCTGTGGCAGGGTACACCACTGTGGTTTTTATCTCTACAAACACACACATTTACCGAGTTATCATCACAGACGAAACCCACATTACTTCCTTCAGTCCCCAGTAAGTCTGTCTTCCCTTCCAATAAATGCCACACTAACACACTTTGAAAAGATACTACTAAAATAGCGGGGCAGGGGAGAACGGACATGGAAAGCAAACAAGTGCTTTAACCTCCCGGGCTGCCGCTGCTTTTCTCAAAGAAGGATAACCTGACAACACAGCCAGGGCCTGTCCTTCCAGCTCAGGTGGAAGACTTTGCCACCTGAAAGGGTTTCCCCCCCGCAACTTGCTCTTTCAGGCACATCAGCAACATTGCAGCAGAGCTGGGACTCCCAGGAAAGAGTTTATGGGCCGTCAACAACCAGGACAGGAACACAACCCTGGGGGCAGACACATCTTCCTCATATTTAAATCCAAAGCTCACGGGACTCCATCGAGCAAGCACCCAGCAACCTTTTCCAGCCACGAAACCAGACACTGCGTGAGCTGCAAGCAGCGGGGCCAGCATGAGCAGCAGCTCCTTCCCAGAGCTCTCAGCCATCAGGACGCTTGGCCTCAAGCCCCGAGCGCGGGAGGCAAAGAGGTCAAGGGCACAGGGATGGATCCAGAGCAAACAAGGCAGGCTGATGGGTTAACATCGCACAGGACAAGCTGAAGGAAGAGGGCTGGGCAATTCCCCTGCCACAGCCGTCAAGGAAAGAGCATTTAGCTGCTTATTCTAGCAAAAGGAAAACAATTTCTGTTTACCTTGAGATTAAAACTTTGCTGTGTAATTTCTGTGGCATTAAGCAGGACATAAGAACACACCTCGTCAACCTGGCAGCTTTGACCTCGGCAGCAGTAAATTTTACCCACAGTGGTAAAACACTCGGAAAATAACCCTCTTTGGCTGAGATTAGACATGCGATACAGAGCCTGCCACAACTCCAAGGGCACCAGCCGTGCCTCCACCTTCCCAGCTAATGGAAAGCTGCTACAAAAAACTTAATGCAGGAAGGAGAAAAACCCCTTGAGCCTGGACAAACCCCGAGCAGATCGCACTGCAACAAGTGGCTGGGGCACTGCAAACACTGCAGCTTGTGCCCAAAGTCTGCCATGGTCATGAAAACCATGGGCTGCACACTCACCAGGGTACCAAACAGTCATGCTTCATGCTTTATATACATATATATGCTAGCCAGACACTGAATACAAATATCTATTTGTTCTCAAAGCCAGGATTTGGAGTGTGGGTTGTTTTTTTTTTTCTGGTTTCTGTTTTTGGGTAGGTTTTTTTGCTGGTGGGGTTTTTTTTTGTTTGTTTTTAAGGTTGGCGCTGCACAAGCTGGGAGGTTCTGCCTTTTCATTTCAGGCCAAATGCAGCTTAATGAAATCCACAGGAAAATGCTGGTAACATGAAATATGAAAATGCAAACCACAAGGGCAGTCTGGTCTGATTCCCACCATACACATGTTCAAACAAGGTTGTTTTCCAGGACTTGATTAGCACTTCTAGTGGGATGATGTAATACCAAAAAAAAAAAAAAAAAAAGACAAGACTGTAGCTCCTCTGCTCCTCACTTAAAAAGACCAGCAAAGCACTGGGGAGAAACAAAAAGGCAAAAGATAAGAAAATACTATGTTCAGCCTCAGGCTGAAACTTCCACAATTTGATTTTATACCCCAAAACAAGAGCAGGAATACCCTCCCTGCTGGGGGTGGTGATCACCGCAATCCATGCACTGGCTGGGACGGGGTTGCAGAGGACCCTTCACAGCTTCCCCAGCACCCCTCCAGCTTGGGGGGGTGGCTGCTCACGGCAGGGAGAGCCACTTAAGATACTTTAAAGCCTACTGCAAGATCAGAGAAACCCTTAATGTGCAGCTGCGGCTGAGCAGCAGATGTTTGGAAGAGGAAAGAGGGGAGAGGCTGTGGTTTGCTAATGATCATTTGCCTTCTAGAGGTCTCATCAACCCTCAAACACCCCAGCAATGCTAATTAACAGAAATCACTAGGGCCAGAGAAGCTGTGTGATAAATGCTCAGAGCCTCACTATCTTTAGGAGCCCGCGCATGGGATGCAAAGCCCCAGCTAAGGCTGGGCTCGGCTGCAGGAAACATCCGCAGCAAGACCAAGCTCGCCACAAAATCTTTCCATTGCTGGCGACCGGCCGCGTTCATGCTCCATTTTAAAAGCCGCCCTGCTCCTGGCAGGCTCCACATGCATTAAAGCATCACGTATGCCGTGGGGCAGCCGAAACCTACCCTGGCCTGCAAAAGAGTCGCTGGACACGTGATGTGGGTTTTTAAACTCCTGAAGGGTCAGGGATTGTCTCCACTCCCGTCTGAGTCACATCAGCCAGCGTGTTTCTGAACGCCAGCCCAGGGATGCCACGAAACGCCTGTGGTTTATCCTGGAAGTCAGGACTGACCGTCAATTAACTGGAGGTTATAAAAAAGGAGATTTAATTGAAGGAACCCAGATGAGCAGGAGGCAGAGGCACTGCGATGGCAGAGAACAACCGGTTGGGCAGTTCACCCTACGAAGGGTGTTTGAGGGAATACACTGCACCATTGCTCCCCTGCCCAGGAGAAAAAGGAAGCCTGGATTGGGCAGAAACAAAACTGACTTCTCCCCTGTCTTGCTAAAACACAAGAGCAAAAAAACAACCCAAGACACAAAAACTAAAACCCAAACAGCAGCTCAGTTTGGGGAACTTACGGAAAAAAGGGCTGAAGGCAGCTGTCACCAAGAAGAAAGGACAAAACACGTTATCCTGTGCTCCCCGTGGTGCGGGACAGCTACATGTCACAGATGGGAAGGAGGCAGAGAGAGCTTGTGCACGTAGGAAAGTACACTCCAGGCTCGCTAGCGATGCCTCGTCCCCTTTCACGCCGCGCTGTCCCCAAGCTTGGCCAAAATCCCCCTCCAGCTTGGCACATCACATTTCAAACCAACACAAATGGCATTGCCACCCATCCCACCCAGCAACATTAAAATGGACCACTGTAGTTTTGTTCTAAACAGATCCAAACATGCCTGGGAGCCAAGAGAAGCAATGCAGCACAGGAACAACCCATTTCTACTTTTGGGCAGGAGGGCTTTTTCCTCCCTTTGCTAGTAGAAAGCCAAGTTTTGGCTTATGATCTGCCTAATCAACTCAACCATCAGGTGCAGGAAGACACCAAGCCAAGGAAACGGCAGTGAAAGTCACATTTGCACTCTTTCAAGTTTTCTTTTCCTCTGCAAGCCTCTTAACCGACGATGGGAAGACAGCGCAGAGCTATACGCAATCTCCTTCAATGCAGCCTTAACTAAATATAAAGATACACAACCCCTGCCTTCCCCCGCTGTATTAACAGAGTTTATTTAGTTTTAGGATTACAACTGCGCAGCAGTCACAGGGGAACACCTAATTTTAACCCACACCCAACCAGGTACCATCGCAGCTTTGCCTCAGACATCCGGGGCTCTTGTTATTGAATGAAATAAAAGCACAAAAGAACAGGATAAACCTTGCAAGAGCTCCCAGTCTCTGAGGCCAGCACACGCCAGGGCGAGCCAAGCATGCTGCTGGGGACTTCTGCCAAGGCTGTCTGGCCCCCTGATTCTCATCCAAGGAGGACTCGGTGGGCTCTAGCTGCAACAGCCAGGGCAGAGAGGGAATTTGCAGGTTACCAACCCCCAAAAACCAAAGCGAAGCATGGCGATACCTCCCACTGTCCCCCAAACCACCCCATGCGCTCCCACTGCTTCAGCCTCCAGCTTTTTATTTAAGTGTAAATGCAAAGAGTTTTCTTTGCTGGGCAAGCCCCACAGGCAGGCAGAGCATGGAAACACCAGGAGACGAACCAGTCTTCCCAGAGCAGCTGGTGCAAGTTCCTCCAGCTCCTCGCTGCCTGAAACCAGATGCTTTTTGGGCTTGGGAAGGCAGGGATATGTATCACTTCCTGCATGACTGAATACTTTCCTTCCACGCTCTCCTCTCCTACTTCTCCCACAATTTCTCCACCCTGTGTTGGAGAAATGGAGTGTGCTTGTTTTCAGACATTTTTAATAAGCTTCAGCCTGCAGCCCCGGGATAAGCTGTGCCCAGTGAGTAAAGATTCCTTACAGGACTGGTAAGAGCCCTTAAATTACACCGGCACAGCTTTGGTGCTGTGAAACACAACACCCCTCAGCAGCCAGGCAAGAGGAGGCTGCTTTTTGCTGGTAACAGCAAGCTCTCCTTGCTAAATGGGTGTGAGCACCACCAGGAGCTGGATGTTATCAGGGAACACATTGATTGAACCACCTGGCTTTTGCAATCGAGCAGTCAGCAGCAGGAAAATCTTTCCCCTGCTATGAAAGCGGCCCTTGCTCGCCCTGCAAGGGAGAGTCCCAGAGCTGGGGTTTCCTCCACCGGTATCTTTCACCTCTAGGCATAAGCTGCCTCTTAAATCTAGACAACATCCAACAACTGGCCTTAAAATAAGTTACACACGCCTGCCTTTGCCAGTAGCAAAGCAGTTACAATCAGAGGGCATGCTCTCCAACACTGCTCCTCCTAGCAAACTCATTCACAAACTTCCTTGCCCTTACTCAGGTGGTTTGAGTTGCCCTTCAGACAAACTCTGACAGTAATTAAGCTGGTTTGCAAATAGTATTTCACATTTTAGCCTCGATGCATCTCTCCTAGTGGCCAGCAAACCTGGTGAGCCAAGCGAGACACGGATGAGGTCCTCTCCCTGACTAGTGCCGTCTTCACATGTCCTCACACCAGTGTGCTCCCAGCCCTAAAAATCTCATCTTTAAGGAGAAGCAGAGTAAAATTCCTCTTCCCAGGACAGAGGGGAGTCGTCTGCTCAGGTAAGGGGCTTCTTTTGGCTTCCCCTTCTCTGCCTTCACTATGCAAACAAAGCAACTGGCCCAGCCTCACAGGCTCTTTTACCACCAAGACAAAACAAGCTTTCATCGCACGGGGCCTGTGTTAGCCTGACTCCACGGCAGGAAGAGCATTCAACTCACTCAAATGAGGAGGCGGGAAGAGGGTGAAGAAAATATCCACTTTCAGCTATCAAGAAACTCCATTTGAATGAAGAGCCCCCCCAGGGACTTCAGACCACAAAGGTGGCACTGAGAAACGCACTTCGCAAAAAGCAGAGGGACCCAGAGGCAGCTCCTCACACTGTCAACACACCCAATGTCACAAGCCACCTGCGGCCGTGATTTCCTCCATCTGGAGGTTTATCTTACCTTTCGAAAGTGAGAAGCTGAGCGTTGCGGGCCTTAGCCGCCTGGGATGCTGTGAAATCCCCAGGGTGAATTCCTCTTCTGTGTAACACTGTGACCCAGGACTTTTCAGAGGAACTACTTAATGCCAAAGTTTGACCTTTTCTGCAAAATACTTCTATTGCGTCATGTTAAACAGGTGTAAACCTGCAAGTGCCAAGAGATAAAACCCTGTATCTCTCAAACCCTGCAACCAAGAGGCTGAGATAGACTCCGTGCAAGGGCTTGCTGGGTCTCCACACAATCACTCAACATCCCAGAATTTCTCACAAGCCCTGACGTTGTCTGCAGCCTTACAGGAAATTTCTTTGTTTTAGGTTTATGAGCTGCATTCCTTAAGTCGACTCCCTCCCTGGGCCACGACTTGGCTCAAAAGGACAATTTCCTTCCCCGCCTGACACACATGACCATTTCCTTTGGTGCCAGCCCAGCTGCCTGCCAGCGGCTCACACAACATGCCCGCAAAAACAGTTATTAGGCGCTTAATTGCTTCAAAGGAAGAAGCCTCCCTGCTCACCGCTCAGAGACAGGGAGCCTGGAGAGCAGCACTGGGGTCCACAGCCCCCTCCTGCTCTCCTGCTTGGGGCTGCCCGACATCCAAAGCAAGCACAGCAGTGCCAAGGAGAGGGGTGGGAAGCAAAGATGCACCACTAGGTAATGTTCCTGCAAAAACCTACCTTTTAAAGGCAAGTAAGTAAAAAGAAACTTCAGCAGAAGGAAGCCAGAGGCTTTTTCCCCCATGCAAACCTTCAAGAGAAGCAGCACAAACACTCATCCAAAAGCCCAGCAGGTTTGGTCCAGCCATACATGAAACAAACAGCAGGGCTATGCAGGGCAGAGTCACAGCACAGAGGACACACCGAGCAGAAACAACCCGAGCCGAGGATTTAGTTTAGTGAAGCCCCAGAAACAGGACATGAGAAGACTCAGATTCACCTGGTTTTGCTCCAGCCTGTCAGAAAAAGCAGGACCTGGCACAGCACTGACAGACTGGCAAACCTTTAACAGCCTTTTCACCCCGGTGTGGGGTTTCGTACCTGGCATAAATCTTAAAATAAGAAAGTCTTGCTATTAGAGTAACACTAGAGTTACACAGCGCTGCAGCAAAGTACTACAAGGAGGTCAAATGCCAGCACCACTGGCAGGGCTGCAGTTGGAGAGAGGCCCAGGGGATTTTAGTCTCGCAATGCCACCTCGTGGGAATCGCTGCAAGTCGCTGCAGACCTCGAACGCAGCAGGCAGCCAAGCAGAAGTCTTTCCAGGCGACAAAGCATAGCTTTAACATCTTCCCACGCAAGGCATCTGCAACGACCGTGGTGTCACGGTGTTTTCCTGCCATCAAAACATGGCATTGGAACGCTGAAACCTCTGATTTCGAGTTCTCAACAGGACAAGAGGAGCTTTGCACAAATTGCAAGCTCGCAAAGCCAGACAGTGCTTCCTCCTACACCATGGAAACGGCGCTAAAATAGGAGCATTTTCAGGAAGGCGCATCAAACATCCTGAAAATCTAATTCAGGACTGCAACAACTTCTTACTTAAGGCTATCACTCTGATTAATTTTGACTGTTAAACCTGTTAGGCTACCACTGTGTTTATGGAAGCGCTGACACATAATTAATCACTGCACTTCCAGAATTTAAACACATACCAGCATTAAATCGAAGTGCCTGGCCTGCCAAAAGAGCAGCCCCGCTTTCCAGCAGTGGCTGCAGTGTGCCGCAATCACACAATGACTTTCCACCGTGACAAGAATCCGTCTCGCAGGATGACAGCCTTCCAACGAAGCTCTCCAACCTGCTCACCTGACCTTATCGTACTCTGTTATTAAAAGGGTTTCGTAACATACGGATGCATGAAATCAGCAGGGAGAGGCTTGAAAGGCAGAGGCCAGGTGCCCATCTGCCCCACGCAGGTTACCAGCATTTAAATCCCCCCTGCAAAGATGCTAGCTGTCTGTCCTTACCAGGTGACATGAGGCAAAAAAAATACAGCACAAGAAACAATACCCTGGAATGAGAAAACATTGACACGTACATGATTGTTTTCAAGGTAAACCTTATGGGGAGAGACAGTATCTTACCACATTAACTGACATCATTGAAAAAAGAAAAAAACAACCACAAGGAAAGCTTTCAGACACCCTTCACCTTTAAATCAAGGCACAGGCAGATGACTGCAAGTAATCAAGAAACAGCCATTTAATGGCCAGCTACTTATCAGCTGGAGGGAGCTGGCAGAAGCACACTGAGCAGCATCCCAGCCACAAGCACTGGTCTGCAGCTGAGCCACGGAGTGAGCTGCCCTCCCAAGACCACCCCCACGCAAGGCCAAGAGCACTCACCGCTCAGCTCCGCAGGAGGATAGAGGTGGTACGTGCTGTAAATGTCATTGTGCATCTGCAGCTCCAGCTTCGTGTGCTTCTTCAGCAGGTCCAATACCTTCCCCTCCTGGAAAGGAGTCTTTTCCAGGATGACTACAGCATCTGTCCCCTCTCCAGAGGAGCTGGTCACCTGGAATAAGAACAGATAAAGCTGTCAGCAGACACAGATCCAGCGCTGGCTGGAGAGTTTGAGGCCAGGACCTGAACGCTGCCACCCAGGGACCACAGCAGACACCTTGCAGCCCCTCAATTCTTGTACGCAAACTCCCCTCCTAGTCCAGCCACCCACTGGGCAGCACCTCTCCAAAAAATAAAAAGCACATCTGCCTTGAAGCATGGCAGAAATTTGCTCCCCATCAGGTGGTTTGTGGGGGGAGCACAGGATGCGGACAATGTCTCAGCCCATCTGCACCTCCCCGGATGCTCCCAGCACCCACAGCTGCATTCCTGCTGACCCACATCACTGATTTCATCTCAGATACTTGCAAGTTGACACAGGGCTGCTGACCGGGCACTCAGATGGTTAGGAAGAGGGCAGAGGCAGGCACAGGGGTTTGCATCATGGTCGGGGAGCAAACCTACGCAGCGGGGCAGGGAGCGCTGCTGCCCTGCCCCGAGCAACCACAACCCAGATCCGGATGTAGCCTGAGCACGTTGGTTCTGGGAGGCTCAGGGTGCAGAGCACATTCCCCGAATTGCGCCTGCCTGCACAGGACCCAGGCGAGACCTCACTGAACACTGCTTGGGGAGAGCAAAGGGGTTCACCCGGGGCTCCCAGCCCAGCCACGCTCACAGGGCAGAGCGGGCAGGCCTGTGCCCCCTTCAGTTACCCACTGACCATCAACCCGTCGCCCCGAGACCTAAGCAGCAGCCTGAAACTTCCCCGTCCTCATCGCCTGCTCGGATGCACATCTCCAGGAGACAGAAGCCGAGGCAGCTGCATCGCTCCCATGCCACGGTCAGCCCCTCCGGCCACAAAGGTTTCCAGCCTGCAGCCGCCTCCTGCCCCCCCCCCCCCCCCCCC
>JAVKLA010000081.1:4029595-4043407 GCA_034782735.1 Sagittarius serpentarius
GTTGGGGGATAAAAGGTTTATTTTAAAATATGGGTGAAAAGGGGGCTGCGCGAACCGGGTCCCTGAAAGCGCCCATTGTGTGGCCCCGCTGGGGACAAGGCGCTCTCAGAAAAGCACCGGAGCGTGCAAAATGCCTTAAACCAACATTATCGGCGGCGCGGGCGGCCGGGCCGGGTGGGGGCAGCTTCTCCACCACCCCCCCCTCTTCCCCCCCCCCACCTCATCACAAATTCACGGTGCTCCGGCGGGCGCAGGTTATTTTGCCATCCCTCGGCCCCCTCGCGGCATCCTGGGCGCGGGATGTGGGAGATGCGGAGTTTGGGGGATGCGGTGATGGGGGGAGCGGGATGGAGGGTTCAGGATGCGGCGGTGGGACATAGGATTTGGGATGTAGATGCGGGATTCAGGATGCAGCTGCGGGCCGCGGGATTTAGGGTGTAGGTGCAGGATGTGAGATGCGGGATTCAGGGTGCAGCTGTGGGACACAGGGTTGAGGACGCAGGATTCAGGATTTAGGATGCAGGTCTAGGATGCGGGATGGAGAACGTAGGAGGGTTCAAGATGCAGCTGCGGGCCGCGGGATTTAGGACGTAGATGCAGGATGGAGGATTCAGGGCGCAGGTGTGGGACAGGATTTAGGGTGTAGATGCGGGATGCAGGGTGCAGCTGTGGGACACAGGGTTGAGGACACAGGATTTAGGATGCAGGTGCAGGATGCGGGATGGAGAACGTAGGATGCAGGATGCAGCTGTGGGACATAAGACTGCGGATGCAGGAGTCAGGATTTAGGGCGTGGATGCAGGGTGCAGGATGGAGGATTTAGGGCGCAGATGCGGGACACAGGAGGGGCCGCAGAAGCAGGATTTAGGCTGCAGATGCATTTAGGATGCGGGCTGCAGGATTCAGGATGCAAATACAGGGTTCAGGATGCAAATACAGGATTTAGGAAGAAAATACAGGATTTAGGAAGCAGACGCAGGATTTGGGATGCGGACGCAGGATGTGGGAGGGAGCATTTAGGCTGCAGACACTCCCAGATGAAGGCTGCAGGCCACGGATGCAGAACAGAGGGTAGGGGACGCAGAAGTGGGATGGAGGATTTAGGATACAGGGTGGGGGAGGCGGAATTTAGGACGCAGACGTGGGATATAGGATTTAGGATGTAGGTGCGGGGTCCCAGATAGAGGACCGAGAGCACGGGTGCGGGACACAGGCGAGGGGCTACAGAAGTAGGATTTTGAGTGCAGATGTGGGATGCGGGACACGGCAGGAGGTGAAAGAACGGATGCAGGATTCAGGATGGAAGTGCAGAACGTAGGATTTGGGATGCAGCTGCAGGACACGGGATGCAGGAGCGGGATTTAGGGTGCAGATGTGGGGTGGAGGTGCAGGACAAGGGATGGTCCAGCCCCAGGGCGTCACGGTGCGGGCGCGGCCGGGCACGGGGATCCCGCAACACCCCCGGAGATGGGGAGCGCATGCAACAAGCCGGGAAATGCGGATTTCCAAGGAAAAATTAAAGCTTTCACGTTCCGTACAGGGATTTCGCTGCTCGTCCCCCATCTGGGAGGCAGAGCCCGGCCGCGTGGCCACATCTGCCCGCCAGATGTGCCGGGGCAGCGATTCAGGGAGGGGAACGGAGGCCCTGCGGATGGGGAGACCTCCCCGTCCCCCCCCCCGCCCCATGCTGGCTGGTTTGGGAATGCCGCTCTCCCATATCACACCTGCTCCGGAGAAACGCCCGGATGGGACCGGGAAGAGCTGGAAGGATGGACTGGGATGGGGCCAATCCGGCCTTGCAACTTGTTTTAATTGCAATTAAGCTTTTGTCCCGTGCTTGGCAGTTGGAGGGGGTGATGGGAATGGAGGCGCAGCCAGGATGCATCTATAGGGTTCGCAGCCCAGTATGGCCCAGCACGGACCCCGGGCCGAGCTTATATAGGGTCCCCGGGTGGGGTGGGGGGTCCCCGGTGAGGCCGGTCGGGCCGTCAGGGTTTGTTAGTGCTCTCGGGGGGTCCTGGCAGCGGGACGGGGGGTGCAGATGCGGGTGCAGATGCAGGACTCAGCGGGGGCAGGATGTGGGATGCAGCTGCAGGGCTCAGGGTGCAGCTGCAGGGTTTGGGATGCAAGACTTGGGATGCAGGGTGCAGGTGCGGGGTGCAGGATACGGATGTGGGGTGCAGATGCAGCTCCAGGATGGCGATGCACCTCTTTGAGCAGAGAAAAATGGCAGAAACATTTCCCCATCTGTTTTTTAGGGGCAAATTTGGAATTTTCCTGCTAACGTCAGCCTTTCGGGGACTGGCAGTCCGACAAATTTGCGTCTTGCAGGAGCATTTCTATTTTCTGAACTGCCCCCATCAGCTCAGTGTCTCCAGGAGAGCAAAATATTCAGAAAAAAAAAAAAAAAACAAAAACAAAAAAAAACCAACCAAAACCCTAAAGCTGGAGCGATTCTATCCAAAACCACCCAAATCCAGCATTTCCCTTTCTAAACCGGCATCTCCCTCCTTTCTCCCCAGCGTTTCACGCTGCGGAGGTGCTGGGGTTTTGACTCGGGGGATGTTTTCGCTCTTGCAAAACCATTGCAGCAGCCTCGGGAAGGCCGCCACGTTCATAAAAGCAAAAATGCAGAGGAGTCTATTAAAGAAACTCCTAAAAAAAAAAAAAAACCCAAACCTCCAGAAAACATCACGGGCAACGTCGGCTTTTTGTTTGGCCTTTTTTCCCCCCCCTCTTATTTCACTGGGGACATGAGTTTTGCAGGGCGTCGAGTGCCCGGAGGATGGTGCAAGGTGGGTTTTGGCGGCAGGTTCGGCCCCTGGATCCTCGTGCCGGCGGCAGGGAGGGGTTTTGCAGGGGAAAACCTGGAGTTTGCAGGTTAAAAGTGGAATTTGCAGGTTAAAACCTGCAAATTTCCCACCCCCCCCCCCCCGCAAGAGGGGAGTTGGCACCGCGGATGCAGCCCGGCGGTGATGCTGGGGCCACGGGTGAGAGGCCCCATCGGTGCCTCTCGCCCGGCAGGCAGGAGAGGGAGAAAAATGTTTTAAAAAAGGTAAAAAAAAAAAATAAAATAAAAATGCTCCAAACTAGGCAGGCTGAGGTCATTTTTTTGGCGAGGAAGCCGGCTGCTTCGAAATGCCTCCGGGTCGGGTTTAATATCAGCAGAAGCATTCTTGGGCGGGGTGGGGAGAAAGCGCCGCTCTCACGGTCGAAAGCAGACCCCCCCAAAACCCAAAACACCCTAAAAAAAAATCCTCCAAAGCACCTTAAAAAAAAAAACAACCCAAAGCACACCCACCCCACCACACCACCACCCCCCAAAAAAAAATGCTCCGCTGCTTGGCAGCTCCCAGGCATAGAGCAAGCTGAGCATCAGGGTGGGGGAGTCGAGCAAAACCAGCCTATGGAGGGGAAAAAAAATACCCCTGCCCCGGGAACGGGGAACTGAACCTTTAAGTGGCTTTTGCACATCAGTTTGGCCCCTGCCAGGATTTTTGGGGGTGCGGAGAGGAGGATGGCGAAGGGGTCTGGCAGGGAAACTGCAATTTTTTCCCATCGTCCCGGAGGGTTTTATCTCGTTGCTTTATTCCCTCCTTGATTTAGCGTCATCTCGCCAGGCTCAGCACCCACTGACACCTACCTTGGGCAAAAGGACCCGGGTGCAAGGCCCATACCCTGCTGGAGAATACATGAAAAGGAGGGGAAAAATTAAATTGATTGCATCTGCCGGGCTTTGCTTGGAGGGCTGAGCAGCTCGGGGGCCTTTCGGTGCGTCGCCGCGAGCCCTCGGCCGCCCTGCGAAGCTGTTATGGCTTTTCCAGTGATTTAGCACGTTCGGAGGGTTATGGTTTGGCCACGTTTATTTTGCTAAACCTCACAAACCCGTAATAGAGCTTGGGGGGGTGGGGGTGGGGGGAAGGAGGAGGCGGGGAGATGCACTGAAAGGTTATTAAAAATAAAAAGGGGGTGGGGGGGGACACCAACCCCAAAGCAACAAGCCAGCAGCTGAAGAGGGAAAATGAGTTTGGGATTGCAGCAGGGCTCTGCCTCTGCGGAGCAGCTGCGGGCAGGGATGCGGCGGGTGGCGGGGACGCTGCACCTTGCTGGGGATGTGCACCCCACCAAAATAAAGGGGGCGGGGGGGGGGAGAAGCAGCTGGAGGGTCCTGATCCCTGCTGCGAGGGAGGAGGGAGGCGATGCTCTGGCTGGGGAAGGGGAATTCTCCTGCCGTCAGCAGTATTTACACCACGGCACCGGGAGAAATCCCGGGCCGGCCAGACCACCTCCCGCCGGTTATCGCCCCGGTGCCGCGGCCCCCCGGCACCTTGCTGCTTAATCCTAGTGGGTTTTTTTTTTCTTTTTTTTCCTCCCTGATCCCCTCAGTTTGGTCCTGTCTTCACCCTATAGTTGCATTCCTTCCTATGCAGAAGGACCCTCCAGAGCGCTTCCTAAAATTTTCCCCAGCCCGGCACCCATAGGTGCCCTGACTCGACCTTTTATAGGGGCAGGGCTGTGGGGAGAGTGGTGCCTGCCCTCCTCGGGTGCGGGATTTGGGGTGGACTCTGCGCCGTGGGGTTGCTCCGTCTCTGGGCCGCCCCGGAAAGACGCAGCAGTGATGTCTCCTCCCTGCAATAGGTGTTGCAGAGCGCAGGGATGTTTGCAGCACACGGGAACCCTTGCAGCACGCAGGAGCGCTCGCAGCACGAAGCCGCTTTGCAGGAGCTTTTCAGGCTTTCCGTGCCTCAGTTTCCCCTTCCCTGAGAGCAAGCACAGCACGAGGGCCCGCCGGTTTGCTCGGGGCTCGGCCTCGCAGGACGCCGCGGCGCTGGGAAACCTGGCCGTGCCGCAGCAGCTTGGCTGGCGGCTTTGCATTCAGCGCTTGGAGGGCGGCCAGGGGGGGAGCGCTGAGGGGCCCGCTGCGCGCCAGATGCGATAAGGAAAGGTTCGGCCGAGGCTGGAAAAGGAAAGAAAAAGAGGAGAGAGAGAGAGAGAGAGACAGACACACACACACACACACACAAAAAAAAAAACAAATTCCTTGGCAAATCAAAGCGAAATGCTCGCGGAGCGAGCGCGCGGCCTTGCATCCAGCCATCCGTCTTGATAAGGGGCTCCAGGGAGGAGGAGGAGGACGAGGAGGCGGCGAGACGATGCCGGGGACCTGCCGGCAATTGCGCTTCGTTGCAAGAAACCCATCAGCTCTCCCACCGCTGGGTGACAAGGGGACAGGAAGCTGGCGTGCCTCAGTTTCCCCACCCTGTGCATGCACCGAGGTGGGGGAAAGGGGTTAAAACCGTGTGGGTAGAACGCCTTGGAGGGGTTAATCAGGGCGATTTTCTGCCAGGTTTTATCCAAAACATATGTTTTTGCCACTATTCGAGTTATCTGGGATATTTCCTGCGTGTTTGCTCCTATGGCAACCGGCCCAGCATGAAAGACCTCTTTACTGGGCCCGGGGATAAGGAACAGCCATATGGTGTCAATTTTGAAGGCGTTCCATCTCCTCTGCCTGTCTCCGGTTCTCCCTCCACCACGGTCTTGGCCCCTTGAGAGGCGTCCACCACGAGCCGGGTCCGGTCGGGGATGGACACTGTCGGCAAGGTGACATGGTGGGTCGGGTTTGGGGAGCTCGGAGGAGGCGGAGACGGGCTGCAGCAAGCCGCCTGAGGTCCTTCAAGAGGACAGGGATGGAGCGAAGGAATCGGCGGCATCAGTCTGAAGTCCCTCAGGGAGGTAGGGATGGAGATAAGCTACCTACAACATTGATCTGGGATCCCTCAGGAAGGTGGGGATGGAGACAAGGTGCCTGCGGCACTGGTCTGAGGTCCCTCGGGGAGATAGGGATGGAGACAAGGAACCTATGACATCGGTTTGAGGTCTAGCCAAGACACTGGGCTGGAGATGGGGTCGGGGATGAGCTAAATACAGCCTAGGTCTGAGGTCCAACCAGGGGATAAGGCTGGAGGCAGGGCTGGAGACAAGCTACCCACACTGTAGGTTCAGGGTCCATCCAGGCGATGGGGCTGGAACCAGCAGGGAGAAGCTAAGGACGTCAGTCTGAGGTCCACCCGGGGAGATAAGGCTTGGAATAGGACTGGAGGCAAGCTGTGTGCAACACCAGTCAGAGGTTCAGCCAGGTTACGGGGCTGGAGACAAGACCAAGGAGAAGCGATCTACAACATCGTCTGGAGGTCCACCCAGGAGCCAAGGTTGAGGACAAGCTACCTGCGCCGTGGGCCCAAGGTCCATCCAGGAGCCAAGGTTGGAGACAAGCTACCTTCAACGTCATCCTGAGGCCCACCCAGGAGCCAAGGTTGGAGACAAGCTACCTGCAACGTCATCCTGAGGCCCATCCAGGAGCCAAGGTTGGGGACAAGCTACCTGCAACGTCATCCTGAGGCCCATCCAGGAGCCAAGGCTGGGGACAAGCTACCTGCAACGTCATCCTGAGGTCCACCCAGGAGCCAAGGTTGGGGACAACCTACAGCGAGGCTCAGCCCAGCTCTGGCCTGGGGCAGAAGGGTGCTGGCGAGGTCCCAGGGGCAATGAAGACCTCTTGTCACCCCCCCAGAACCTGCCAAGGGGGTTCTGTGAGGTCTGTCCCACTCCCAGGAGGTCCAGGCTCCGCTTGGAGGTAACTCCAATGCCCTGAGGAACCCAACAAATACTGCACAGGGCCGATCTTTGCTCCTTCCAAAAGAGTGGGGCAATTTTTGGACCCAGCGCCAGAGCGGCTCCACGGGGTTAAATGACCAAAATACAGGAAAATGGGGCAAAACCAGCCTCTAGTCTACTGTAAAAAAAAAAAAAAAAGAAAGAAAAAAGAGTATTTTCTAATAATTCTAAATTTTTTTGTTGTTGCTGGGCGTTTGCTGCATGGAGAGATGATAAAGCCGGGCAGGACCAGGCACGGCGCGGGACGGGGGATTTCAGGAATGATTCACTCCCAAGGCCTCCCGCAGAGGTATTTCTGATGAAAAAAAAAGCCAAAATAGATTTTTTTTTTTTAAGAAAAAAAAGTTTTACAGAAGTGACCCTTCCCACCAGCCTTGCCATTTTTCTTTTCAATATGAAGAAAAAAAAAAAGAGGCTTTCAGCCAACATAAACCTTCGCTATGAAAACCTGTGTTTGGGTCAAAAAGCCACTTTTCACCGGGGGAAAAATAAACCAACAAAAAAAACCCCAACTCATCCAACCCCTGGAGTGATGGGTTGGCAAATCTCACAGGGCTATACGTCTTCTCTGGAGCCAACGGCTCTTCTCATCCTCCTCTCCTCCTGCTCATCCTCTCCTTCTCCTTCTACGTCTCCTCCTCTCCTCCTCCTTCTTCTCCTCCCTCTCCTTCTTCTCTTCTCCTCCTTCTCTTCTTCTTCCTTCTTCTTCTCTTTCTCCTCCTCCTCCTCTCCTCCTCCTTCTTCTTCTCCCTCTCCTTCTTCTCTTCTCCTCCTTCTCTTCTTCTTCCTTCTTCTCTTTCTCCTCCTCCTCCTCTCCTTCTCCTTGTCCTTGTCCTTCTCTGTCTCCTTGTTCTTCTGTTTGTCCTTGTCCTCCTCCTCCTTCTTCTCTTCCTCTCCTTGTCCTCCTCCTCCTCTTTCCCTCTCCTGGTGTCTCGTTGTGTCTCTTCTCATCATCTTCAGCTTCTTATCTTGCCTCTTTCATCTCTTCATCTTCTCATCTCTTCATCTTCTCTTCCCCTTTGTCTTCTCTTCCCCTTCATCTTCTCTTCCCCTTCGTCTTCTCTTCCCCTTCAATTTTCCCTCCCTGGAGACCGTCGGGCATCGATGGGCAATGGGGGCAGCCTGGGGTACTGGGCTGGCCCCATGCGGGGAGCGGGACGGTGAGATGAGGTGTCTGCTGGGGACTGGACAGGGTGATGGGGACCAGGGTGAGGTACCCAGTGGGGACTGGAACGGGGGACCCGCTGGGGGTGGGGACAAGGTGATGGGGACCGGGATGAGGCACCTGTCGGGGACTGGGATGGAGTGATGGGAACTGGGACAAGGTGATGGGGACTGGGATGAGGGACCTGATGGGGACAGGGATGGAGTGATGGGAACTGGGACAAGGTGATGGGGACTGGGATGAGGGACCTGATGGGGACAGGGATGGAGTGATGGGAACTGGGACAAGGTGATGGGGACTGGGATGAGGGACCTGACAGGGACGGAGCAATGGGGGCCAGGACAAGGGACCTGCTGGGGACAGGGTGATGGGGACCATGATGAGGAACCCTCTGGGGATCAGGTGATGGGGACCAGAAGAAGGTACCAGCTGAGGAGGGGGAGATGGGAACTGGGACGAGGAACCTGCTGGGGACGGGACGATGGGGACCAGGATGAAGAACCCACTGGAGCCCAGCATGGGGTGACAGTGACCAGTCCACAGCGATGGGGAGCATCTCCCATCCTCAGCCACCCCACGCCACCCCCGAGCTACGCTCCCACAGCCTTCCCCCTCCCCAAACCCGCAGCAGAGGAGGAGAGGACGGAGGTGCCGCATCACGCTGCGGCGGTGCCGGATGGCTCCCGCGGGGTTGGGAGCGCCGAAGGCCGGAGCGCGGGGAGCTGCCGGCTCAATGCCGGGGCCTCGCTCCCACGAGCGGATGAAAGGCTCCCTGTCCAAACGGCATTAGACGCGCTGCGAAGGCTCATTCCCGATCGGTCACGCTCCGAGGCGCAGCTGCAAAAACCCCCTCTGGGAGCCCGGGATGCTCCGGGGGCTTTGTTCAGAGCAGCCCCGCTTCCCGGGGAACCGTGACAAGACGATGGGATTACGGGGCTGGAGAAATAAAAAAAAAAAAAAAAAAAAAAGAAAAGGAAAAAAATAAATAAAAATCACCCTCGCTGCGACCACGCCGGCAGGGAGAAACAAAGGAGCCCCTCGAGTCCCCGTGCTCCTGCCCCGTGAACGATGGCCTCGTTTGCTGCGCGTCCGTCCGTCACGGTCCCTGGGGACGCACTGGCCCCGCGGCACGTGGGGAAGGGGTACGGGGAGGGTTCGAGGGTCCCCAAGGAGGGAGGGCAGCTATTGGGGGGGGGGGGGGGGGGCGCCCCGCCCGCGCGGCCCATTTCTGCTCCCAAATGCCGGCAGTGAGAGAGCAAGGGAAAGGAGGAAAACCTTGCGAGGACGCAAACCTCGCAAGGAGGAAAAGCCTTGAAGAAGGAAAAGCTTGCAAGGAAGGAAACCTTGCAAGGAGGAAAAACCTGGCAAGCAGGAAATAACCTGCAAGGAAGGAAACGTTGTGAGGAAGAAAAGCTTGTGAGAAGGAAAAACCTTGCGAGGAGGAAAAACTTCATGAGGAGGGAAACCTTGCAAGGAAGTAAAACCTGGCAAGCAGGAAAAACCTCGCAAGGAAGGAAAACTTGCGAGGAGGAAAACCTGGCAAGGAGGGGATACCTTGCAAGGAAGGAAAACCTTGCAAGCAGGAAAAACCCTGTAAGGAAGGAAACCTGGCAAGCAGGAAAAATCTCGTGAGGAGGAAAACCTGGCAAGGAGGAAAAACCTGCAAGGAAGGAAACGTTGCAAGGAGGAAAAGCTTGCGAGGAGGAAAAACCTTGCAAGGAGGAAAAACTTCATAAGGAGGAAAACCTTGCAAGGAAGTAAAACCTTGCAAGCAGGAAAAACCTCGCAAGGAAGAAAAACTTGCGAGGAGGAAAACCTGGCAAGGAGGAAAAACCTGCAAGGAGGAAAAGCTTGCGAGGAGGAAAAGCTTGCGAGGAGGAAAACCTTGCAAGGAAGGAAAACCTTGCAAGCAGGAAAAACCCTGTAAGGGAACAAACCTTGCAAGCAGGAAAAACCTCGTGAGGAGGAAAACCTGGCAAGGAGGAAAAACCTGGCAAGGAGGGAAAACCTTGCGAAGAAGGAAACCCTGCAAGGAGGAAAACCCACCACGGCGAAGCCAAAACCCAGGAGAAGGCAGGAGCGGCGCCTCGGCGCGAGCCCGGCAAGACAAGGCCTGCTGGCGAGCGCGTCGAAGCGTGCTGCAGCGAGCGGGTCGGAGCGAGCGGTTCTGCACCTTCTGGCTCGGGCGCGAAGCCCAGCGCTGGCCAAAACCCTGCCGCGGTTTGGCTTCGCCGAGGTTAATTGGGTTAGCGCGCGGCTAAAGGGCGTAGCTTGTCCGGGCGCCCGCTCCCTAATGAGCATCTCATTTGAATCTATGCAAAATAGCAGGGAGCATGGAGACACGCTAATTAAAGTGATTGCTGTTCTCTAATTAAGCAGCAATTCCCCCTTCCAAGAGGGTATTCTCATGCAAATAGCGCCCGAGGAGGGGATTTGGAGGGGAACAAAACGCCCCCCGAAAATTGTTCGGGGAGGAAACGTGATCTGGCAGCATCCCCACTCTGCGAAGGCCCGTCATTATAATCTCGATTTTGATTATTTTTACCCCAAAACCACCCCCACCCCCCCCCGGCTGGGCCACCTTGCTTCTGCACCGACAGCGATCCTCAAGTCCTCGGCTTTTCTGGTGGCTGCCACAAATCAAGCGATTTAACTCGCCGGCCGAGCCAAGCCCGCTTTCGTTTTGGTTTGGGGCCTTTTCTTCGGATTATGGGATTTCTAATCCGTCGGGGACTTTTCTAGCCTTCGTTTTCTTTATTTTCTTCCCCCTTTACACTTGTGGAAATAATGACGTCCTCCAGGAAACCTCCTGAGGGGTAAAATTAGGGGCTGGTAAATACAGGGTAGCGCAGCCTGTCGGTCTTGCAGGTTTGCCCCGAAACCCAAGAAACTTTGTTCCAAGTTTGGGATTTTTTTTGTTTGTGTCTTTTTTTTTGGGGGGGGGGGAGGAAAAAAACAAAAAGAAAAAGAAAAAAAAGCCTATTTCTCCTTTATTTTTAAACACAGGAGCCGCGTCTCTTTCCGGCCCGCTCCACGTGCTGCTGAAGCCTTTCCACGCGAAACCCTCTTCAGGATAAATCCCTTTCCAGCTCAGCCCCCACGTGTAGACGCAACCAAAACTTTGCTAATTCCAAAAAACCTGAGGCATTTTGGGCGCACTTGGGGCCTTTTGGAAAGGGCCGCGGGTTTGGGCGCAGGGCGAGGCCGCACCGTGCCGGTTCGCCCTTTTTAATCCCGCGGATTAGGTGCAATGCCGGGCAATTCAGCAAGCTGTTAATATTAAATCACGTTGCAAATGACGGGAGCTTCGCCGACGCTTAGCGTGATCCCGCTGTGGTTTGCAGCTGGACGCCATCCAAGCCTCGAAAAAAACCCTTTTTTGCTGGTTTTCAGACCAAACAGGGGCTTCTCGCTGGCGTTACCTGGCGGAGCACGGGCGCGCAGGGAGCGGGCGCGTTTCTCAACCCTCTGGAAAAAGCTGGAGCCGCTTTCCCGCTCCCGCAATGCTCCCGTCGTTACAGCCGGGTGCATGAGAGCCGGAGCTCCGCTCCCAAAAATCCAACACTCCCTCCCTCCCCCCCCCAGCTCTCCACCGGGTTGCAGCCCCTCGGTGCAAGGGCAAAGGATTTACAACAGGCAGCCGAGGCCCTCTGGCCTGCAGACGGACGGCCTGGGCGCAGCAACGACCTTTGCACGGCTGCACGAGGGGGAGGCTTGCGCGGGTGCACAAGGGGAGGCTTGCGCGGGTGCACGAAGGGAGGCTTGCACTGCTGCATGAGGGGGAGGCTTGCATGACTGCACGAGAGGAGGCTTGCACGGGTGCACGAGGAGAGGCTTGCGTGGCTGCACGAGAGGAGGCTTGCACTGCTGCACGAGGGGGAGGCATGCATGACTGCACGAGAGGAGGCTTGCGCGGGTGCACAAGGGGAGGCTTGCGTGGGTGCACGAGGGGAGGCTTGCACGGGTGCATGAAGGGAGGCTTGCGCGGGCGCACGAGGGGAGGCTTGTGCGGACGCATGAAGGGAGGCTTGCACAGCTGCACGAGAGGAGGCTTGCACTGCTGCACGAGGGGGAGGCTTGCATGACTGCACGAGAGGAGGCTTGCACGGGTGCACGAGGAGAGGCTTGCACCGCTGCACGAGAGGAGGCTTGCACTGCGGCACGAGGGGGAGGCATGCATGACTGCACGAGAGGAGGCTTGCGCGGGCGCACGAGGGGAGGCTTGTGCGGACGCACGAAGGGAGGCTTGCGCGGGCGCACGGCCCGCGGGCGCGCGATCTCCCCGTCCCGAGGCAAGCAGCCGGTGCACGGTTGCAAGCCCGCCCGGCCGCACGGCGGGTGCGCGAGCGGCCCCCGCGTGGGGTGCGGCGGCGCGCGCGCACGTGCAGGGCACACCCACACCCCTCCCGGGGACCCCCCCCTCACCGTATCCACCACGGCCTCGGCAACCTCCCGAAATTCCTCGGATTCGGGGTCTTCCAGCTGCCGGCTGTAGTTGATGCTGTGGGTGAAGTTCACCAGCGCCCGGAAATAAACTGGGGAGGGGGGGATGTAAAAAATGGGGGGAAGGGGTGTAAAAAATGGGGGGGAGTGGCACCTGCACCCCCCAAAAATACCCTCCTGGGACCCCCATCCAGCTGCGACCCCCCATCCAGCTGTGATCTCCCTCCATCCAGCCGCCCCCCCCAATATTTGGGGGTGCCCCCCCCAATATATGGCACCGGGAGAAAAGAAGTAGGGGTGCAGCAAGGGGGGGGGTGTCCCCCACTATGTGTCACTTACTCAACGGGGAGTCGTCCTCGGGCTCGGCCACCACCATGCCCGCCGGCGCGGGGGGGGGCCCGGGCGCTGCCCGCCGAGGAGGAGGAGGAGGAGGAGGAGGAGGAGGAGGAGGAGGAGGAAGAAGAGGAAGAGGAGGATGAAGAGGAGACAGAGCTTGAGAGCGGTGAACGCAGGTGACACCCAGGGGACAAGTGCCACCCCCCCCCGGGCGTCCCCTTACCGGTGGGTGCCAGCCCGACGCCGGGCACGTGGGTAGCGCTCGCCGGCGGCCAGGTGACGCCGCTGCCGTCCTCCCCGCTGCCGTCTGCAATGGGGACAGGGTGGGTGGCACCCAGGGGGGCACCCAGCCAGGGTGACAACCACCCAGGGTGGCATCCACTCACCGTGACACCCCCACCCCCACCACGGTAACAGCCACCCAGCCGGTGCCACCTTACCGCCGGATGCCACCAGGTCCCACCGCCATCTGCAACGGGGACAGCGCCAGCGGCACCCATGGTGACACCCACCCACGGTGACACCCACCCGTGGTGGCACCCGGTGCCACCTTACTGCCAGATGCCACCAGGTCCCGCTGCCATCTGCAACGGGGACAGCGGGAGTGGCACCCAGGGTGGCACCCGCTCATGGTGACACCCACCCACGGTGACACCCACCCGTGGTGGCACCCACCTGTGGCACCCGGTGCCACCTTACCGCCAGATGCCACCAGGTCCCGCTGCCATCTGCAACGGGGACAGCGCCAGTGGCACCCAGGGTGACACCCGCTCATAGTGACACCCACTCGTGGTGGCACCCACGCACCCACCCACCCGCTGCCACCTTACCTCCGGATGCCACCAGGTCCTCGTCATCGGAGAGGTGTTCGTAGTACCGGCGTCCCCGCGTCCCCCCGACGTCGTCGGCCACCGTGTCCTCGGGGAAGGAGGTCTCGGCCAAGCCCCGGGTGCCGCGGGGGACCTGGGGGACACCCGTCACCCCCCCCCGCTGGGTGCCAGGCCACGTCACCAGCACCGGGGAAGGGGGGGGGCCACACACACAGATGGGTGCTGGCAGGGCCAGGGCTGCATAGCTGCACGGTGGAGTCACGGCCGGCGCAGGCCGGGGGGGGGGGGGGGCATGAGCGCAGCGCCCCCCCACCGCGTTCCGGCGCCGCCACGGCCCCGCCACGGCCGCGGGCCCACGGG
>JAVKLA010000081.1:4044130-4061729 GCA_034782735.1 Sagittarius serpentarius
GGGGGGGGGGGGGGGGGGGGGGGGAGCAACGGGCCGGACACACGCGGAGCCCGTAGCCGGCACCTGAGGGGTCTGTGCCCTGAGGGGAGGCGGTGGGTGGGGAGCCTGACCCGTCCGTCCGTTTCCCCCCCCGCCCCGGGAAGCCGCGTGCCGAAGTGAAGGCGCGACCGAAGGGGCTTTATCGTGCTCCGTGGGACGGCGGGGCTCCGGCGCGGGGTTTATTCAAACCATCTGACTTTAGTTTTGGTGTCCTCGCTCTGTGAGGCTGAGCGGGAGAAAAGACTTAAAACTGAGCCGATGCAGGCAGCGCTTTGGTGAGTCGGGGTGGGGGTGGGGGGGAAATAATAAAATAATCCTCGGAGCGCCGTTTCCCTGCTCTGCCTCCGGTCTGTTACTGATTTACGGTCTCATTTCACAGCGAAAGTTGCCCCGGCTCTGCTATATTTGCCATTAAAATGCTGTTCGGTTGGAAGGCGATGCAGCGGGGTCGCGTCTAACCTCTCAACCGTCTTAAAACTGATAATCTCTATGCTTGCTTTTAATCCGTAAGGTCACTCTTTCGCTGCGATTAGAGTGGTTGAAAGTCAGCCCCGAAAGCAAGAGGTGGTGTGCGGTGCCCGAGGACACTGGCTGTAAAGCGTCCTGACACCTTAACTCCGTTTTTTTAATGTTCTTTTTAATTGCGTGAAGGCGCCTGCATCCTTCAAGCTATCTAGTTCTTGACTTTGAAATTACTTCTGCTTGCTTTGTCTGCCTCTTTGCCAGGGGAAAAAAAAAAAGTAATAATTACACAGTTGTTGACTTTTAATGAAAGAACTTTCCAGTCGACTATTGCATGTTTTCAGTATTGATGTCTTTAAACCAAAAGGGAAATGTTTTTCAGACGTGACACACAACTTTCAGCTGTTAGGCAGAAAACAGGCAATGTTTATTTTGCCCCTGCCTCGTAACTTTTTAAAGGATTGGCAAATGAGTAAATGTGATGGCTTTATGTAGCGCCTTTTTTTTTTTTTTTCTTTTACTGCTTTCCCCAAATGATTTGCTGTGCCGATGTGCTAGGAGGTTTCTGAGAAGGAGTAGCTGCGCCAAGCCTGCGGCAGTAAAACTGTCAGCTCTTGAGGGGTGTTTACTCAGTGAGTTGTATCTTTCACACATGCACCAGAAATACAATTTACTAACCCAAACATCAGGGTTGTCACTCTGCAGCCGCTGGTCACTGAGGTGACTAGGAGCGCGTAAACTTTTATTCTCTGGGGTTTTGGCCCAGCGTTTGCTTTGAACAAAGCAGGTAATCCTGTTGTGTTGGTGCTTAAAGCCAAGCTGCGTGGAGCCGGTTTGTTTTTCTGCTCATCTCCCACAACTCTGGTGTTTTGACAGTTGCGATTTACTGCCCACCTGTAACTTCTTTAAGGGGAAAAACCGCTTTTGTAAGAGCGGTTGCTGAGGGCAATGGCCCACTCCTTCGTGTCGCTATATTCCAGAAATTCTTGGTTCGAGTGGCGGTGAACGTTTCACAGCATGATTTCTGAACACTTTTCCGTTAAACTTGGTAGATATTGTATGCCCTAAGTACAACCAGCGTGCTTTTGTTCCACCAAACTAAAATAGGCAGTGAGTGTCACTCGTGTGATTCAGATGCATCAAAACCAAACTCCTACTTTTTTAAAGCAGTTACGAGCCTGTCTTGTGGGCAGGGCTTGATAACGGAGCAGCACTCTGTGAAAAAGAGAAACTTTTTTTTTTCCTGTAACCCCTTCCCCAAAACAAGAGGGAAGCCTCTGACTGGCTCGATCTACATTGCAGAGAAATCCGCAGGCTCGTGGAGCAGCTGTAGAAGCCCATGACTGTTGCCCAAAACTATTTGGTGATTTAAACCTGGACTCACAGATAGGAATACCGAGACAGGATCCACTGCTTTACCTGCCTGCTTCATGTTAAAAGGTTTCGGTTGGTTTTTTTGTTGTTTTTTTTTTTTCTCTCTGAGGGGTAGGAAGTAAGATGGGAACAGCTCTAGCGGCAAGGGATTAGTAATTCACCCAAGGATGAGCGCGGTAGCTTTGTCACTTGGATTAATGCGATTTACACCCTTAAGCTGCCCCAAGCGCTTGTAAACAGCCGTGCCCATGCGTGCAAGGTGAAGTGTGTGCGGGCCGGTGGGCTGCTGCCGCCTTGGCAAGCTCTAATACACCGCAGAAAGCAGCCTGCAGTGGGGTTTTTTTGCCATCCCTCATGCAGTCGTGGTTGTTTTTCACCCTCCTGCAAGCACTGGGGCTGCGTGGGAAGCCAGCTCTACCTGGTGCTCTTCGTTCTTCGCCTTGCCAGCCCTTCTGGATGCTAGCGAGCGGTGTTTGGGCCGGGACTCCTGCCTGCTCCCTCTGCTGGCTTGCTGGGCAGCCCGGCTGGGATGCACTGGTACTAAACTTTGTGTTTCTTACCCCAAGACTGGGGGGGGGGGGAAACACGTAAGGGGAGGCCTGACTCTGCTGCGGGGGCAAATCCCACCAGCGCTTTTCATTATCTCAAGGTGTGCTGTAAGCCTGTAAACTGAGGCTCATGCTTACTTTGGCTCACTGGTGTGCCAGAGGAATAAGGCAGCTGTGCTCCAACTTCAGGTGATGTCACTTGAGGATTTTAACTGTCAAGAGCTTAAAAATACACTGACTTGTTTAAAGACTGCTTCTGCAGATGTGGAAATTGTGAAGCAAAGTAATTGATTCGCTTGCGTGAGCCCACAGCCGTACCGGTGTTCGTCATCTCATAAATCCTCCTCTGTGTATCCCCAAACAGACCTGCTTTGCCTAACGGAGTCCTTGGTTGTAGCAAGACCACTGAAATTAATTTGGTGGCTGCTTGAGATAAGACACTCCCATTAGGTACAAGACCAGCAAAGCTTCAGCTGCACAGCCAAAAAACCGAACTGGGAAGCATGTGATGGTTAAATCATTTTTGGGAATAAAGCTGTTTTCCAGAGCAGTGCCTGGTGCGGACGTGCGTGTAGCTAATTGCAGGGTACGGTCGAGCAGCACTTTCTCCTGGCGCTCCTCTTCACGTGGTTATTAGCGTCGATGATGTGACTGAACGTGTGAAGGGCCCAACTGCTTTGATTTGGGCTTCCCTGGGAAGTTGGTTGCAGGGTTGGGCGCGAGGAGCAGCAGGTCAAACGGATGCGTGCAGAACGACACGAAAATGCATTTTGTTTCATGGAGTTCATTTTGCTCGGGTCCTGTGACTGCCCTTATGCTTGGGTGACGGCTGCAAATGTTGTTGCTGGTGAACTTGCTTCCAGCGAGGCTTTGAAACCTTTGGTTAAGTACCAGAAGCCCTGAGACTGAGCGAGTCTTCACCCGCAAACCTGTTGAGATCTGGTACTTCAGATAACATTTTATATGGGATCGCTTTAATCGGCACGCTGCATGCAGCTCAGAAACCTGCCTGACGTCTTTTGTTAGGCAACAGCTAATTTGTATGAATTAATTGATACTGTAAACTTGACCTTTATATGTAGTCAGTTTTTTGTCTGCTGCTTTGCTTACGGTCTGTTGACTAGTGAGTGGCTCCCTTCAGCTGAGTCATGCTGCTTTCCTACTCGCTGCAGTGTTTTTCTGTCAGTTTTCTGGTTTTCCTCAGTGTTTCAGTGGGCTGGGGAGCTTCTGAGCCGATTCCTGTCTGCAGCTGGGGTGAGACCGATCAAAAATGCCGGTTTACGGAGCTTAAAATCTTGTATCAAGTGGAATTGGTCAAATTTCCTCTTTTAAGTGGGAATTTCCAGCTTGTCTTGCAATCCTGACTCTTAAAGCTGCTACACGAGGACCAAACTGTGTTCTCCGTACACTTTTTTTGCAATTTCGATCTAGTTTGTTAACAGGTGAGCTGGTACTAGGTCTGCTCTCCAGGCGTGTTCCCTTTCCTACTGCCTTAATGCTCTCCTGGTGGCCCCCCCGCGCAAGCCCTGGTATTGTGTCCCCCCTTCTCCCTCAGTTGGGATAGTGTTTGTCCTTGGCAAATTCAGCGAAAAACTCTTTGCTTTATTACTTTCGCTGATGAGAGGTCTCCAGCTACCCTGTCCCAAAAATTTTTAGACTAGATAGTTTCCTCTGTGTGTGTGTGTGTGTATATATATTTCTTAATTTTTTTTTTTTCAGTTGCGTGTTCTTCCAGTAATTGCCTTGGTCGATGGCTCAGTACAACTTCCAGGGCTGAGTGTGTCATAATTTTCCACTTGGTCTCCCCAGCTCGCTTCTCCCTTTCCAGTGTGGATGATGATTCTCTGGTGACAGTTATCACTTTAGGGTAAACTGCTTGTTCAGCCCTGCTAGGGATTGAGACTTGTGCATCCAGACCACCTGTCTTTTCCATTAAGCCCCTGCTTGCTCTTGCTCTTTCTATGCGAGAAATATCTTCTGTCTTTCAACAGGAGGGAAAATAATCATGCAAGGTGGGTTGTTTTCCCATTTCCCATACCTATGAGATGTCTTGGAGCTCTTCTAGCCAGGTGGGACTTTTTTTTTTTTATCCCCCCCCCCCTTGCCGGCTCTTTGGGCGCAGTTTCACGTTACAGCTCAGGCGGAGGACTCGCTGCTGCAGGAGGTGGCAGGTACGTTCCTGCCTCTTCCCGGCTGTGGGAATCCAGCGGCAGAGCAGCCGCGGGGGGAGTGGCTCCAGCTAACCCTTCTCAAAAAAAAAACCCAAGCGCCAAACTTTCCGCTGGATCTTGCCCTGCAGTTAGAGTTGCTAAATCTTCCACCCCGATGACTGGGGAGGCCGGAGGGGTGTGTGGTGGTGGGGGGAAGGCCCCTTTTGGCAGCAGCCGGCTTTTAAATTGGCTTAGCTGTCTCATAAAACCGTGCTCTCGATGCTGCAGCTGAGCCAAGAGCCAGTTGCCTTGGGGGGGTGTGTTGCCATCCCCCCTCCCCACCCCAATCTCCTGCCCCTTGCTTCTCGCTAGAAATGCCTGATTAAACCAGTTCAGCTCACTAAAACGGCAGGGGAAAAAAAAAAAATAATCCCCCGAAACCCCGAGCAAGATAAGCTAGCTCGGTTGGAATATTTTCTTCCAGCCTGGCAGCTGGGGGCAGTGCCAAAAGCAGCAGGAGGGAGTGAGGGAGCAGGGGCGGGGGGAGCTGAGCCGAGCGTGCAGGGGGAAGGAGACCGTCCCTTTTGGCAGCGGCCAGCTTTCGCTCCGGCTTAGCTGTAAGGTGAAACCGCACCCTCGGCCTCACCTGTCTGTCTGATCATGCCTTTGATTTATACCCTGGGTTTTGCTGTTTAGTTTTCCCCGCAGACTTCAACCATTGTATCTGATAATGAACCAAGCGGTTGAGCCTTATTTGTTTAATTCAAAGGCAAGTTTAATATTTCCTACTTCACAGTCGTACAAAGTCTGCCTGCCTCCCAGACCTCGGTTTTCCTTGCAGCGATCCTGTAAAACACCAAAGAATGCTAGAGGAGGGAAAAGCGCTCATGCTGCGAGCAGCCCCTCGTTGAAAACTGGGCTCTGCGAAGGAGAAAGGGTGAAGGGGCAGGGCACCACTGGTTTACATTTTTTCGGGGTGTTTTGGGGGTCGTTTTTGTGTCTTTGCAAAGGTAGCTGTGGGTTGTGTTGCCTGCTAGGTGTACCTTGCCGGCTCGCTCCACCTCACCTTCCGCGTGGTGGTGAGACCCCTGCGTTGTGGGCTGCCGGCTCTGGTCGGAGGTGAGCTGTGGGGATCTTCTCTGCCCCCCCTTAATCTTGGGGGAAGAAACGAGGTTCCTGAATGCCTCTAATTGCTCTGCGTCATCTGCTAAAGCACTGAAGGACAAACGGATGCCGGAGATGTCCTTCCTTTTGGAGAGCATCGTCCTGTTTTGTGTAGACGCCTCGTGTCCGAGTGGCAGCCTGCTCCAGCTGGAGATGCTCTTGTTCCTGCAAGGGGATGGTACTGGGGTTTTTTCTTTCCCAGTCCTCACCGAGTAAACCAAACCATTTATCTGGCCCAAAGGCCTCACTTGGAAGAATCTTAAAAGAAACTATGGGGTTTTTACGTGCCAGTTCAGGAGGTAACCCCCAGGTGACTGTTCCGCTCATGAGGACAAGTCCCAGCTGGGGAACTGCAGCAAGGCAAGAGGACAATTAACGTGGCCCCTTCTGACAGAAACGGAAGATGATTCTTCCGAGTTGAAATCCTCTGCTTGCTTCCAGACTGATTCAAGCTAAGTTTTCCTGAGTAAAGTTGCTGTAATCAGGTGGTATTTTTTCAGTTTTTAATTTTTTTTTTTTTTTTTTTCCTGCTTGTTTGTTGAGAGATGATAGATCGGCCCAAATAAGGGTATGAGAAAGGCTGGTGATTTTCAGGAGGATCCACAGACAGTCAGTGCATGACTTACTGCCTTTATCTCTGAGATCAGGAGATTCCTTTGCAGTGATGGATTAATCCACTCTTGAGTGAATAATATAACTGAGAACAAGTAGGAGCCAGCGCTCCAAACAGATGATTTGTTTAATACGTGTATGCCTCTCCTCCCTGCCTCCCCCTCTGAAAAGCTTCTTTCTTCACCGTTTCATTCAGCCTGCCTGCTGAAGTCTTACAACAACCTGCGTATGCGCCAGCCCCCCTCCCTGTACCGAAGGAGGGATGAGGATGGGGCTGTGCCAGAGGCCTCTGGTCCCAGGTGGACAAGAAGATAAACTGCAGCTCCGCCAGGCCGGGGGGAAGGCTCAGGTTGGAGAGAGGGTGCCCGTGGGCTGCTCTGGCCATGACATCACCCGTCTGCTCTGGCCGTGACATCACCCGTCTGCACGTACTCCTTGCCCTAGTTAAAGCGTTGATGCTGGCGCTGGCACCTGCTGGGGTGGGTGAGCTTGCACCGCTCGGGTCTCTCGGCAGCAATGCCTGTCCCCCAGCACGAGGCAGCAGGCTCTGCGACCGGGAAGGAAGTTGTATATAGGAGCTTGAGAATTGGGGTTGGAGGAATGAACTTGTTGGGGACAAGGAGATGGCAACAGGTGGCTTCGAAGTAGACATACGATGTTTAGGAAGGTGGTTCTTCCGTTGTGCCAAGCTGGCTCTGTGGCCTTTTAAGCTGCTCAGGGTTGTTCTGGAGCCACACACCAAAGACCTTCTCCCGGTGACAAGTGGGCAGCCCTTGTTATCGCACACACAGTCGGATACCAGGCTGGGAAGGGAGTTGCGCAAGTTTAGCGATGGAATTCATGTCACTAAATCTGTTATCATCCCTATGGATGTACTGGAATAACTCTTTGGCAGTTCATAGGCTGTGTCTTGTCACTTTAACGTCTTGGAACACATCAAGGGTAGGGCCTGTTGATAGGCTCAAAGAGGCTGCGAGACGTGATGGTTATAGGCGTCTGGGCAGGTCTTCCCTCTGCTCAGGACCCCCGAGTCTGTCGCAGTCTTACTGGCAAAAGCTCTGATAGCTCAAGGTCAGGTTGGTGAAACTCATCAGCTTTGGCTTCCCTTGTTTCGTGAGAGCTGGTATTGTTGCGCTGATCTGATCCGCTTGGGGTGTGGGATCGGAAGCACTAGTGACAGCTTTCAGCTGTATTCTGGAGAATTTCTGTGCTGTGTAGGGCAAAGATAAGATCTTGAAAATGGTATTTCCCCCTCTGGAGAATGGGTTTTGCTGGTGTTGGCTGTTCGTAATCTCTGGTAGCTGAAGAGTTTTGCTGTGTAATGTTCCAACTCCATGTAGATTAAATGTATTGTGGAGTCAAATTAAACAATAGCATGTGGTTTTCCTTTGTTTCCCCCCCTTTCACCATGATAAGAGCTCACAAAAGTTTCCGAATTATGGCTATGCACGCATACGCTCAAGCGTAGGCTTGGATTTTCATAAAGCTTGCTGAGGGCTGTTACTTCTGAGGAACTATTTCACATTTGCCATAGCTTCAGGAAATCTCTTTGTTTCTCAAGAGCCTTTTCGGAAGGTGCGTTTTGGTGCAGCACTCGGATACTTGTTGCCTGAATACTTTGCAGTGACAGCGTATCACAGCTTGATGGAGATTTGAGTCTCCTCTAATAAAATGCAAGCTAAGGAGGAAAACCCCCAGGGTTTTTTGGAACAGAAGATGTTTTCTGTTCCTGCCACTAATCTTTGTTGCAGAATGAAACAGGAATGTATACTTTAAATCTTTGTCAGGGTGTAGAAGGAAGCTGGCAACGGATGTAATCAAAACTGTTATCAAAACTCTCTAAATATGTTGAAATTTCAAGCTTAATGATACAATTTGAAACTCAGCTATTCAGACTGAGGCACTTTTTGGGTGCAGATTGCACTTTCAAATTGCTGTGCGAGTCGGGATCAACCAGAGAGGAGTCCAGGAGCAGGTCATAGAGGGTGGATACTGGAGTCAGACTGCCTGCAGTTGTGTGGCTGGAGTCTCTTCGGCTCCATGAATCGTAGGAACGTATCTCGAATTGGGTGGTAGCATTAAATTGAGCTGCGATTTTCTAGATGATGGGCTTTTGAGCTGAGCGCTTAAAAGCTGAGACCATTAAAAAATGGTGTAGTTTTTGAGTTAGCATTTTTCCAAATTCGTGCATTTGCCATTGCTCGTATGTAACCGACACACGTGGAAAGTGTGTATATTCAGAGTTTGGAACAACTCTTACTGCTTACAGTGAACACAATGAAGCAACAACAGATCCTGTACCTGGTAGCAAAGGCCCGCCTGCCCTGTAAGACAGGAGACCAAAAGTTCCCAGCCTTATTCCTGTAGGCTGGAATAAGGGAACTGCAAGTAACCCTCACCCTTCCGACCCTTCTTCCTCGAGTGGAGAGGCTGCGGGTTGAGGGCGCAGAAGCAGCTGAAGTCCTTCTCTGAGCCAAAGGTGTGAAGCTGTTTATTTTCACTCTGGAAATGTGTATGTTGCAGGAGGCAGATGCTAGCCTGCTTAACCGAAGTATTCGCTACTTATCTGGGGTCTGGCGTGTGTAGAACTGTTGTCCCTTCTTATCCTCCGATATTAAAAAGTCCAGGCACCTTTCTCTGGCTAAGTCTGAGATTGCTTAAAAAAAAAAAACACACAAAGAGCAGCCAACAAAAAAAGAAACATTTGCTTTCTTTGCCAAGTTTAGATGAAGACTAATGCCGTGGTGCTACTAAATCTTGTTTTTCTTGCTATCTGCTAGATGCTAACGTGGGATGGAATCAATCCCGGCAGCTGGTTATCTTTGCAGGGCCCCTGCGTGTTGCTGAGCTCAGCGGTGAAGTCTTGTGGGGGAGCTGACATCCTATGAAGAGTCTTGAACCTTCTTCCTGCGTTGTGAAGCCACAGCAGCAGCGTTCCTTCTTCCTTTGGGAACGGTGTCTCCCAGAATCTCCGGTCTGCCCTGGGATGTCCGAACAGAAATCCTGTTCAGCAGAGTGGGATATGTCTGTGCGAGTGAAAACAGGGTGCAGTCGGGTTAACCCGGTGGAAAACTCTCCCTGGTACCAGTAGCTGCTGTTACCCTGACTGGCAGGAGGAGATTGAGGACTCTGACTCGTAAACTGCCGCGGTTTGATGTTGCTGCCCCCGACTGCCCATCCACTCTGGGCTGGGGTCCCTGCCTCTAGCAGGGGCGAGCCGATGGCGTGGCTTTGACTCGGAGCTCAGCTGCAGCGGGTGAAGGAGCCGAGCTGGAGAAGCCGGACCCTTAGGCTATGGTTTTGTGATCGTTGCTGCCTCCTTGCCCTGGATCGAGGCTTTCCTGCGGCTCTGCCGGCAGGAGGAAGGAGGCAGGAAGCTACGGCCGGTGCTCGGTTGCGCAACGCTGCTGAGCAAATCCAACCCAAAGGCCCCCTCGCCTTCCCTGTGTCCTGCTACCCCTCTCCTCGCGTGGGAGCCGGGTCAGTTTGTTGTAGCAAACCTGACCTGACCAACGTGATTTTTCTCGCCTTTTCTCTGCCTCGCTGGTGCACTGAGACAGCTTTTTTCTGGGCCTGAGGCTAATGGGATTGTTTTGCTAGAGGAATATTGTCAGTGGTGTCAGGATTCCTTCCCTGTAGGTTAAGAAGCGCAGAAGCATGTTTTTGCCCGAGAGTTCGGACTTCAATTTTGAAACCAGGTTTGACCTGTTGAGTGTGGGGGAAGGGCAGGGAGGAGAGCAGTAAAACGGAGTTACCCGGTTAGCTTACTGTAATGCTGAAGGATGAAATGTTCGAAGGCTTCTTTTAATCAGGGGGAGAAAGGATGGACTCCTTTCTGCTTTCTCCCTCAGCTGTCACAGGTTAGCCGGTTTGCTGTTTAATCAGCATTGTTCTCCTGCCTACCTACCCTTGAGAGCCAGTTCAGCAGCAGCGCGTGTTGGCATTGCATGTGACAGTGTACCAACTACTGTAAAAGGAGGGGAAGCAGCAATTTCAAGGGGAGGACAGCTCTTCTCTTTAGGAAACAGAGTCAAAATGGATCGGTTGCTCTGTTTTGTGCATGCTTTCAGCTGTCCACAGGCACAGTGAATTCTACAGGGTGACTAACAACTGTGCTGTAACACACAGGCTTCGCTCTCCAGTTCCAGTGCACCTCCCATATCCTGCAGCCATGAGTTCACAGGCTCCTAATTGCCTATGATGTAAGACAGCAGTAGATGGGGTTGCTATAAATTCTGGCTGCAGGTGTGGATTTAATAGTTGTGCTTCCCTTTAAGGGATCACGGATAGCATGGATCCCTGCAAGTTGCAACAGACCAAGTTGGACTCGGGGTAAGGCAGCAAAAGGAACCCATGTGCCTGCATTTTTTCAGAGCTGTTGCTTGCTGGAGGCTACCGATGGACGAGGTGTCGGTGTTCATCTGGAATCGCCTCGGAAATGAGCTTGCTCTCCTCTAACAGAGCTCAGCCGTGGTTGCTGTTGTTTTCATGAACATTCTCTCATGTCAAAACCTACCAGGAGCGAGAACGCTCCTGGAAGCGGACCTTTAGGCAGCGTGCGTGGACACAAGGTCCTCTGTCTGACAGGTTTCTCTGATGACCAGAGTGAGCCTGTGGTTCTAGTCCTTTTTTTTTAATTGAGCTTGATTCCGGTTGTAGGAACTGTAAAGGAGTTATGTGTTCATAACAGGTGATCGTCCTTCACGTGCAAAATCCAGACTTTTTGGAGGGGAAAAGACACAGCCTGAGGCAGTACTGAAGCTTGCTGTGGCATGTGTATGTGTAGCTCAGATAATTAGGACGGCGAGTCCCCTATTGCACTTGAGAGAATGGGCATGTCTCACTTGGAGTTGGGTTTTGTATATTTTCTGGTAATTTTTGCCTACATTCTTGCAGTTCAGAGTTTATTAAAGATACTGGAGTGGTGCTTCATTGGTTGATCTGAGGCCCCACGCTGTTAGAGTGCAAAGTTCCCTTTCGTGGATGTCCATTCCTAGCCCCTCCTTTGGGCTAGCGCTCCAAGACTGCACAGTGAGCTGAAACTGCTCCCTCATCCAGGTGGAAACGAAACCTCATTTTATTTTGGCTGAGTTCTCAGCTGGGTCTGCCAGCAGATCTGACTCACTCGGTGGCCGCATGATCGTTGGTGCAGATAGCAGAATGTAAGCCAGGTCCTGAAGGAAGGTGTTACTGCCCTCCTCGGCAGCAGCCGGTCTTTAAATTGGCTTAAACTGGTTGCAAAATCTCATTCCTGGTTTTAAAAAAAAAAAAAAAAAAAAAAAAAAATTAAAAAAATCACTCGGTTGAAAAATTAGAACAAATGCCTCGCTCTGAGGATCAGGCCAGCCCTGCAGGAAGGAGCAGAGAGGGGTGTGTTTGCCGAAGGACCCTTCGAGACATGGTTGAAGGTGAGCAGAGCTGTTGTTGGTGGTCGTGAGGCGGTGCGACGGAATGGGTACAGGTGTTGAGCTAGATATGGGGAAGAAAAGGGGAGTAAGAGGCAAAGTGGTGCCTAGCCAGGAGAGAATGAGAGGGGTGAGGTCTCAGGGGGCCTTGAAGAGCAAAGGGTGAGAATCTTGCACGTATTTGGTCTACAGTTACTCTGATGGAACTGTTAGGCTAATGATACCTTCAGATCCCTTGGGGTCTAAAAGCCCTTATTCAGGCATTTAAGCATAATTGCAGCCCAGCAGAACTGTATATTAGGCTAATGCTCTGTTCTTTTTCTTCCCCCCAGGCTAGAAGAGTCAGAAACCATACCCACTTCATTAGTGTGGCAGCAGGGGGACTGTCTCAGCTTTTTTTCTGAAGTTAATAATAAAATTAACCTAATTGCTATGCTTGTTTGTGGGTAAGAAAGTGTGGCTTCTGTGATGATTTATGTTTGAGTTTCTGTTTTTTTTGTGTTTTTTGTTTTTTGTTTTTTGTTTTTTCCCCCAATGTCTGCCTTGCTGTGACCAATGCTGATACGGCAGGATGGAAATCCCAGGTCTCTCCCATCAGAGCACGTACGTGTGTCGATAGCAGACTAGTGAGTCGGGAGTCTTTTCAGCTGCATGCTGCAGAGGCACAGTACACAAACCGTTAAATTTTCTTCCCTCGGCTCACAAATTCATTTCTTCAGTCAATGCCAAAGCATGCATTCTTCTATCAAGACCATATGTACGCCAAGACTGAGGTTTTAAAGTCAAGGTGTTTTTGAAATATTGGAGTGCAAATTAAGTATCTGAGTAATCTTAACTGTCTTCTAAAAAAAAAGAAAAAAAATCTCTATCAGCCTCCCATATAACTCAAAGGATTAAGGGAAAGCTAAACTTTGATCAGAGTCCAACAGCTGATACCAGCCATGAGACTTTCCAGGCCTGAAAGCAAAATAGAAAAATCCAGTGAACAACTCTGCAAAAGATCTGCTTCTCCATCTTTGAGGCAGGCCAACTTTTGGGTCATGTTTTCAGGCTAGTACCTCTTTGTTTGTTTGCCTTTTTTGTTTTTGTTCTCCCTCCCCCAGTTGCTTAATGTCTTCTTGTGTCACCTTTGTCCTGTGAATGCTGGACCCTACCTGTAACAGAGTTTGAGTAAATTACTGACTGTATTTAGGATGGTTTATAGCTTTGGAAAAAGACACGTACGCCACCTTATGAAGGAAGGCCATCAGGACTTAAGGCCCCCTGCCTGTGTAGGAGCTTGGTCACTCTCTAGTTTGCTCAGTGCTGTTTGGTTTTCGTGCCATCTGCCACCCTGAGCAAATAATTCAGTCTGTATTTTGACAAAAATAATGTGCCATTACAGACCACGGCTCAATTGATAAGGTATTTTAGCCCCCAGACTTGCTCTCGACATTTGTCACTGTTTCACGGGGTGGGAGGGGTGGGAGGGGTGTGGGGGGGGGACGGTTTAAATCGTGTGGAGCAAGCATGAAGCTTCATGTACGCTCATGCAAGGCTGCTTATGAAAATGGAAGTTGCCCCAGAAGAGTAAAAATACCAATTGAATCATGAAGTGGGAATACGCATGGGGAAGACTTGGATGCTGGCTTAGCACTGATTGATTGGGATGCTAGGTATGGGCATGGGCAGAAATTGGGAGGTGTTAAGGAAATTCAGGGCGAGGATTGCAAAGGTTGCGCAACTGTAAGTTCTCTCCCTTTAAGTTGTTACGATAAGGATCTAGGAAGTACACTTTCATTTGTTTAAAATGTAATAAATAAATATGAACATAACATCAAAGGATGCTTTTCCTTGTAGTTTTTAAATGCCTTTCTGTTTAGTTTGTTTCTGTAGATGCCTTTGCGTATATTTCATCGCGTTCTGACCTGTTCATGTCTTTCACGCTTGGTTTGTAGGGTCACTGTCGGCAAACTGTGTTTTGTGGGGTTTGCCCTTTCAGGTTTTCTGGGAGAGAGAAAATACCAGGCTTGCAGGACTGCTAGGCAGAGTTCAGTTTGTTTCCTAAAAGCACCCACAAAATCCCTTTGAAGTACGTAATTTTATTACTTGCACTCACGAAATCCTGTGTTCCGTGATGCCATAATTCTAATACAAGTGCCTAATTATGGTATTTTTTAAGAAAAAAAACAAACTACCACTTATGTAAATGCCTGGCTCCTTATCTCCATCGCTCGGCTTCCTGTAATTTAGTAACACAGAAACTGCAGTTTGAGTGCTCGAGGTGGAGAAGAGAGTAAAACGGGAGCACTTGAAATTTTTTTTTTTTTTTTCCCTTTAACACAAGCTGTGATTACAGCACGACTTTTTTCGGCGCTCGAGCCCTCTCTTCGGAGCGTAATTAGGAACACATTGATTCTTATTGCAGCTGGCAGCTGCTCGCTATTGCCTTTTTCAGCTTATGACCCCCATAGTCCTGCTGACCTTTCCTGGGGTTAGTCGTAGGCCCTTTTCATTGTGATGGGCTAGAAGTGGCTCATGTGGAGTTGATTATTTCCTTGCTTGTCTGGCCTTTTTGGTGCCATAACTCCAAGTCACTTCCATTTTCTTCCCCTGCTTTTGGCTGACCACAGTGAAAGGAAATGCTTTTGCTGGCGACAGGATCGGTTTGCACGCTTGACTGACTCGATTGAGACCCTGAAAAGGGGGGAGGGGGAGGGTAATGAACACTGTAGGTGCTGCATTTGCTTTTTAAAGGTTGATGTTAATGATTGAGTGGTCATTAAGCATTCATAAAAATGAGGCTTCAGCAGGCTTGGCTTGCCTTTTAGCGATCTCAGACCTGCGTGTTGGAGTTAAAAATCCATCCGCCACATCCTTTATGTATGGCAGCTGTGTCTTTAGGAGCAGTACGGCCCAGTGATGTGGCATGTGGGCGAACGCACCGGTGTCCGTTGTTCGGGACGACTTCGGGGCTTTTCCCAGCTACCGAAAGACCCAGGAATAAACCTTGGAGGTTAGTCCGTAAAGCCCACGGGCAGACCGTTGGTTGCTACCGGGCTGCTAACCCGCTCCTCCCCAGCACAAAAAGCTAATGAAGTATATATGCCAGCTGTTACACTCATTTTGCCAGACCCCAGGAGGACAGCATGAAGACAGTCAGTGATCAAAGGCTCTGGAGATCACTGAGGAGCCGAGCTGCAGGAATGTCTGATTGCTTTCTCTTGGAATGCCACAGGCTTCAATACCTTTTTCTTTTCTTTTCTTTTTTTTTTTTTTTTTTTTTTTAAGGTGTCTTGGTGTGAGATTTAATGATCTAACTCTGCTTGCTTGCACTAAAGGCACAGTGTTTTAGTTGATTCTGGGGGTTTTGTTTGCTCTAAGTTTAGGTGCTTTGAAAATCTGTGATTTTTGTTGTACTGACGGAGACGATCTTGGGCAGCAAGTTAAGATGAAATTTTTCTTGGTAACTCTGTAATAAATGACCAAGGGGGGGGAAAAAAACAACTTGCCATGCTTTAGGTGTTAAATGGCATATAGTATTATAAAGTGAGGCTGGACTAATTGATTTTGAGTTGCTGCTGTTTAGGAAAAACGTGAAATCTTTCATATCCAAAGCTGTTTTACTCCAAGTGAAAACTGCTGTCGCGTCTGCAGCTGGCGGGCAGCGCTGCCCCTGAGGCAGCAGCTCTGTCACTTTTTCCTAGGGCTTCTGAGAGAAGGCCGTCAGCTCCTGGAGGTGGAGTGGGCAACCTGAATAACTCCCTCTGTTCCCGAGCGTGCCGTTTCCTTCCTCCTCCTCCTCCTCCTCCTCCTTCCCCGCTTTGCTCCGGCATTTATAGGACCCGGTGCGTTTGCCTAGCAAAGAAACCCTTTCCTCCTTTAGCTTCAGCGTGCTGAATCGGCTCACTGAAGGTCAGAGGAGTTTTGGAGGGGGGGTGATGGAGTGGGAGTAGGGTAGCAGTTAGGCTGAGGTAGAGCGGTGGCTGAATAGCTCTGGTGGCTGCTCGCCGCTGGGAAGGGAGGTCCTGGCGTTGTCCTGCCAGCTGCTCTGAGATGGCAGGAAGATGATTCAGGGAGCTAAACCAAAGGGAACAAAAACTATCAGAAAAGCAGAAAAGAGTGGGTATGAGATAATGCTCTTTTTAGTAGTGACTCTGCCCTCAGCTGCAAGGGTGGAGATGAGACGTTCATGGTCTGGTAAATAAGCAGGGCAGGCTCTCGGCTGTGTTTTGAAGGACACTGGATCCTCTGGGGCTGGGCACCATATGAATGCATGGCAAACAGCATTTTGTCATCTTTTAGAGTGTAAAACCTTTTTTGGGGGGAAGCAAGTAGGTAGGAGTGAGTTAATTTGGAGGTGATAGGTTAAGTTAGTTATGCTGAACGGACCAGACATGTGGAGCCTTATGTGGAAGACGGCTGGTTTCCGGAGAAACAGGGACAAGCACGAAGCTTTGGGAAGAGAGGCGAGAGTTGCTGCCAGGGCCGTGCTGTCTCGCTGCGCTGAGTCTGTCCGGACCAGAGACGAGAAGCTCCCCTGGCCCGTCTGGCGCCTGTGTCTTCCCGTCTCAGCCCAGTAGGATGTTTCGGTAAGTCCATGTGCTGAGGGCTGCTCCCAGGCCTGGGATGGCCCGTGTCCATCCTGGTGAGGTCTTCAGGCTGCAACCACCGCTTGATGGTGTGCAAGCTGCCCTGCAGAACCTAGCCAGCATGTGCCGGGGGCTGATGTGACAGCCTGGTAGGGGGGACAGCCCTGCTTCTGCACTGCGAAACCTCTCTGGGGCTCCTAAAGGGGCTGATTAAAATGTGCCCTTCCCCTCTGTTTGGAGTTAGCTTGGATGATTTATTTTGGTTGCCTGTAGATGGCATCCCGATGGTTGCGGGGCTGGAACTGTGCACTGATGGATGGGCGCGTGCCTGTCCCCATGGCTGTTTGGTGAGGGGTCCCTTTCAAAAAGGGTCTGCGACAAATGAGGTGTGCGACCAGAATTGTGTTGTCTTCAGAAGTGCTCCGTCTTACTAATTATCTCCAGAAGTAGCAGGTACACATTTCTGGATGCCCCTGCTTGCACAGTGTGCTTCCAAGGGCAGGGCGTCCATCAGAAACGGTTGGGACGACTCCTCCTCGTGACACAAGTCTGTTATCTTCCTTGTTTCCCGTGGTCCGTGAGCAACAAGTTACTTCAGAGCTGACAAGGAGCTCAAGTGGTGGATGGAGATATTTGGAAGATTACCTTAGATGAAGATGTCTTGGGGGAAGTAGGAAAAATACAGGCCTTTGCCATGCTGTGGCTTTCTGGTATGTGGCACTGATGGTCTGGAGAAGTTGCCAGTGAAACTGGAAGGGACTTGATCCATGAAAAACATACCCATCTCTATTCAACCTTGAATATTATTCTTATTTGTATGAATAAGTCGTGTTACTACTGTTACTTGAGAAGGCTCAGAAATATCCCTTTTCTCAGTGATGCCTCTTACTTCAAAGTAACTTTGACTGTTTGTTCCACCAGTGGTGGACATTCATTCCTTCAGGTGAGGAATAGTGAACAGTGGGCAGAGTTGTTCCCGGGTGAGCTCATCTTGGAATGTGAGACACTGAAATGGAGCCGCATCTAAGTAAAGTGCTCCTCTTTCTGTGCCCAGTAGGTCCCCAACAACTGGTCCTTGCTGTCAAAAGGGGAGTTCAGGGTTATTGAAATGATGGCAAAGGAGAAGAGTCCCGTTTTTCCATCCCCAAGGCCTTTTAAGGCTCAGATATGTATTAATACAATATTAAAGAGGCAAGGTGTGGTGGGTTGACCCTGGCTGGACGCCAGGTGCCCACCAAAGCCGCGCTCTCACTCCCCCTCCTCGACTGGACAGG
>JAVKLA010000081.1:4061829-4102891 GCA_034782735.1 Sagittarius serpentarius
GGAAAAATGAACTTAATTTATTACCAATCAAACCAGAGTAGGGTAATGAGAAATAAAAACCAAATCTTAAAACACCTCCCCCCCATCCCCTTCTTCCTGGGCACGACTTACTCCCGAATTCTTTACCAACTCCCCCCGAGCGGCACAGGGGGACGGGAAATGGGGATTACAGTCAGTTGATCACACGTTGTCTCTGCCGCTCCTTCCTTCTCAGGGGCAGGACAGCTCATGCTCTTTTCCAGCTCCAGCGTGGGGTCCCTCCCACGGGAGACAGACCTTCACAAACTGCCCCGACGTGGGTCTTTCCCACAGGCTGCAGTTCTTCATTAACTGCTCCAGCATGGGCCCTTCCCACGGGCTGCAGTCCCTCAGGCACAGACTGCTCCAGCGTGGGTCCCCTGCAGGGTCACAACTCCTGCCAGCAAATCTGCTCTGGCCTGGGCTCCTCTCTTCACAGGCCACAGCTCCTGCCAGGAGCCTGCTCTGGCGTGGGCTTCCCACGGGGTCACAGCCTCCTTCGGGGGCACCCACCCGCTCCAGTGTGGGGTCCTCCACAGGCTGCAGGGGGAGATCTGCTCCGGCGTGGGCCTCCCCAGCCTGCAGGGGCACAGCCTGCCTCACCAGGGTCTTCCCCAAGGGCTGCAGGGGAATCTCTGCTCCGGTGCCTGGAGCATCTCCTGCCCCTCCTACTTCACTGACCTGGGGGGCGGCGGAGATGTTTCTCTCCCGTGTTCTCACTCCTCTCTCCGGCTGCAGCTTCTGAGCCGCAGCGCTTTTTTTTCCTTCTCAAACATGTTATCCTGGAGGTGCTACCACTGTTGCTGATTGGCTCGGCCTTGGCCAGTGGTGGGTCAGTCTTAAAGCCGGCTGGCGTTGGCTATATCAAACACAGGGGAAGCTTCTAGCAACTTTTAAAGAAGGCGCCCCTGTGCCCCCGTCCCCACTACCAAAACCTTGCCACGTAAACCTGTTACACAAGGTTTCTCTGCTGGGTTTCTGAAGGTGCCGAGACTATGAGCTGTGGTCTTGCCCTCTTCTCTGTACCTAGCAAGGGGCTTCTGTAGTGACGCCGTCTGTAGAAGAAAGAGAAAGAAGCAATTGGTTTTAGGTTGTGTATGACATGTTGGATCTCCTCTTCCCCCTGGGTTCCTGTCTGCTAGTGAATAAGAGGTTTCTGCAGTCCCTTCAAAAGTGGGTGAGAGAGAGACTTTCCTTGGATGCCCAAGTATTGTTGCTGAACAACGCTACACGGACTAAAGAGAATATTTTTCTTTCTTTCGAGTCAAAGAACTTTGGTCTTTGTGGCTTGCTTTGTGTACTCACTGCTTTACAGTGGATCTTACCACTCCGCAAGCCTGCAAAAGCCAAACGGGTAGGTCAAAAGAGGAGTAGCTGTTGACACTGGCAGCTAGGAACATGTAAAGAGAAAGATAAACAGAGGGAAATCAGAGACTGGATAAAGTAGATCTCCAAAGATAAAGTTTAGTTAAAGATAATGAGCTGGCCTTGTTTGAAAAGACAGCTGCAAAATAGCCCAGTAGCTCCATGTGCTGGGGTTAAAGTTGACCTAGAATATACGTTTCATTGCTTTTCATAAATAAATAGTGGAGGGAAGATTTGGCAAAAAGCAACATTGCCCCCCACCCCTCTTCAGCAAAGTGTTTGATGTTAACAAGTTCTCCGGGTGTTTACTTTGTCTTCTGCGCTCACTGGTGGAGCAGCTCTCCTGCCCTTGAACTGAGTGAGAATTCAAATAAACCAAACCGCTCTCTGCGCGGCTGGTCTCTTCTGCCATCTGCGTCTTACCAAAACAGCCCCGGCTGTCGTTGGGGAACCGGCCTGGTCTGCAGGATTACTGGGTCTTCCGAACAGCTGAAATAAATTTGCCGGATCAGATAAAACTGCCCAGGAATGGGAGCGGAACTCGACAGCGTTTCTTTCGGCCTTCTCAGGCTGTCATTATAAGCCTGGAGTGCAATTTGCAGGGAGAAGTAGCAGTAAGCAAATAGCTCTGTAAAATCTAGAGTGATCCTTTTATTATTATTGGAGTCTTTTCCTGATGCTTATTTTGCGTATATATTTTACAGTGATGGCCCGATGATAAAATAGTGTTATTTTAAAATAAGCCATGGGAATAATTTTGCTGTTGATATCTGGATCTGCCTTCTTAGAAAGCAAATGGCTCTGCGAGCGCTCAGTAAACTGGGACTTAGTTCTGTCAAGCATGTGTATTGTTGCACTTGTTTCTGCATGCTGCCAGTAAAACTCCTAGTTATTGTATGTGTGTTAGATACATGTTTATATACATGTCTGATATATGAGATGTTTAAAATATATGTTGAGTGTTATCAGCAGCGAAATTGTATGACTGGGCTGATAAATGAAGTAACTGTGCTAAATGTACTCCAATCTTATTCATCATAATGTTACGCAAGGCAAATAGAAAATTTAAGTGAATGACAGCTGCAGATTTTTTTTTTTGTCTTTGAGAAGAGAGCATTTGATGGAGAATCTGAGTGTCAGAAACACTGTTTCTGAGGCTCGCTGCGTGCAAGCTAGGTTGCTGGTTTAACTGTTTCGTTTGTATTTTGTTGGTTTCGTGATTTAGTTTGTATTTTTTGGTGATGAAAGTGAGATCTGACATAGCCGAGTGGTCAGGTATGATATGGCCAAGGAAAGAACTATCCTCTTATAGAAGCAGCCATGGAGATAAAAGCGTACATAATGGGTGCCCCAGAAGTATGTATCAGAAAGCAGTATTGATTTGGGAATATAAATGAGAATGAGGTTAATATTGGTGGTTTGTTTTTTGTTTTTTTTTTTGGTAGACATTTGCCATGGTTTGATTGTAAAGCATGCTAGAAGGGGCAAGCAAATGACATGTCTCAGAAAGCGGGTTTAGAGCAATTACGAGCGGTAGCTGCATCGCAGGGTGCAGATTCATAAAAACTTCTAAAACAAGTGTAGCCTGGTGATAGATGGTCAAATGATTATTGTTTGCAAACAATATTATCTCCAATAGATAAGCTGTTTACTTTGGACTTCAGTTCCTCTGGTTGGAAAGTCTAATTTATCAAGGCAGTACGGTTCGGCGCGGATGCCTCATACCCCAGCTGTGGAAAAAAATCTTATATTAAGAATAGTACTTGGAAGCATAGATAAGTTCAACTTCGAACTCATTTTTACAGATGGTTTCTATATTGCAAAGAATATTGGCTGTTTCCTGGTTGCGCTTTTTTTTTTCCAAACCCCAAACACCTTATTGTAAGAGAGTTAAAAGACTAACTCCTGAAACTTACAGTAGACATCTGTTTGTTTTGTAGCTGTTTCGGTGCCTCATCTTAGTCTGGAGCTTGGTGCTTTCAACTTCTGTAATCTGGCGCTATGCATCCAGATCCTGGACACTTACAGGCACTGCTCGTCATCGCTGCCGTGGGTCTCATCTCTGCCACGAGTTCAGGTAAGGCCTCCTCACCCGAGCTGAGCTGACTTGCTTGGAGGTTTTGGAGGTTGAGCCCGTACTTTTGAATGAACAACAATTTGGAGGGCGTTTCGAAGCGGCCAACTTTAATGCATGTTATCGATAATCTGCTTTTAAGGAACCATGGAGCACTTAAACGCAGTCTTAAGCTGAATATATGACTTCGCTTTTGAAAACTTGGCTCAAAACAAGTGCTTGAATGTGGAGGACTCTTAAGTTACGTAGGTTTGTTCTCTGGGATCTCCGCGGACTTAGCTGGACGCCGATTTTGCTGTGTACAGTGCATCTTGTGTTCCCATGGGGTTGGGAGGGGTTTGAAATTTGCAGGGCGAAAGGGGAATCAGATCTTTGAAACGCGAACGCTGATGCGTGGCTGCAGTTGGAACAGCCCTTGTGTTAAAAAAAGAAGAGAGATGGTTTTAATTGACACATCTGCTCTGTGTAGTCAGCTTGTCTTAACGTAACCACACAAAAAAGAAGCTTTTACTACTTTTAGCACTTCATAGCCGATTGTTATAAGCAAATGGGGTAAATTTTATTTTTCAAGCAGTCATAGGAGATAAATTCCAGCTGCAGGGTCACTGCTACCAATTTTGACTTTTAGACTGAGCACAAAGCGTTGGTGTCATAAGCAAGGGCAGGAGCGCAGATGAAAGTAACAGTGCAATTCCATAGCAACTGGTGGCTAGCAAACTAAAAAAGCCATTGCTTTTCTCTTATCCCTGGAAATTCAAACTGAACTAATAGGAAAAACAGTTTTCTAATTAAAAGCTAAAAATGGACATCTGGAGTCCTGTGAAATGCTTGGATACCATTTTGTATGGATTTCATCTTTTGTTAAGTGAAGCCATACTTTAATTTCCAGTTTTATTTTATGTTTATGCAGATAGTTTATGGTTCTGTTAAAAACGCACAGTTTCTCATCTGAAACTCATAAACAGAGCTTGGATGGACTGGCTTTAGAAGAAAAGCATGAGCTGAGGGCCCCACCTACAAGATGACTGTCTCTTATTTGGAAGCCATTTAATATCATCTTGACCCCTACTATATGGAATTCCTTAGCTCGTTTACAAACTAGGAATTGTTTTCCTCTGCCACTGTGTTTATTTTTAATTTTCTTTTTTCCCTCCCGTATTTCTAACCAAATAGGAGTTAATTGGTGTTAACTGACTTTTGCTTGCTCCCTTCGTTCAAAATCTTTAGCAGAGAATTCCATAGAAAACAAATGGAAATGATTCCCAGTGTTTCATTGGCCAGGACAGGAAAAAATTTCCTCCAACAAGCAGGAATTTTCTTCTGGCAAATAAATGGACTCTCATAACCAAGTTTTGTGGAACTGAACCTTTTATTTATTAGCAGCTTTTCCTGTTTCTGTTCATCTTTACTCTGTAAAGATAATGGGTGCCCAATTCATCATTCTCGTCCTGATGCAGTCCATGTATTTGGAATTAGCAAGAGCCTTTGCTGTTCATCCAGCTTTTTTTTTTATCCTGCTATTTTTAATTAGCTCTGCAGACTCAGAGACGGTTCTGCATAAATACCTGGCAGGCTGCTACCATTTCTAAAATTTTACAAGTCACGTCCAGGCCCGCTTCATATGGGACAGATCAGCTACAGCTGCGTGTTCCCGTACTCCATCTCTTCAGGTGACGGGTGCCATTTCACTCCGAATAAATCCAGTGGGATTGCCGTTTTTGCTGGCCCCTTCTGCTGGCCCTGGCAAGTGTGATGGCTTTGCCTCATGCACGCTTAGGGATGTATCTCACCCTTCCTGTACGCTGAACCTCCCTTTGTTTAATTGCTGTTACCCTCTTTGTGGGGTTTGAATCTTGAAGGTTTCCCTGGTGTTTGAGAGAGAGCAGGAATCTGTCATGAGTTCCTCTTGCAGAGGGAAAGGCATGCCTGCTTGACTATCACTAACAACTTGGAGTTGAGAGACCCTTTATTTGTCCGTGTTTGATCTGAATAGTCTCTTAGCAATATTTAACCTTCTGATGAAAGAAGTTTGCCAAGTCTGTGAACAGTGGCAGGAGCCTTGGGAGAGAGCGTTGCTGTAATACAGATCACGGTCAGTCTTTCGTACCAGTCAGTGCATCATAAACCTTATCGGTTGTGTTCATGCAAAATGCTGTTGACTAACTAAATATATATATACATATGTATTTTTTTCTTTTAGATTTAACTCCCCGTTTTATTTCTGAGCCCTTGTCTACTGTCCAGAAGTCTGGTGGGCCTGTACAGCTCCGCTGCTCTGCTGAGCCCTCCATGGCTCACCTTTCTTGGCTGTTTAACGGGGAGCCTCTGGACAGCAAGGTGGGAGAAGTGGAAATCCAGCCAGGATCTTTGACAATCGTCTCCCTCAGCCTGTCAACGTCTGGTCGCTATCAGTGTGTTGCCAGCAGCAGCGTGGGCGCCGTTCTGAGCAGGCCTGCAATGGTGTCGATGGGCAGTAAGTTAATTTTTCTTTCTATTCCTCGCTTCTTGCAAATTATGTAGACCTCAACTGGTTTGTATGGCTTGTTTTTCTTTGACTTTGACAAAACACCTAGTTTCAAGGTGGTAGGGTTTGTTTTTTTTTCCCCTCAGCCAGTACTTAGTATAGGATCGATTGTATGCTTTTCACCAAGTTTTTTTTTTTTTTCTTGTGTCATCCGAGACCCGTCAGGTGACGCAGCCCTGGACCAGATTCCCCAGCGAGTTTGTGGATCCCCATCCTTGGAGGCTTTTAAAGACTCAACTAGACAAAACCACACCTGATCGATTTCGTGATGGTGGTAGCCTCATTATGAGCTGAAGGACCTAAAGAGTGCTTTCCAGCAAATACCAATATTATTCAGTGAAATAACATTCATGTCAATGAATTGACCTGAAGGTACAAGGTTCCCAAAAGCTTCTCTTCAAAAAGGATCTTGACAGAGCAACTGAGCTGCCATGCCGTTGCAGAAGCATGCTTGAGGGTTGATTGGAAGAGAAATGAGCGGGAATTGTTACCTGGAAAATAAGTGGGAGCTGCAGATTTTCCTTTTCACTTATTTCATTTCATTTCATTTCATTTCATTTCATTTCATTTGGTCAAAACTTTCTAGATGTTCTTCAGGTGGGGACAGCCTCTGTCCTTTTAGATACAGTTTCCCTTCTCTCAGTTGCACTGGTTCTTCTAATCAGGCTTTGCCCTAGTGCTTGATCTGTAAATGACTTGGTCTTAAAGGACTTTAGAAGACGAAGGGCAATGTTTTCCGCATGGAAAGGATGATGTGCTGTTGAGAATGGGAATATAATATTCCTCCGTGAGCGTGAATTGTCTGCTTGGGATCACAGTGCTGTCTGAATCAGGCCTTTGTCAAGCAGGATTTGAGTGATTTCTCTGTAAGGGTACCTCATCTATGGAGCATGTCCAAAATCCCCCTGGGAGGAAAATTTCTTATAAGTGAGAGAAGTTAAGTGTTTTGGTAAAGTACTGACCCATGGCAAGACCCTCTCAAGAGAGCTATAAGGGTGGCTAACATAGAAAAACTTCATAACCTAGAAGATACTTTGAACGTGAAGGGAGTAGAAGAGCAGCTTTCACACTTTTCTCCTTCTTTTGAGACTTTAGTAGAAAATTAGAAGGTGCTGTTAGCTGTTGGGGCTTTCTGCTTGCCTCGTTGCTCACGGCAGTGAGTGGGAGGTGCTGCTGTACTCAGTGGTGTGTTAATTCTAATCACAGAAAGACAATTTAATGTTTCTTATGGACAGGCTTCCTGCTGTTAGTGTAAATTGTCTTCTGTAGTGCCTTCAGAGCACATGAGGAGCACTGCAGTCCTTCAAATATCTCTGCTTGCTTTTCCTGGAGCAGTTGGGGGAATGTAGGAACTATTTTTTCTTCCCTCACTATTCCCAAGTAAAAGCTGGCCCTTCCTGTAGTAAGGAAGCGTATGTACGCAGGAGGGTTTATGCTGTTACGGACTACAGAAAAGGCCGTGCCTATCGATACGAATGTCCAAATGCTGCACCAGAGAAGATAATCAGCTTGAAACCAGCTGTGTTTTAAACACAAATACTGAGCTTACTGCCCTTCCCCTTTCCCAAGCCGTGGCCGCTCTTAATCTTTTACCAATTCTCTTCTAGGTTTAGCTAATTTTGACACGTCCATGAAACCTGCTGTTACAGCAGAGGAAGGAGGTACGGCTTTCATTGGATGCAAGGTGCCAGAAAGTAACCCTAAAGCACAGGTTCGCTTTCAAGTGCGGGGAAAATGGCTGGAACAATCAACAGGTGAGGTGTTTTATGCCACTGCTCAGCAATATAAATATCCAACAAAAGCCTGCCTGGATTTTTTTTCTTAGAACTTGAAGGAAAAAAACTCCAGAAACTTGCAGAACTTCCTGTGCAAATCACTTTGTCTAAAACTGCCTTGTGTAGCCTTTGCATGGCAGCATGATTTCTTTGTGATCCTGCCTTTAGAATAGATTGAGATATCTGACAAGTTATTTAAGAAAAAAAAAGGAAACCTTTTTTTGAAACCAAGTTAAATGTAATCTTTTTTTCCTCCCCCACTTGTTTAGACAACTACCTAATTCTTCCATCTGGAAACCTGCAGATTTTGAATGTATCTTTAGAAGACAAGGGATCCTATAAATGTGCAGCGTACAACCCAGTTACTCGCGATCTCAGAGTAGAACCCACTGGACGTAAGCTCATAGTCACACGTGAGTATTCAGTTCAGCGTTCCAGAATTAATACATCTCGAACCAAATAAATAACATCCCTAAGATTTTTAGCGTGGGTGTGTCAGCCTAAATATCCACTGGTCTCAAATACCATGTTACGTAAAACCTGTCCTGCATTGTTTGCACATTCAATTCTTATTTCCTCTTACTGTGGAGGAGCAGCACGGCTGCTCCTCAGACCCCAAGATGACAGAGCACTTAGTCCTTGAAAAGGGGATGCTGCTAATACGCCAGTCCCCAAACCGATTGCAGAGCAAGACTTCTAGAAGGAAGCATTACAGCGTCGTGCTTAGTCACAAGTATAAGTAGCCGTGTTTGAAAGACATGATGAACCTCAGGCCTGGGGGAGGGGACGGGAGAGTGTGGTTTAAAAGAGTGGTTAGCGATAAGCCTCGTCTCCTTTCTTCTAGGCTCTTCCTCAGGTGGCTTCCACATACTTCACCCCCTGGCACCGCAGAGCCTGGCGGTGCCCCGACACAGCTCTCTGACGTTAGAATGTGTTGTCAGCGGGTTGCCTTCAGCCTCCATCCGCTGGGTTAAAGATGGCCGGGACGCGCTGAGAAAAGGCAGGTGGAAACTGCTGCGCTCCCATCTGGTGACGGACAGGCTTGAGGCATCGGACTCTGGGAACTACTCCTGCGTGGTGGGGAATGAATTTGGAGTAGTGAAATACGTTAACTATTCACTTGCTATACTTGGTAAGAAATAAAGAAGTTTTCACATCCAGGCGATGAACGTTCTGGTTGTATACTTGGCTGGTTTTGGCACCTGATTACAAATAGCCTAATGTTCTTTCTCAACCTAAAAAGAACCTGCTAAACCTATTGAAGTAAAGAATAAAGATACATTCATAATGACGATATCGCGTCATCTCTCCCAAGTTAAAATCCATAACTATTTATCTCTTCGAATCCTTTGCAGTCTGAAATGATTAAACAGTAAAGGATAACAAACTCCAAGGGAAGAACTGATCTATTTATTTTTCTACAGAGTGCCAAGTGTATATGGGATACAGTGTCAATAAAGTACCGGGGAGCAGATGTTTCTCTTTTGGGATTGTATATAAGCAAAAAGCTGGCGAGGAGAGGTGATATGTTTGGATGGGGACAAAAATAAAAGCAAAAGAAATAACATTTGGCCTCTTTTGTGTGGCTGCAAGTCGTTCCTCATCTCCCCTTTCCTTTGTAGCAGATTTTCCTGTTGTTTGAGGTTTTTGCCTCCATGACTGTTTGGTTAGTTTTTGAAATGTATACATTAGAGTAACTCAGAAAACAGGTTGTTGACACACAATACACCTTTTGTTATGGGGATGTCACTAAAGAATTGTTTTGAAAATGCAGGTGTTTTATTTACAGTATTAATGCAAACGTGGCTGTTTGGAATAGAAGGGAGAGAGACCATTAAAATAAGCAAGTGTGTGGGAAACAGCTTTAGGCCATGTAAAACTAGAAGTACGCGGTGCTCGCTTAGTCTTTGTATGCGATAAGTTTGTGTAACGCTTCGCGTTATTTTTTCCAGGACTCGGGCTAAGGTCAACATACGGTGATTGATGTAAAATTATTTCCCTTTATAGAACCTGCCTCGATCTCCAAGGGACTGCAAGATGAAACCGTGGCCGCTGGAGCGACTGTGCATTTCTGGTGCGACATCCGCGGAAGCCCTGCTCCGACCCTCACCTGGCTCCATAACGCAGCTCCCCTCCATCTCTCTCCACGGCATCTGCCAACGGGAAACCGTCTGCGGATCCGGGGCGTCACTCAAGGGGACTCTGGCTTGTACCAGTGTGTAGCAAACAATGGGCTTGGATTTGCGCAGTCCACTGGGAGACTTCGTGTCCAGCCGGGTAGGAGCACTTGCAGCCCTCAAGAACTCAAATGAAGCATTTGTACTTCAAGCTTTAGTCTGGTTTTTTTCCCCTAGATTAAGTATCAGTTTGCTTCTGACCGCTGTTTGTGGCAAACCTTACAAAGAAGGTGGTTTTGGTTGAATTTTAAGAGATGTAGGTATTTCTGGGGTAGCGTGGTTACCTGATACTTAAAACCTAGATTACCAGCTGCAATTAAATCAGCTTATGATTGAATTTGACATGTTTATTCTTAAATAGAATCAGAGTCCTGGTGTGCTGGATGAACTGGTATTCTTAGCAGTATTGGCCAGCAAGTAATTATGCCTGTTCCATATCCTCAAGTTTACAAAGCGATCATTAGATTTGGGGTTAATGCACACTTCCCCTGTATCAGGTTAGCAGGTACCTATAGTCTTTTTGGTCACTTCTCAGTCTAAGATGCTTTCTAATACCCACAGAACTTGATTTCTGCTCGTACAAGGAAGTTGGCAAGACCGTTGCTGTTCCTGTTCTCTCCCTGTCATGTGTAGCTGAAGCTTTTGACTTTCTCTGTACCTCTTAAGATTGATGTGAGCTGCACAGAGGCTGGTTGAGCAGATATTTTGTGACCCGCTTCTCTGTGGAGTGGACTAAGCCAGTCTTGCCTGCCCTGTATTCCTCAGTGACTGTCAGCTCTTCGTTACTTAGAAAATTTGAAGTGTGGTTTGAGCGCAGTTTCCTATCAGCCTTCTCTAAGCACAAGTCTCAGCTGATCCCGTCAGTCTGGAAAGGAAGTCTGGAGAGGCTGTCTAGAAAAGAAATAACTGTTAAAATGGCTAAAAAGAAGCATGTGTGACTTTTTAAATTGTATTGACTCATTTTGGCATTAAGTGTCATATTTCTTGGCCAAATTCATTCTTTGGGTTTTTTTTTTTCCACCCCCTAGGCAAAGGCTCTAGGCCAGTTATAGTCTCTCCACCAGCAAGTATCACTGTGAGAGATGGTGGGGACGTTATGCTGTCTTGCAATGCCACTGGCCTACCCGTTCCTGTGATCCAATGGTACGACAGCAGAGGACTTATGACCAGCCACCCTTCCCAGGTGCTTCATTCAAAACCACAGAAACCTCCTCAAGAAATGCCAGGCAGCGCCGTTGCAGAGCCCACCCACTTCTCCGTGTCTCAAGCGGGCTCAAGCTCCTTGCACATTAGGAATGTGACTCCTGAGCGTGCCGGGGAGTACACGTGCGAAGCCGTCAACGAGCACGGCTCCGTGGTGTCAAAAGCCTTCCTTACAGTTGGTAAGCTTGAAGTACAAAATTGCACGATCGGCTCCCAGATTTAGGTGAGAAATGCCTCAAAATAAGGATTAACAGCGGGTAGGTAGTGTGGGTGTCCTGGGGAAACGAAGCAGAGGAGTCTAAGCTATCTACGTGGACGAGTTCCTCTCTTCCACCTTCGGCAGAGGAGAAACGGCTGTGTGTATTGCATGGACTTAGTTTTTATCGCAGATAAGAATGCTATCCAAGGGTGGGGTGGGTTTTTTTTATATATTGTAATTCATACTAGGAAAAGGCAGTCCTTACACTAAAGGCAAGATGGGAAAGAGATATTTCCTTTCTTCACACTGGAATATTGTGTGATATTAGTAACAGGTTTAAGCTCCTCCAAGTTCCGTTCACAAGAACGAAGGTAAAGGTTTTTAGTTACGTGAAGTGACTTGGGTTTCTCAGCCCTTTCAGCATGTTGCCTTAGTAAATTTAGCTGAACATCAGTGGGATTTAAGGCCAGTGGAATGTAATAAGTGGCCCCATATTTGAAGTTCTTCATTGCTGCCGGTTAGAGTTTAAAACTCATGTAAATAATTTGAAAAGATGCTTAAAGGTTCACTTAGAGGAAGAAAGCAAGAAGAAACCTCAAGAAAGTGATCCCATCATGTAGTTTTTATAAATAAGTTATTGTTGGACCTTGCTGAGTGGAAACACAAAACTAAATATCACCCCAGAATTCAACCTGTGTCAAATAGAAAAATCCCACTGCTTTGCCTCGGAATTTTATGGCAGTAGGTTCAGTTTTAATGTTTTGTTTATTAACTTTTATCGGTTTCTAATAGGTTGTACTAGCTGCTGATTATGGTGCAGAGGGTGGTTAAGGCATTTGGTTTTGATATAAAAGTCCTTAAGTAGTTTCTGGGAGCTGTTGGGGTTTTAGAACAGTTCCCAACCGTGCCAAAAGACAGGCTCAGACGTTTAGATGTTTTAATGAAGAGTTCGTGCCAGGTAACACTTCTGAAGCACCTGAACGACTTAGGCTGCGATTTCAGTGCGTTTCTTTGCTAGTAGGATCAACTTAAGCAGCTCTGGGCCTCAGCAGCTTGTTCCAGTCATTTGCCTTGTGCAAGCACACAGTAAGAGAGCTTATTTGGCTGAAAAATGTATCTTCCCCCCCCCCCCGCCTTCTGTCTGCTGGATCTATTCCACGGTGTGATTCATTGCATGGTCTTGAAAGCGGGCAGGGCAACTCAAGCTGCCATCATAGTGAGAAACCACCAAAATGTAAAGTGATAGCCTTAGGATCCTATACCCATGGCGCTTATTTTAAGTCTTTTTTAGACAGTTGTGGTGTTAGCAGGCATGGCAGTAGCTTCCCAGAGCTACTAAACACGGGGTTAATTCTCCAAAATAACTTCATCTAATGGAAATGAAGGAGAAAAACACACTCCAGGAAGCCTGAGTTAGCAGGTTAGTATAAAACAGAGGAGAGAGTAGCATTTATTGTAGGTAGGTAGGGGGTACGGTGGAGAGCAGGCTGAAGCCATCTTTTACAGAAGCCAGGCACCTCTGAGAAGCCCTAAGGTGATTTGAAAGACTTGCCAGGCGTGGGTGACTTCGCTGATCTGCTGTGTTCAGATTTTTGGAGTGTTTTCCCAGCCTGCGTTAAGGTAGTTAAAGAGCTCCTGAGGAGGGAGGATCCTCCGGTGGTTGTTTAAGAAGCGAGGAAGCAAAGCCTTGGAATGTGATCTGTTTGCACAGCGGAGACAAAACACAAAGGTTGCTCTGCTGCCATGCAAGCCCAGGGCACGCCAGCGGGTCGAAATCTGCTTGCATGTTTGCGCCCCTGTTTCAAGAAGGCTTTAGAAGAACGAGAAAAGGTGCCGTGAAACGCGGGAGGTGGGTTCGTAGTGGTGCGGAATAGTTTATGCTGGAGGAGAGGCTGGAAAGGTGAGGGCTCTTTACCTTCAAAATGAGGCAGCTGAAGGGGAGGTATGATAGCGAGCTGTAGTATACTGGGTATTATGGAGAATGCGAGTAAAAGCTATGAATACGTTCTTTTAATGCCTGAATTTGGGACATTCGGTCCTTCTGTGGTTGCTGTTGGAGGGGGGATTTTGGGCGCCTGCAGCCTTTGGTCTGACCCAACTCGGTGCTGCTCATGTTTCGCAGTGGGGCTGGGAAGCCGAGGAAGAAGAGTAAGTCTCAGTGGCTGAGGGGAAAGGGATGGCACTAGAAGCAACAGCCAAAAAAAGCTGCATAATGACACAGCCGCAAAGAGAAGTCTGATGTGCTGGTTTGTATGGGTAGCAGTTATGCCAGAAACTTAGCAAAAAGAGCTTAGATCCAAATTGCTTAATGGAAATTGTTACCCGAGGGTTGTTTTCCAAAGCGAAAATACAAACTACTTGTCAGTTGTTGATGACTCCCCTCTCACAGCAATAAACACAGCAATGACTGCACGTCTCCTGTCACCAGGCTAAACCACAACTAATTCTCTGCGCGCAAGAGTCCGTTCCCCCCATGCCGGCAGGCGTCGAACCCTGCTGTGCCCACCCACGAGTCCTCTGGGTCCACCACAACGCAGTGGGCCTTCTGCCTCCTCCAGCGACTACGGCATTTGTTTCCAATATTAACGCGCGGCGGTGCATCCCTTTCCTACTGCTTCGCTGACAGTAGTAGATACCCTTTCGCTTGGAGATTGTTCTGGGGGCGTCTGATGGTTTTAAGCAAACTCCATCTGGCTTTGGGGACATCCTCCCCACGTTGTTGCCTTCTTCAGTCTCCAAACTTTGTGGCATTGCTGAACAAATAGGAAGAAACAAACAAGGAATGCTTGCTGGGAGTGTGTCTTCAATTTGAAAAGAGAACTTTCCTTCCCTTCCCAGCTTTTTAAAAAGTGGCCAAAAATAGCAGCCACACTTGCTGCTGGTATTTTAATGGAGGTTTGGAGGAATCTGAGTCAGCCAGGCTAACACTGCCTAGGCTTTACATTACCAAGGAATTTGTTTGTTTTGTAAACCAAGTTCCCTTCATTCCCTTCCCCTTCCAGACCCTGGCATGTAACATAAACCTACACAAATCTGAAAGGACGGACAGGGCTAAGAACATCTGGCAGTCCCGGCACTGCAGCGTGCAACCTTGAGGAGCTGCGCTGGTTCCCAAACGTTCTCGTTTTAAGCACTGACGTTTACTCGTCCTGGATAATCTCAGATGTCCAACCTGCCACCCCTTTCCTGCCTGGAATGCTGACAAGCTCTGTGTTGGCCAAACAGTGCTTTTTTTTTTTTTTGTCTTGCGGCCTCTTTCAAACTACTGATATTTTTTTTATATATATATATATGTATATATATTTTTTTTTTCCATACCAGGCAAAGTAAATAGGACGGAGGAGGCTGGAGCAGGATTTCTAGAAATGCGTGGGTATTAAATTGCATGTTAGATCTGCCTGTAAACTGAGTTTATTCTCAGCATAAATTTTCAAATGAATTAGTCGAGTCGTGCAACTTTCAAAGCTGATCAAAATTACAGCTAAAACCTCAGAAACTGAGGTAGGAGAATGTCCTCTTGTGTCCACGCCAGTTCAGGCCATGAAAAGTTCCTTGTACAACTGTGATTAATTTAGAATTACTCCATTTGTGTCACAAGTGTAGGTATATATTTTTTTTTAAATGAAGCAGTGGCCATGCAGGTTGAAATTATCAGCGATACTAGTCAAACTGTGCCGGCAGATGTTGCATTTCAGGTTTTCTCTCTTTGCTATTGGTGGGGGCGGGGGACACACACACCAAACCAAACACCAAAGCCCCAAACAAACCAAAAAACCCACTGTTCTGCCCTGAAAAAAACAGCTGGCGCGTAAGGGCGCAGCTTGGCACCGGGCTAAGGTCTGCATGGGCACCTCTTGAACTGGCTTTTTGCAGCAGGGCTTGTTTGGAAATGACGCTCTTAAAGGATTTAGCGTCCCCTCTGTGCGGGGCAAATGTATGTCATCTTGAAGACGTAACCAGAGTCCTCCTTTACAGTTCCTTTAGAAAATGGCATGAATGCAGAAGAAATGGCTCCCGTGGAGATTGCCCAGAGCGATGAAAGCGATGGTGATTTTCGTGCAGAAACGGCGTTTTCAAGCTCACCTGCAACAAAACTGCATTTGGATGCAGCTGTGACGGAAAAAGCCTCGAGCGCCGCCACTCCCCCCGAAGCCCCCATCATCCTCAGCCCCCCGCAGACGCTGAAGCCGGACATGTACAACCTGGTGTGGCGTTCGGGAAGGGATGGGGGTTTGCCCATCAATGCCTATTTTGTGAAATACCGCAAGGTAATGTTTCTTTGTAGCACTGAAGCGGTGCACCGCAGCAGATGCGTTTCGTTGTTTTAGGTTTCTCAAGCAAGCAGTAATTGTTGCAGTGCTGGCGTTAACAAGAATGTGGTGTCAGGCCAGAGAGAATATAGAATATAGTTGAACCACAAGGTTACCGTGGCCACACAGGCAGCTCATTTTAGGGACGACCGAAGCGGGTCGCAAGTACGCTGTTCTATCTAGTTTTAAGTGAGATTTATTCAGCAGAGCCCGGGCTTTTATTTCCTTTACAGTATGGTCTATGGGGAATGGGGTTCCAGGGCGTATTGTACGCGGCTTCGGTGATGTTAAAAATGCATTCGTGTGAGCAAGTTTGAATCTGGTGGGTACACTTGAGATCAGAAGGGAAGCTGAGTATTAGCCTAGTATGTCAAAGAGCTTGCTACTCTGCGTCCCAAAGAGACTCTATTAAACTGAAGTTATCAAATACAAAGGTGAACTAAAATTCCCTGAGCAGATACCTATCATGTCCTTAAAAGTGGTGTGTCAACAGTGAGCTCTTTTGATTAAAATCAGAACCAAGTGATGCCTGTGCCCGTTCTCCTAAGCAAACAGTTTTCTGTATGGTGAAGCTGTTTGGTTTATTTTTCATAAGCTTTTTAATCCTCTACATCCTGATCTTGTCTTAGCCTGGAGGGAATGCTTAGATTTTTGACCTGTTAGTTCCTGAAAACCTAGCGCCAAAGTCTGTTGATATAATTTCTCATCCAAAGGTGGTTGGTTCACATAAGCACTGAAAGCTTTGAATACTTCTTTGACCTTTTTGATGCTTACCCTTCACTCATAACAATCCTTTCCGCATTAAATGTGCTCACTCGTGCGTTTCTCGGTAGGGAGTTTACCATGGGTTTTTAGGGTGGTGTTCTCTTTGTGTCATTAAATAATTTTATTGATTTCCCTCTCTTAAAGAGGGGGGAAAAAAAAAAGTTGGCATAAAAGCTGTAGAAGAGTGGTCGCTTCAGAAGAAAATACTTGAACAAAGACCTCTGGCATAACCTTTGATAATCCATGGCATTTAGATCTGCCTCCCATGTTTTATTAAAGTCTTATATTGTTTAGTAGTTTATTTTTGGTAGAATCTTTGTCTTTTCCTTTGGGATTTGGGGTAATGTTTTCCTGCAAAGGTCAAGCATTAAGAGACTACCCTGAATCTCTTTCCTTTCTTAAACGGAGCTGGTGATTTCACTGTTAAATTAAAAAGTGTTTTTAAAAAAAAAAAACAGAAAAGGAAACATGCGTTAATAAAAAACAATTCTTTGGTCTCCCTGCTGACTTTTTTTTTTCCCAGCCTTGAGGAGTAACTAGGACATACTTTTTGTTGCCCGTTTTAGGCAATAAATATTTTAAAATGCTTAAGTACAGGAAAAGCTGGGGTAGCTGAGGGAACATATCTTTCTCATTAGGGTGTTGGGTCCAGCCCTTTAGTGTCACACACACTGGCAGCTAAAGGCTGATTGGAGTCTTCAAAATCATTTGGTCTCTTGCTAGTTTTAGCCGCAAGTGAAACTGAGCCTTCCCCCCCCCCCCCTAAAAAAAACCAACCAAGGGTGCATGTGTGTATATGGAGAGGGAAAATAAGTTTGTCGAAGGAGTGCCACAAAGTGAGTTGTAAAAGCGCTGATATGTGGCAGAAGCACTTGGAGACAAACCATAGGCAGATAGAAGAAAACATAAGGAGTTTTGGCAAGTGGCAGAGGTCCTTTAGATTCTTGGGCGTGAAGGTGATGAGGGATTTGAATATTACACTGGGTTCTAAGCAATTCGCTGCTGATGTTGAGTTTTCTCTCCCTGTCCTGGGCAGCTGGACGACAGCGTCAGTACAGCGGGGAGCTGGCACACGGTGCGTGTCCCTGGCAGTGAGAACGAGCTGCGGCTCACCGAGCTGGAGCCTTCCAGCCTGTATGAAGTTTTAATGGTGGCGAGGAGTGCTGCTGGTGAAGGCCAGCCTGCTATGCTGACATTTCGCACCAGCAAAGGTAGGTGCAGCACAGCGTTCCCTGTGTCCCAGGCTTTCGAGAGGACATTTATTTAAATTACATCGACTGTAGGTTGTCTGCTAAGCCATATATGAAATCTTCTGCAGTTTATTTGCTGAAGAGCAGCCTCTAATAGCTGAAGTAGCTGTAGGGCAAACTTTGCTGCGCGTTACCGAGGCTATTAAAACCTTGATAATAATATTTTGGGGGTGATTATCAAGACTTGTACTGTAAGGTTCCTCGCACTTAAAGGAGCTCAGTCAGAGAGCAGCCTGCCCTCGCTCAGGTTTTTCAGAGTATCTCAAAAGAAACTCTCTGCACCATCAAGTTTTCATGTATCAACAAAACTGCTTCTGGTTTGCTTTGCAGACACCTCTGAAAAAATCTCAGCTGACCAGAAGCCAGCTGTTTTGATAGTTGCGTGCAGACAGCGACAAGCAAAAGAGCATTTCTAATCAAAGCAGTTTTTTTCTTTCAAGCTTGGATGCTGGTGGCTCTACTCTCAAGCACGCAAACAATCAGATGTTTTTCATACTAACGTACAAGAATCGGATAGCTTAAAATTTTATTAAGAATGTAATGTTTTTGTGAAATCCATGAATTCATGATAAATACTTAACTGCCACAGGCCAGAAGTCCACTCGGCCCAGCGTCCTGGGTCCAGCTGTGGCCAAATGCAGCTTCCGTTGCATTTTTGTTGAACCTCTTTCTCTAGGCATGGATTCAGTGTGCAGTTTTTCGCCACCTGTTGTGATTTCGTGATGAGAGAGGGCTTTGAAACCCAGGCAGGAGCCGGTGGCATCACTGCAAAGCGCAGTAGTGCCAGTGTGAGGACTGCAGATGTACGGTTGCTTACCCACAGCGCAAGAGTCCCTGCGCTGACGGGGGAAGCGTCCTCTTGCTCCTCTGAAGAAACTCCCTAATTGCTATCCTGACGGTTTAGCTCGTGCTTTGGAGCCAGGGCTTTAGTCCCCTGCGCTCTAGCGGGTGATCCTGTGGAGTGAGCATGTTGTGAGAGGCAACAAACAGCTTTTCCTTATCCAGTCCCTGAGCTGATGTGCTGTATATCAAATCTTTCTTAGAAAGAACATCGTCTTCAAAAAACACTCAGGCTCCGTCTCCACCAGTAGGCATTCCTAAACATCCCATTGTTCACGAAGGGACAAATAATTTTGGTGTTGTCCTTCCCGAGCTGTCCCGACACAGCGGAGGTAGGTGTATGGATGGTTTGTAATCCGTGTGCGGAAAGTTGGGTTGCAAACAGATGCATCTAAGTTAACTTGCGTTTATTGCTGCTCTAGGTGCTTGTATTACCTCTTCTATTTCCTAGTTATTCCTTAGGCGTCTTTGATAAAGGTATTTTTCCTCTCTTGTGGGACTTCTGTGAGTGAGGTCGGCTATCTGCCCAGTTTTCTGTTCTTCTCCATGTTTCCAGAGTAAAAGATCATAGTTTGAGCTCTTGGGATTAACTGAAAGGTTACCTTATTCCAGTCAGGGAGTTAGCATTTTAAGTACCTTCCTTGATACCTCAGCTTTCCACTGCAACGTTAAGTCACCATTTCTTACAGACTTTGGCATCTGTGGTATTGGAAGCTATAAATTTAGCAAAGGCACGCCCCAATCTAGTGAACATTTAATATTTCCAAGGATGCTGTTACCTGCATGTGTGGCGCTCAAAAAAAAAAAAAAAAAAAGAAAAAAAAAAAAAGATTTTCGTGTATAACCCACGTTCTTGCTGCTCATTTCTAAACCTGCGGTTGCTTTTTGCTAAATACTCTGGTTTTCTCTTCTCTTCCCCTGTGAAAGATGCAGAGGAAGAGGGGAAATGGGAAATGGCTCTGTCAGAGTTTTAAGTTCTCAAAGTGGATTATCTCTGTTCTGAATGTTTTCCTGTGGCTTCCCAGGGATGGGCTTATTCCTGATGGTAAGAAGATACAACCACTTCCCAGTAGGTGTGATTTTTAGCCTGGTTTCCAGTGTAAACAGCAGGTTTACAGTCCTGTTTCTCACCACCCCAGCCTTTGAACTCATTGACCCGATTCAGGCAAATTTACTCAGGGGCTGAGATCTCAAAGGTGACTTGGTATCTAAAATACGGGGTAAAACCAAAGGTGAGTGGAGAGGTTTAATAATGCAGGTGAGGAGCTGAGCATTGCATGCTTGCGACGGTGCTAAGTATCAGAAGAGCCACGCAAGGGGACACCTTACGTGTGCCCGGCTGCAAACGCTCAGCCTGCTTCATGCCCCCGAAGCTGTTGGCTTACTGTTCCTTGCTCAGTTCCTCCTCTCACCAGTGACCAGCTTCGTGTTAACAAATACAAGCTGGTTTAGTAAAGCCTTACAGCCCTCCTTGGTTGTCAGAATGGTTACCACCAGATTCACTAACACCACCTCTTTCCATTCTCTCTGTTCCACTGCTGTCTGTAACTTCAAGTGAGTTCAGTAAGTATATCATTTGTTGCATGCTTTGTTTGCTCTTCGTTCTCATTTCTCTGGCAGTAGAGCGCTCGTTAGTGTGGCTGGGTTGAATTCGCATTGGGTCTGGGGGAATTTCGGGGTTTTGAGAATGATAAGCAAATTTTTCCTGTTCACTTAGTATGTGTTTCCATTTCCATGTAGAGATGGGCTGGGGTAGTGCAGCAGCATAGCTTTTTTGGTTATTATGTTGATAAAGTGATTGATTCCTCTGTCTTCTGCTCTTCAAGCACCTATTCCAGCAGAGTAAGGGGAGTAGTTATTAGGGGAGGATTTAAGATTCTCCTTGTTAATAGGTGAAGTCTCATTTAATCATCAGCAACTAGTTTAATCAGTTGCTACAGAAAATGAAGTTTCAGCTGATTCTCATCCTCTTGTAACTGAATTTCTCATTTCAGTTCCAGAGGCTCCCGACCGACCCACGATCTCCACAGCATCAGAATCATCCGTCTACGTCACGTGGATACCACGAGCAAACGGTGGCTCCCCCATTACTGCCTTTAAAGTGGAGTATAAACGCCTGGGTCGAAACAGTGACTGGCTAATTGCAGCTGATAACATTTCTCCTTCCAAGCTGTCTGTGGAAGTTCGTAACTTGGAACCAGGTATTAAAAATGATCTTTCCTTCACTTCAGCTATTGTTGCTGTCATCTTTGCTTAGATGACTACGCTCCTGCTGAGAGAATACTGCAACTCTTAGGTTGTTTTATTTTAACTTCTGCTTGGATTATCCTGTTTCTCGTTGGCTGGGGGCGGGGCCGTTGTGTGGAATAGGAGCTCATTATGTGAATTCAAGTTGATTTCTGGCTTTCCAAGTGGAAAAAAAAACCCCACCATAATTTAATACGTGTTCATGTGGAGAGGAGGGTTGTGTCTTACTGGTATTTTTAACTTAATTGTCCTTCTAGTAAGCACTCAATGCAAAAAGAGAAAATTAATGGATGCATTAATGGAAAAACATCTGTCCTGATTTCTCCCCGTGTCTAGCCCTGAAAGCTTGGGGAAAGAGTGTAAGAGCAGGGGGAAAGGATCATGATAGCCATTTTTCGAAGTATCTTCTTGGTGCCCACCAGTTTGCAGTTTAGGGACTTCCTGAGCTGGCAGAGTCATCTCTGTGTGTAATAGCCTTGAGATTTTTCTGGAGTGAATTTCCCTAATGACTTTTAGAAGCTGTTTCTATTGCTGATGTCCCCATTAGTCTGTAGCAGTGAGTCCTATGTTTTTTCTAATTGGATGTTGTGCAAGAAGTACTTTCTAATCTGTTTAGTCTCTCCTTGAATCCTGTTTCTAGTGCTTGTTTTGCTACAATGTCTTCTTTCTTTCACTTTTTCCCTTAAAAGGAGAAATGTATAGGTTCCGTGTGATTGCTGTGAACAATTACGGGGAGAGCCCACGCAGTGCTGCATCTCGCCCTTACCAAGTAGCTGGATTTACCAGCCGGTTTTCCAACCGCCCTATCACAGGACCTCACATTGCTTACACTGAAGCCATCAGTGACACTCAGATCATGTTAAAGTGGACGGTAGGTATAATTGTCTCCTGTTCTTCTCACAGTTGCAGGCCAATTTTTACTGCAGTGGCTCTTAAAAGGCAAGGATTAAGAGCTGATTGCAGAGTAGTGACTGGTGGTTTGCCCCCACCTCCCCGAGACCGAGATGATCTTTTTTCTAGAAGAGGGCTAAGATACATTGTGCTTGTATGGTAGACGGGTAACTTAATGGGCCATGTGCCTCTCGAGCCCTTTGCCCCCCATTTCCAAACCCTTTTTCCTCCTCCTCGGCAGCCCTGTTGGTTGTTTGCAGCCTTCTGCGCTGTCTCCCAGCCTCCCTCCACCTCGCTCTCCCCTTCCAGCTCCCTGGGGGTACCACGCACCACCTCCTCGGGTTACGCCAGATGTGAGCCCAACTGGCAGCTCCAGTGAAAGGCTGCAGCCGCCTTAGTCCACCTGCTTTGGCACAGACATGTCAAGAGGCACCAGTGGGCTTAACTCTGTCCAAAGCCCTGTTCGTGCCATGAGTTGTGAGCAAGTTGGCTTCGTTTCCTGCAGTTCCTGCTGCTTTTGTCAATCCAGGCCGTGATGGCTGGAAGCGGGTACTACGTTTGAAACCCGTCGTCTTTCCTCACATCTAGTAGGAGTTTCATGTTAGAGAAACATTTTCCTTTCCCCTGTTACCTCGTCTTTTGTAAACAAGTACTTTAAAGTCCTTATTGAAACCCACAGAAATTCTTTGCTCTTGTTTTGAAATCTAACCCCCTGCTATACTTTGGAGGATTTAACGTGTAGAGTTCCCAGTGTTAGTTTGCTCTGCTAGCTCAGCCTTAAGAGATGTCAAGGATAATAAACTTAAAATAACCTCTAGTTCCTCAGGAGGCTGCATAACTTAAAGTAAAATATCCTTGAGCTGAATTTTAGAGTGACCTTAACTCTTTCTGAAGTAAAAATGGTCTTAACTTTTCCGTTTCCGTTAATCACGTAAATTTTCAAGGCCGTTCATGGTCAAACCCTAATTGACGGTTTGGAAAGTGATGTGGGAGGAAAGTGTTAGCTCCAGCTGAGTCTCTTGTCCCCGTGCTGCCCTCCTGGTCGGAGGAGTTCAGTGGCAGAGAGCTCTCCTGCAGCCCCGTGAGAACCCCCGGCATTGCACTCATCTTAGCTGTGTCTGCACATCCACAGCAATTGATAATCCTCTTTTCTGTGGCAGCTTCTGTGCGAACCTCCCCCCACACCTTGCTTGCGCAACCTTACTAAAGAAAAATACGTATTTCAAGGTGATGAGATGTTCAGTGGTGACAACTCTGCAGGACTCAACCAAAATTTTTCTTCTCTAACGCAGTCTTTTAAAATTCTCTTTTAGTATATTACATCGAGCAACAACAACACGCCCATCCAAGGATTTTATATCTACTATCGGCCTACGGACAGCGACAATGATAGTGACTACAAGAGGGATATCGTGGAAGGTACAGTGCAGTATACGCATGCTTAATAACACTACTTGATGGGGAGGAACATCATGTAGCCATGTTGGCTGTGTTTATATGAAATCTAAACTGCTTTTCCCAAACGAAGTCTTTACGATATATTTCACAGAAGTAACTCTCTCAACTACATTAACGTCAAGTTCTGCCCACACATGAACTTGCTTCTTCCTTCTGAAGCCTCCTCTACATGGAAACTTGAGAACTAAATTTGCCTTGTTGTACTGCTGCAAATCCTTAATGTAGGTCTATTTAAACTGCTTTAGCTTAAAGTAGTTGAGTAAAGAGAGAGCAGCATAAACGAGATTTAACCCGGCGTAAGCGTGTCTGTGTTACAGACTGTGCAAATAACTAGCTGGCTCTTAAGGTGATTAACCCCAGCACGGATTTTCTACGCTAGGTAGTACCTTGTGTGTAATTGCCCTTCTCTCCTCTTACCTTGCTTAATTGCTTATCCTGCTATAAGGAAGTTACTTTTAGCCTCAAGTGCTGTGGTAGGCTGCAAACGCAGGTATGTTTGTGCTTCATTTTTGCCTTTTAATTGAGTTATTTTTTTCCCCCTGTGCATATTAGATCATCATTTTCCTGGAAGAAGTTATTAGATAATGTCTGTATTAGTCCAGAAGTGGAAAACCCTTTTAAAAATATTTTACTTATGTCCTTATTGCTTGGGCTGAGTAAACGTAGTGATCTCATTCTGTCCCAATGATGTTAATTATTTTTTTCCCCCCTCACTTATTTCAGTTACAAGAGGAATGGGCCTTTATTTTGAAAATTTTTCCCTGCTAGACAATACTCCGCATAGTACTTTGATGCGTGACATAAGCTTTTGCACACTCTGAAGCTATTAAAGAACCAGAGTTTCGGCTCGGAGGATTGCTTTAAAGAAGCTTATGCAGTCCGCACCTTCATCTGCAAATGTATTTTACCCTTTGCTAGACAGAACTTGGGTGTTTATAAATCTTACACACTAAGCAGTTAGTTGTTTAAGTGGGCTCCACTGTGCTGTGAAATTAGCTTGTTTCTGATTTTTTTCCGAGTGAGCGTGTGTGTATTGAACTCTTTGTGGCAGTCTGAAACCATTAGCAGCTGCTCTGCTCTGCCAAAGCCTGGAACAGAAACTCATTCTATGGAAATATTTAAACTTAAACTTTTCTGTGCTCCCCTAAATTAGCTTTTTGGGGCGGGGGGGGGGAATGGACGGACTATTTTCAATTGGAGTATGATTGGAAGCATTTGATGTGAAGTATGTAGAGAATCACGTGACTTAAGGTATTTTTGCCATAAATCACTTGTTCTTCACTTTTTTTTCCCTCTCTGTTAACCTTTGAATTAATCTGCCTGTTTTTTGACAGGGAATTTTATCTTGAAATGACTGCATGAGTTGTGGAAAAAGTGTTGTGATGCCTGTATTAGCTAAGTACTTGCCGTAGGCTTTCCTTACCATTTCCTGTTAAGTCTTGTCTTTCGAGACATTCAAAACTCTGTAGAAAACCTTCCCCCCCCCTCCCCCCATAAATGCCGCTACAGGCAAAATCAGATTTTATTTAAAGAAAAAAACAAGCAAAAAGCTTGACTCGGATGGCTCCTCAGTATCTTTCAGCAGCTTTAAGCAAAAGCAAAGCAAAATCAGCCCTGTCCTGCAGTGACGGTCTGAATTTCTCTCTTTCGAGGGTCCTGGAGATTGGATTTTAAATGTAAATGCAGTCTGATGTCAGTTGTTTAAATGTTTTTCCTTGCTAATGGTGCACGAAGAGGACAGTTAAAGTGCCTGTACTGATTCCAGTTCCACTAATGGTTTGAAGCGGAAACCTAAAACCTGGTGTAGTAATTACCGAAAGGAATGCTTGGGGGTGGGGGTGACGGGAAAACCGAGTATGAATCTTGGGAAAACGTGCGATTTAGGGAAAGGCTGGTTCCAGCTTCAGCCAGGGCTTGTCTGCCCTCACTTGGGATGCCCGGCGTGCAAGGGATGGAGCTCAGACCATGGGGTGTGTCCCCTCCCGAAACCCCCGAACCGAGATGGGGTACCCCCTGCCCTTTTTTGGCCAGGCAAGGGTATCCGCACCTGGGCTCGGGTCCCGGAGAAGTTCGAACAGAGTCATGGTGACAGCCCCCGCTAGCTGAGCGGGCTTTATTTTTTTTTATTAATGCTTAAATCAGTAGGTGGTATGACAGTTTCTTAGAAACAGTGGAAACAGTTCAAGGTGGTATTTTCCAAGAGGGATTAAGAGCGCTCAAACAGTTAATTAAACTCAAAAAAAAAAGAAAAAAAAAAAAGAAAAAAAAAAAAAGGAAAAAAAAAAGAAAAAAGGGTTGCTGTTTATTAAAATTTGTCACAAGCCCGTGAAAGTAAAAACTGAGAATGATTTATATTGAAGTGCTCAGTACTTCAGGAGGGTGTCTAAATGAAATGCTGGCCGGGAGCCAGAGATGACAAAACCGTCCTATTAGAGAAGATTGCTTGGCTTGGGATCCGTCTCTGCAGGGGCAGGCAGCACGAGAGGCAGCCTCTCTGTCTAATTTTGTTTCCTAGTATGTTTAATAAAATGCACGTTCCATTATTTGCGGTTTTGGCGAAGTTGAGCAACACAGACGTATCCTTCCTGCGAAAAACGGGCGGCTTCGCTCGGTACCTTGCATCGCTAGGGATCCTGCGGGATTGCAAACTGGGAGAGGGTCTTCCCACAGTGAAGTTTTTCCCCTGTCCCAAGTTTCATCTGTTTTCTGTACCAGTTTTCCCTTGTTCTTTGCCCTGCGTGTTGTAAATAGCTAGCATAACCCATCCTAAACCCATCCCTTCAGCCGTTTCATATTTAAGATGCACAGAGCTGCCGTTGATTTTAAATGTATGTATGCTGGGAACTTGGATGTCTATTTTTTGAGTTTAGCAACTTCTGTTTTCTGGCAAGAAAGGTGTTCTTTTAGAAATCAATTGAAAATAATGAAAAAAACACCTTTATTTGTCGAGAGGTTCTTCTAAGAACCCGTTGCGCAAGACATTGCGAGCCTTATGACTTCAGACAAGTCCATAAATTGTCAATAAAGACTTTTGTGCAAACAGGACAAGCTGCGATACCCCTGCATTTGGTAGAGAAAGATGCTGCAGCGTACTTGTACCTAATTCTGGCTCATGCGAGTAAATGAAATGCAGCTGGTTTACTTTGTTTCTCCCCCCGTAGGTACGAAGCAGTGGCACTTGATAAATCACCTGCAGCCAGAAACATCTTACGACATTAAAATGCAGTGCTATAACGAAGGTGGTGAAAGCGAGTACAGCAACGTGATGATCTGCGAAACCAAAGGTGAGTGCCGAAATAGCACGTCCGCTTGCCTGCGGGACCATGTGAAGGCGGCGTTTTGCGGCATGAAATATCCACTGTGTTGAATTTTTGGTTTTGCAGTGCAAAAGTCAGCTGTGATGAAGACCATAATTTTCTGGAATGTTTTGGAGGGTTGTTTTGTCTTCCGAAGCTGGGATTGTTTTGAACATATGGAAACTGATACGTTGCACTCCCGAGAAAGGCTTTTAGCAAAGCTCTGCAGATTTGCCTGGCCTAAGAGATAGTATTGTTGTTCTGGGTCTTTGGTTTGGTTTGGTTTTGTTTTTTTTTTTTTCTTCTGCTGTGCTGATAGCCTCTCCTTAGGAGACAACTGTGCTCTTGAAGATGACAGAATTGATTTGTACGTCTGTTTTATGTCTTTGGGGCTCTGTGACACGTTGTATAAGTGCAGACTGCAGCAACTGATGGTTACGTTGGCTGCCTCCATCACTAATCCTGCATGCCTCTGGCACAAAGTTTGTACTGTTCTCTGGAAGTGTCAGATACGGCAGTCACATTTATTTTGCACAGAATTCCTGTCTCCTTTAATCTCTAAAACCAAGTAAGGCTGTAAAGGGAAAATGCAGACAGTAAACTTCAAATGCAGTGCTATGAAAAAATGTTTGTGTTTTTTTTTTTTTTTTAAAAAAAAGGGGGGAAGAAAAAGCCCTCTAGGAGCAGAAGCATCAAAATTTAGCTACAGTTAGCAGCGAAGCCTTTGAAAGAAGGGCTAGGAGCTGCAGGGTTTCAGGCTACAGGCACGGTTGGCCTTCCTCCTGCAAGGAGTACAACTTTCTTCCCTAATTTTAAAATCGGCAAGATGTAACCTGTCGTTCATACTGACTTTTCCTTAAAATGCATCTCCTCCAGGCTTACGGGGGTGAACCAGCTTATCTATTGTATCTGCGTGGAGGTGCTTGTGTCTCTCTGACCAGCTTCACTCCTAAGCCAGGCACCTCTCACGTTTTTTGAGTCAAATGAAATGAATCTGAGCTGTCGTGTGCTGAAGACTGATGTAAATTGAATTGCTGGGTTAAACTACTGTCTCGTTTCCGGTGATTTTTCTGTTCAGCTCTTGGTATCTTCAGTAGTACGGTTTTGAAAACGAGGTTAGCAGGGTTCACATCAGATAAAAGTAGGTCATCTGGCAGTGGTTAGGCGATAGAAATGCATGTTGTGGTTTTTCCTGACCTCAGAAGTGGAACGATTTGCGCTCTTTCAAGTTGGGAGTTAGCGCGATTCTAGCCCGTGTGTATGTCGAGTTGCTTGTTAAAGTTTCGAGTGACCTCAATGAGAGGGTTAGCAAGCTGGATAGTAACCATTTTCCAAGGCAAATAGTTATTACCCAATAGCAGTTGGCATTCTCGTTACAGGTTTTAATATTGACTTGGAAGCTGTCTTTCGGAGGCATTACAATTCTAACTCAGCAGTAATTATTTTCATTTCATAATGCAAAAAACACATTTAGAAAAGGCATTTAGCAAATGTGCCCGTACTTGTCTCTTATTTCATCCAGTGAAACGCACGCCAGGAGCGTCCGAATATCCAGTGAAAGACCTGAGTACACCACCGAATCCTCCCGACCGGGTCGGGGGAAGCGGAGCTGGGCTTTCAAACGGCCCCGTTCGGAGCAGTGACATGCTGTACTTGATCGTGGGCTGCGTCCTCGGAGTGATGGTCCTTATTCTCATCGTTTTCATTGCCATGTGCCTGTGGAAGAACCGTCAGCAAAACGCCATGCAGAGTGAGTTATTTTTGGTGGCCTTTCATGATGAAAATATTATCAGAGTAAAATTAGTAACATTCATACTACATTTTATGCATAGGAAGCAGTTGCCTGTTATAAGGCAGCTGGCATTTATTTAGAGACTTGTACTTTCTAGGTGTGCCTTCGGTGAAGATGTGGGGGTGTTTTAAGAGCAGCAGTGTCTCCATTTCTTTGTGTTGATGTTCACTGCCCTGCTGCATTGCTGCACGGTTGTGCTGCAGTTTCACCCAAAGAATGGTTTGTGAAATTCCTGGGCAAAGTTTCTTCAGTTCACGTTTAACTTCAAGCACCTGCGTAGGTTTCTGCTGATTGCAGTGGCAGAACTTGTGTGTAATCACAAGTACTTCTTAAAATGTGGAGACTTAAACCCCGGATGTCTCCCTCTCTTGTGTCTATCTGGAAAGAAAAAGAACTGGCAGCGCTTGGAGGACAAGTCGCTTGTTACCTCTCAGTCCCTTCACAGTAAAATGGAGTTCAATGTCCAAGTCTTTTAGAGAGGTGTTAACAGGGGAAACGTGCCAGTCTGCAGTAGGAGCCTTGAGCAGACGCGTTGGAGACAAAGCACTCTTTGCAAGGTGCTCTGTACCCACCAAACGATTCTGTGCTAGCAGAATCTCTTCAGTAGCCGTTTCTGTTCCCAGTGCAGAAATCAGCCTTGCCCTTTCCACAGCCTGTGGTTATTTTTAAATATCCTTACTCTCGGACAAAGAGAGATGAAACAAAACTTCTTGCGAGATAAGATAGTGTCTTCAACTGTGGCCCAGAGATGTTTTCTGGAAGTAGTTTGTAGCAGATAGCAGAGGGCCTACTGGTTATACAAATGGCCTGGTTTTAGGATGCTCTTCACAGTGACTGACATCAGCTGAGCCCTGTCAGACCCGTGTTCCTAGTCTGTTCTCCAGGGTGTGACTGTTTTCCATGTCTACATTTGTATACTAAGCGCTTAGATGCTACAGTTAATTTACAAAAGCTGTAGAAAGAGAAAATAAGTTTCTTCTGTTTCTTAGAGATGCTCATTTAACTTCTCATTTGGTAATAAATACACTTCAGGTAATGATGTCTCTTGCAGAGTACGACCCCCCTGGCTACCTCTATCAAGGGGCAGATATCAACGGGCAAATGATTGAGTACACGACCTTACCCGGCACAAGCCGAGTCAACGGCAGCATCCACGGAAACTTTATAAGCAGCGGCGGCCTCGGCAACAGCTGTCCACACGTCCATCATAAAGTTGCTAATGGGATCATGAATGGAGGAGCTGGACTGTACCCAGGGCACAGCAACTCCCTGTCCAGGACGCACATGGACTATGAACATCCCCACCATCTTGTGAACGTAAGCTCTTGCACCGGGTGGAAGGCTCAGCCTACTAGACCTTGGGATTTATTCAGAGGTTGTAGAAGCAGACTTACTTTGGGTGGGGGAAATACTCATCCATTGATAACAGCCAGTTCCACTAAATTACTTATCCCAGAGGAAGCAACTGGGCTGATATTCCTGATACAAACATCATGGTTTTCATTTGAGAATATCAGATGACAGCAAGAATTCCACTTACTCTGGGAAATCTGCCTCTACCCTCCTCCTAACAGCATGTAAGCTCTGAGAATGCTTCAGTACTGGGCTGAGATACTTTGCTTGTACATATGGTATTTCTCAATCTTCAAGTTAAATAGATTTAATTATAGCTGCTTATTCTGCAGCTTTATGGATCACCCGTTTTTCCCCCACCTGTTTCAGATCTGTAACTCTAAGCAATGCTATTAATTATGGCAAAGCACGAATGTAGCAGGAGGTTCCATAAAATAAAATGCCCCATACATCTTGAAATACAGCAACGTAATAGCGCTCTTTTTTTTTTTTTTCAGTCCCTTGTTTGTGACTGTTGAGACAAGCTCATTTTTTGTTTTGAAATTTAAAGTAAAATTAAAAACTAATTAAAGTCTGTGATCCAGCCTTTGTATGCTGTGGAAAAACACTTCATTTGCAGAAATGTGTCCCGTTTCCAAGAGAGAATAATGATTTCATTATTGTCTATGGAAACAGATGGCTTGCATTCAAACTTACTAAACTTACTCAAAACTGTGAACATTGCCCAGGAAAACTGAAAGAAAAAGTTCAAAAGTCTGAATAACCCATGCTGTTTCTGGAGGGGAAAAAAAAAAGACATGGGGCTATTGTTTGTGTTAGTAATTGAACACAAGCACTTCATTTTATTGAACAACAAATTAGCACTTGCACAGTAGCTGCCACTTCAGTTAACTCCAGCTTTGAGTTCCAGACCAGTTGGTTCTTCACCTGATTCTGTCTCTGGTCTGCTTGTGTAGCAAGAAGTGCTGGTTTTGGTTGCTTTCAAGAGCAACCAAGGCCCAAACCGTGTTTTTTGGACCTGTCCAACCTCCCAGTGGGTGAAACTCTCCAGAAGTCTCCCAGTGCACAAGCCCTCAGGAAGGGAAGGTTTTTGCAGCGCTTGAAAGCTCTCCTGTGAGAAAGCTTGGGGGCATACGTTGATGCTGTGACCCTCCTATTTCTGTTTCTTGGGGGAAGGAAGGAAGAATATGCGTGCGGTAACACAGCTCTTGGTGCGTGGAGCTCCTCCGTGCCACGAGGTGGGATGCACAGTGCTGCTCTCTCGTTGTGAATAGCTGACTGGGTTGAGTTTTTCTTTTCCCCTCCTCCGTGTTGTAGAAAGTTTGAGTCATGCAATCTCTTCTCACGTAGAAGGACCTGGACTGGCACGGGGGTGAGGCGGTGCAGAGGAACAGGATGTTCTCATCCTCGTTAGGACTCTCTTTATTGTTTCATTGATTGCGCTAAATGAGGAAGAGAGAAACTGCCCAGGATGGCAATCAAGACTAATTAGGCGTTTCCTCAGTGCTCCCTATCGCCGTGAGCAGCCTCAAAAACTTAAGGATAAGCCCTGGTTTAGCAGAAACAGGGATTGTTAGAAAGTTACCTACCGCTTGAAATCTCAAAAGCCAGGTGAGCTTTCCCAGACTGGCTCCCCTCCTGAAACGTGGCGTGGCAGCCCAGCTCCGCAGCGCCGTTTTCGAGCAGCTCCCGCATCAGTGTCCGCCTAGTCTTTAACAATGAGGTATGTGTTAATCTGGGCATTTTTACTTGCTTGTAATGGCCCCTTCAGCCAAAACTAACAACACAAAATCCCTCTCACCCAGAGTCATTGCTGGCTAAGGAATTACCCCATCTGTAAAAATATTAAATGTTTCAAAAATCAGTGTAGCGAAGTAAACTGATCTAATCGGGCTAATTACAGGAAAGTGGGATGGGTTTAAGTTGTGACATCAGCCCTGCAAATTTAATACTCTGTCTCCCCAAACGGGCGCAGTTTGCTAATGAACAGCAGTTTGCTTTCATGTCTGTCATCAGTGTTAAAAATAAACATATTTACAGTGTGTTTATTAAATTAAACCTGAGTGTATTAAGCTGAAAACAGACCAGGGAAATTACCACATACTTGTCTAAGCTGTGGTTATTTACTTTTCTCTGACACACACGCTGGCAAAAACCCTCCACTTGACTTTGTATAATAGCTCAGTGTTGCCACGCCACGTTACAGGGCACGGCTCTGAAGACTGATAAGGTGATTAGAGTTCGAAAACAAGGTGAAAGGGCTTGGGGCGCTAGCTTGAGCTGAAGTGCCTCCACGGTGACTCTCTCTCTTGTATCTTCGAACAGAGATTGATTTCTCTTTTTTTTCTTTAATCCTTCCCGCTGCAGGGCGGTGGGATGTACACAGCAGTGCCGCAGGCTGACCCCTCGGAGTGCATCAATTGCCGAAATTGTCGGAACAATAACAGGTGATGTAAAACTCGCACGAAGGCAGGACCTTCGCGAGCAGAAGCCCTCGCTCTGTGCGCTGTGTTAAAGCTGGGGCAAACAAAAGCGGGGAGCTTGAGTCCTGGCTGAGGGTACAGAGGAGCTCGATGTCAGTGTACGACTCAGAGCAGTTGGTGGTTGTCTGTGGGATGGAATAAAATGAGTTATTAAACCCCCAGAGCCGATTTTGCTCAACATATTCCTCTGCTTTCTAGGAAGCGAGGCAGGTTGGGCACTGGATTTTTATTTTTTTTTTTTAAAAACCTTATTTCCTGTGTTTTCTTCAATTTTGAGATAACAAAATCATTCCATATGGAGTTTGTCAAATAGGATTTAATTGGTCTTCTGTATTTTACATTTCCTGCCATTCTCTTAAGAACACCAACGACCTAGAGTCGCAGCTTTGCCGTCACAACGCTGTTCGTTTTAAAACATGGGATTTTGAGGTTCTTCAGGCCTTCAGGAGCAGTTTGGCGAGCCATTGTCAGCGTGGGATACATTTTTCTGCGTGAGAAGAAGGATCCTTGTATAGAATAAGGGAAAAATCTGTCTTCTACGTTGTAGCTGGGAGTCTGGATTTTTATTAGGTTTCTCACTTTTGAAAGTTTTAAAGAATATCCTTCCAGGCTTCTGACTAAATCTCTGGTTATTTTAATGACTAAAAATAGGACTGAAAGTCAGACATGCTGGGCTGCTCTGACTGGTAAATTCTGGGTTTTTTTCAATGATACTTTCAATTTTCTGTCTTACTGAAATTGTCAGCTCCCTTTAGGTGTACATCTGGAGAAGCAGAGTTGAAATTAAGTGGTTGTTGAAGGCAGAAAACACGTTCTCTTTATTTTCATGGTTTTACTTTTTAAGATATAACTTATAATAGGCTTGAAATTCTTCCTCCTTCCATAAATATATGCATGATAGCATGATGGAGACGGGCTGCTACTTGCAGGTAGATCTGGGCACGCTTTTGTCTGGACCAGTGTCACGGCTGGTCTCTGGGGAAAGCGAGCTACCGTTTCCCTACAAGCCAGTTGTCTGTTTTCAAGGCAGGCTGTGCAACAGCAGTCATCGAGATGTGTACGGCTGGCTGTAATTTGGAACATGCCGTGTGTGTTATGCTGTAATTAAGAGCTTGCTTTCCAGTTTTAACCATATTTAAATTTTTAATTGCTCTTTTTTTTTTCTTTTCCCTGAAGAAAGCAGGGAGAACGGGTTCCATCCTCTGCAACTGTACTGTTCCTCCCAGATGGGTCATCAGCAGGGTCTGAACTTTGAATTTTCACATCCCTGTTCTATATTTGACTGCTTGATAGAGAAACAAGTTGTCCTTTACAGCTGCCTTACCCCAGAGGGGACCATTAACCTCCGTTTGGCAGGAGAGCTGCACAGCCGGGACTGCTCCATTCCCTTCCTGGTGCTGGGGGAATGGAAGGAGGACATGGGAGAGGGGAACGGGGAGGACCAGAAACGTGCCTGAGTATTACACCAGGGGCCGGGGAGCTGGCCGGATGGCCAGGGCGAGGAGGAGGAGGAGGAAGGCCTGGTAGGTTAGCGCAGTCAAGTTGGTAGGTTTTGGCAAGTGGGAATTTGGGGCTGGAGTCTTTTTCCCGTCTTCGCTCCACCTTGTAGCTACCTTACGCAGGTAAGGGCTGTCCCCTCCGTCTGCTCTCCTGTTTGTGCAAAGAGGGCCTGTGCCTTGCCCCACCCTTGAATTTTTGCACCTTGTGGACTAAACCCAGGCAATTCCCTCTGCAAAACACCTGCGTGATGACAGAGGAAGGCAGGTTCAAGTGGAAACTTCTCTAGCAGGGCGACGGCCTCTTACTCGTGAGCATTTCGGGTGCACGTGGCCTTGCTCATACATTCCACCTTGGCACTGCTCATTCCTAAATGAGCCTGTTTCTGCTGAACGCCTGGAGTTGTTGCTGATTTGGGTTCAGTTTAGCAGTCGTTTGAATTGTGACCGTGTGCAAATGACTCCTAAAGGTTTAGCATATTTAATAGCTGGCTACCATGGCTGTTTTCAGCAATAGCCATCTCAGAGCAGGTTTTATTATTACAGTGGTGAAATCCCTCGGTCTTCTGTTTAAATTAGCACTTTATGCTCTCGTAACTGCTCGTGGAGGCTTGCCAGAGGTAGAAGTTGCTGAAACGTGGAGACCCGCTTTGCTGTTGTGGACAAAGCCGGTAAGAAGAGTGTGGTTTACGCTTGTTGCATTAGGATTGAGGACTGATTTTTTTTTTTTTTTATTTTTTTCTTCTCTGGTGCTTTTGCACTAAAATTCTCGAGATACCTGAGGGTTGCAGAAGAATTGAGTTTTGCAGGTGTCTCTTCCTTGCAAATTCGCTGTATTCTGCTCAGAAATCCGAAATACGCATTTCACATAAAGCAGTATCGGTCTGTTTTTCCAGCTTTTTAAATCTAAATCATGCTGGCGTGGGCTTTTCAATTAGATTATAGTTTGGTAGGATTTTTAGCACCGAGAACTGATGGAAAATGTGTTTTCTGCAGCAGGGATTTTACATCGCTATCCATGCGCACGCTGCTCTGGATATACCCATGGCTAGTTTCCATCAAAATGTGGTTATTTAAGCTTAAAGAGCTGAACTGCTGTCTTGAAACGTCATTCAAGCCCGTACGGTAATACAAAGAACCACACCAACCTCTGTATCTTTAAAAAGAAACCCCCATAAACATGCAAACCCAAACATTTTAAATGGGTTCCTCTAAGGTTTTTTTTTTTGTTTTGTTTTGTTTTGTTTTGTTTTAAATAAGGGACTGCAGTCAAAACCTCTGCGGAAAGAAATGCAAACTAATAAATGGATTTGTTTGAAGACCAGATGTGTTTCATGTGGATTCTTCAGTGGCTTCTGTGGTATTTTGGTACTTGGAATAATGATTTTGGAGGCAGTTATGGGAGCAGAAGGACAAAATAGGAGAGCAAAGTTTGAAAACGAAGCTTGGTGCTGTTCTGTCCTCATGGCATTTGGGAGGGGAGCCGGCTCCCGGGGCGATACCGCAGCTGCTGGAGGGATCCCCCCATGTCCCGTGTTTTGGCTTTGCAAGGAAAACATCTGCCAGCAGGGAAACTTGCTCCAGTTCTTCCTCTAGAAAGTTTATTTGTGTTATTTGTGGCTGCTTTGTTGCTATTTCGGTTCTGGCAATATTGGTCACGGTTTTCAGGTGAGAGTATAGACTGAGGCTCCAAGTGAGTTTCTAGAACAAGTCCCTTGAGCGAGTTGGTTTTTATGCATTGCCGTGACCTTTTTAATGCGATAAAAGTGCTTTTGGGGAGTTGGGCAGGACCTTCCTGCAGCTGCCAATCTTAATGTCTCCCGGTTTTAAATCTGCCGGAGCTTAGTGCTTTGGTGCTGAGGGCTCAGCTGCTATCAGAGTAGGCTCTGATGGCCGATACCCTGTCAGTGATGATGTCAAAGTCCATCTTCCCCCTCTTTCAGCAATATAACGGTCAGCTCTGCTCAGTTTTGGGCCAGAATGACTCTAAGGAAACATGCTGTGCTACCGGATAAGCTGGTACCTGAACAGCTGGATCCCAGGTATCGATTTTTATACTTCAAAACGCCAGCACTTAGGTAGCATCCCAGTAACAACCAGCTACCTACAGCAAGATGCGTTAGGCTTGTCACCGTGAGCAGAACAGGCAATGGATATATTCAAATTCGGCAGGGGGGAAAGGAAAAAAAAAAAAGCTCCGAGTTGTGTCTGTATCAATATACTAAAAAAACCTTGAAGCCTGTTTAGCCTTCATGGGAGCGTTTTGGAGTATCACTGGCTCTCAGTGGGTTTGAACGCTTTCCACGCTCATTTCGATGCTTTTCTTTTATCTGCGGATCCGTCTCTGTGCTGTGCCGCAGAACACGGAGCGTTTTGGGGGCTGCTTTCCCAAAGTTTATGGCAGCTGTACAAGCGAACCTTTTACTTTTGCGGTAGTTATGGTTTTGTATAAAACCACACCGAAGTGTGATTTTTGGGCTTTCGTATGTAGGAATTGCTTATATAAATGTTTGCAGAGGCCACGTTGTTCACGGGGCTCCAAACACTGTAGGCATTTTCCCTGCTTGCTGCAATGGTATGCGCATCTCTTAAGGTCCAGCTCCTTTTTTTGAAGGGTTAAATAGCTCAGCTGTAACAATTGATTCAGCAGTTTAACTTCAATTTCACAGCCTTACGCAGGTACTATAGGGCCACAGTCTGAGTTACACAGCGGGGGGTGGTGTTACACTTATAATATTGCATATATTTTTCTAACTTGCGTTCACTCTGATAACGCTTAGTATTTATTTTCCAAGGTACTTAAGTTTGCTGTTTGGGTTTCAAACTTGAGCTCTTTTTCTTGGCAGTGAAAACCTGTTTTATGGGGCTGCCTCGATGGAGAAATGGGACTCGCGGGTCAGGTCATCGGGTCGCAATCGACGGCGGAAGTAACCGAGCTCGTGTTTTGAATGTTTTCAGTGTCTGTTGGGATTAAAAAATGCTCGATCCTTTTCTTAATGTCAGGACTGACCCAAAAAGACATGTAAAACTTACTTGGCAAGCTGTCTGACTGTCGTTACAGTGATCGACACGCAGCAAAGCACTTAAAAATTGCAGTTTCTCAAGATAAGTGCTGGAGAGAAGAAGCTCTGAGTAACTCTGCTTTGGCTTATGTCCCGTCTGCAGGTGTTTCACCAAAACCAACGGCACTTTCAGCAGCAACGCGCTGCCCGTCGTGCCCATCGTAGCACCTTATCAGCAGGACGGTTTGGAGATGAAACCTCTGAATCGCCACGTCATGGTGGCCATGTGCTTGGCCTCCACCGTCCCGGAGTGCAGCACCCGGCTGGAGGAGGACGGCAAGGAGAAAGCGGAGCAGCCCTCTGCCCAGCATCCCTGCTGTCGAGAAGGCATGAACCGGCTCTCCGTGGATTACACGGACGGTAAGGCATTCCGGAGAGGATAGCGCCTGGCTTTGAAGCCGGGAATATTCTGTAGGACAGCTGTCGGGCGCTTAATTTATTGCGGAGGAGCTAGTAATTAAGCCCACAAAAGACCTGGCTTTTTGAGAAAGGTTAAGCGTTCCGCCTTTCCCATCGTGGAAAACGGGAGCAGCGATGCTCAGGTGCCTGTGGCTGTTGTGCCCTTTGTGATTAATGCCTCTCAACGGAGCTCATCGAGCAGGTGCGCTCCAGAGAACGGGGCTGTGACTGATTGATGCTGCCTCGCAGTTTGCCCGCGCCTACCGCGTTGCCCGTGGTCTCCCAAAACCGCCGAAATGCTACCTAACGGAGTTTTCCCTAACGAGCAGGCATCCGTGACGGCCTAGAGCCATCCCGTAGGCATGAACAGGCGCAGAAATACAGGTGGGAGCCGGGCTGACCTATTCGGTATCGGTGCCGGCGGCGTGCTCGGATGGAGCCGATGCTCTGAGCTGTTGCCTAATGTTTTGTGCCTGGTGCGGTGGGAATGAGCGTGAGCTCAAAGAGCATCACTCACTTTGATGAATCTGAATTTTGGGGGTTTGCGGGTCCGCTGAGCTGAAAGAGGAGATGATCTACTTCAAAACAAACCAAAACAAAGCCCAAAGCAACCCAAGGCCAGCCAACCCACCCACCCCGCTCTTACGTTGCAGGTGACAGCTGCGTGCACTCGGAAACATCAAACCACATTTTGAGCTGGAGTCCCCTTATTCTGCAGCCTGTTTCAAAGGACTGTAAGGAAAAACCAGGATGGAGTTCGTCCGGAGTCACCTTAAACGGTTCTGGGGACCTTCGGCAGCTCCAGCTGCAGGAAACCTGAGGCAGCGACCGTTGTCCCCACTTAACGCCAGTAACTGCACAGCAGAGTCGCTGAAAGGGAGTGATGGAGGGATGTTAATTATAACAGAGAGAGTCACTATTTATTTTTTTGTAGTAGTGTCATATGAATGTATCTTGTTTTTAAAAATGGTTGCCTTTTTATATTATTTATGCCTTGAAATTCCTCCCCACCCCCGCCACGCACCGCAAAACTAGCCTGGTTACGTGTATAAAAAAGAATTGTAATAATATAAAGAACAACGATGGGAAATACGGAGTGTGTTTTCCGTGGCCTGTTACCAGCGTGAGAAGCGCTTCCGAGGGGCCTGATATGGGGATTTAGCGAAGCGGGACTGATGCTTGTGACTGATGGCTGCTGCCTCCCTGGTGGCTCGGTGTCAAACCCTCCTTCCCGTGAATGCCTCCTTTTCTCTCGCCGTTCCTCCGGGAAGAGCCCAGTGGGTAAATAACGAAAATAAATAAGAAAAATGAACCTCGGCTGAGTCCGTACGGTGCGGCTTGAGACATGGAGCTCAGTTTGGCGACTGTTTGTGTCTTTAGGTGTGCGATAACCCTTATGTTCACAGCAGCGTCGGTGAAAATCCAGCCTGCCCTCACCTTCCCGCTCGCAGAAGACAAAATCCGCTTCAGCTGCACTTTTAACTCCTTGGTTTGAGGGAATGCTAATGGCTCGAATAGCCTCTGAAATCAAACGAGTCGCGTTGAAGCAGCTCCTTCCGGCCCCGCGCACGGCCGTAAGAAACCTGCCTGCCCCTCGGAAACGGCGTGATGTAGGTGTTGCGACATTAACTTCCAGGGTTTGGGGGTGGTTTTGTTTTTTGGGGTTTGTTTGGGTTTTTTGTGTGTGTGGTTTTTTTTTTTTTTTCTTTTCCAAATTTAAGCAGAGTAAATAAAACCGGTGCTTGTAAAGCACTCGCTCCCCCAAAAAACTCAAGAGCACCTAACCCCAGAAATGAGGGCCATAAATTACAATTACGGCCGTCCTGAGGCGACACATGTGCAGCCGCCTTTTCAGGGAGCGAGCTATTTTTTTTTTTTTTTTTTTTCTAGCCAAGGCCGGCTGCGGGGCTGGGAAGGGAGGAAGCGATGCCGGCCTGGCTGGAACTGCTGCAAAGCCCTCAGGGAGCGAAGGTGCTACAGGTGCGGACGAGCCGCTTTGCGAGCGACGGGGTTTGGGGGAGCGATTTCTGTTGGAGGAGGAAGGTCTTGCAATCTGCTCTGGTAGCAGCATCTCTCCGTGGGCTGTTTCAAGTGCTGGGGGTGGTGGTTTTCTTTTCCTTTTACTGTATTATTTATGAATATATTCATTTTTTTGGCCTTTATTTTTTTTTTTCGTTAGGGCTTTGTGTCCTCCCAGCTAGAGCTGCCTAATTCTGCAGCTCCCTGCAAAGCCAGTGCCGGCACCCTGGACCTCACGCCGCGAAACCCGTGGGCTTCGACTGCCACCTACCCCAGAGCCGCTGCAAAGCCCCGCTCCTCCCTCTTCATTTATCTCCTCCTCTCCTAAACCTGGCCTTCTCTGTGGCTTTACCCTCGCTGGATTATTTTTTTTTTTTTTCCCCCTTCACAAGAGCTGCTGCGAGGCTTTCCTTGGGTTCTGACGGAGATTGGCAGGCGAGTGGTTGGGTTTTACCTCTGGCCTCTTTGTTTTCCCCAAATACTGAGATCGAACCGCCTTTTTTTTTTTTTTTTTTTTTTTTAAACGGCGTCGCTTAAATCATACCCTGCACATCCTCCCCTTTATCATGGTTGTGTCATATAGACACTAGATTTTCCTAAGAAGCTGTAATATTCCTTTGAAAATGCCGTGTATCTGGAAGTGATGCCGTTTTTGCAGGGTTTTGGGGTAGGGTTTTTATTTTGGGGGGTGGTTTGATAAAGAGTGCGATGCCGCTTTACGGCAGGAGTGGGGATTGGTACTCCACGAGCACTGGAGCGAGGCAGGTTCTCGTCACTCGATACTTCCCCACCCGTTATTAACCAAATACAGGAGAGAACAGCCAGAGACGCTCTGGGTTATCACACGCACCAGAAGACGAGGGCCAAGGCAAGCCGGGGACCGCTCGACCCCTTCCTTGGGCCTTGCCTCCCTCCGTGCTTGCACCAACAGGGGGGGGGAAAAACCCGTTGCCCATCACCGTTTTTAACATCCTGCAGTTTGGCCTGAAAAGGGGAAGTTTGGGGTAACGATGAGGACCCCTTCCCCGCCTTGCCAAAGCTTTGGGGCTCTTCACACCGCATAAAATTCAGCGTGGTCCCAAAATGGCATCTGCGACTGCAGCTGACGCAAGGCCTTGGGCTGAGAGCGGAGCTTTGGTCCTTGGGGGCTTTTTCCCATCGGTGAGAAAACATTTATTTTAGCCTAAATATTTATTTTAGCTCCAAGAGTAACTGAAGTCTCGAGGCTGAGCTGGAGGGGCTGTCGCTGGCTGCAGGCAGGGTCCTCCCCGTGCTTGGGCTGTGCCGCTTTCTATAGCCACGGGTAAAACGTGGCGCAGGCTTTTTGGCGAAGCCTCCCGCCTTTCTTACCGCCTGGGCTCTACCGCGATTTTCCGCGGTCCTCCATGCTTTTGGGGGTTAGAAAAGCCTTTTTAAATACTGTAAAGAAGCAAAACCCCTTTGCCACCAGCCCCCAAATTTTCGGGCCGGGTCGGGATTGCGGATATTTTTCCAGCTGCTGAGTTTTGACTCGAGCAGCGTCGCGGAAGCCGAGGCACGGGAGACGCGTCCGCCTTTCCCAGCTTTATTAGTGCGAAGGGACACACGGGATGCGGCACAGGTGGGGAAGGGAAACAAAGAGGTTACGGCGTCGCTGTCATGGTGATGGTGACGTTAACCGGCGGGTCCTCAGTGGTGTCTGGCTCTGCAAAGGGTGGGAGAGCCCCCAGTGACACCGGGTGGGTGCTGGCTCAGTCCTCGTCTCGCCCCACGGGTGCCGTTACCTGCTGCCATGCCGGGGGCAGCCTGGTCTTCTGGTGCCGGTGCTGCTCCCTTCTCCCTGCTTGCGGCTGTTTCGGCATCCTCCGGCGTGCCGTTGGGCTCCTGGGCGCGGGGACCGACCCTGGGGTGGGGGGGCAGGCAGGGGTCTCAGTGGCACTGGGTGGGGGTGGGAGCAATGGGCCAAGGGCGTCTGGGCACTCACGTGCGGAACAGCAGGTCGTGCAGCCCTGGGGCCAGACAGACAGATGGACGTTGAGGTGTGGGTGGGCTGGGGGTCTGGCCCTGGCCCCCCCCCCCACCCCCCC
>JAVKLA010000081.1:4108199-4118615 GCA_034782735.1 Sagittarius serpentarius
CCCCCCCCCCCCCCCGCCCAGAACCCGACGCCGCTGCCCACCTCGGCCCCTGCAATCTCAGGGCTGAGGATGGGCGTGTTTGGTGCACGAGTGGCATCACCTCCTTGCCCTCCCTGCCCAGCGCTGGGGCAAATTTATCCCTGTTAACACCCCCCCCCCCCATTTTTTTTATTTGGCTAAAGGAAGGGAAAATACGCTGCCCCCGCCCCGAAAACGTGGGGTTTGGGCGCTGGGGGAAGCCGGGAGCTCAGCAGCGAGCGGGGTTTGATATTTCATCCCCCTGCTCTCCCCCGCGCCCCGGCCCATCAAACATTCATGGGGGGCGGGGACGCTGTAATGCAACGCTGGGGGGGGCTGGGGCACCCCAGCAGGAGGATTTTGGGGTGCAGGGGTACACAGGAGCCCACTGTATCCCACCCCCAAAGCTGGTATCCACCGAGGAAGGGCTGCGGCTGGAGAAAAATCAAGCTCGGGAGGCGGAAGGACGCAGCCCGGCAGCTGGAATTCCCCTCAAAATCAGGCATTTGTACAAAATCATCCCCAAATCTTTGGTTTTTTGGGTTTTTTTTTTTTGTTTGTTTGTTTTTTTTTTTTTTTTTTTTACCTCTGTGGGCCCGTTGTCTTTCTTGGGAAGGACATCCACAGCCCGGCCGGGATGCGGGAGCTCCGTCAGGGCAGGAAAAAGCAGCTCAGGGCACCACTAACCCACAGCGGGAGGGAAAAAACCCCCCACCAAACCAGTATAAAGATTCCCAAATATAAAAGATTTTCTGGCCCAGGGGTGCAGGAGGAGGCCCAGGCGCTGGGTTAAAGCCTGCCTTGTTCCCGGGGTGGATCCGGCAACGCCCGTACAGGTGGGGTTTGGAAAGAAATTGAGAAAGCCGCAGCGAGAGGAGCGGGTCGGCGCTGGCAGCGGCGGCCAACACCCTCCTTGTCGACGTTTTGACCTCATCAAAATCCTTCTGCAAGCTGCGAAATTCCGAGCTACTTCGGCAGAGGAAGCACCAACACCACCCGGCGAATTAGAACCAAATTCCATTTCGTGAGAGAACAGCTCGGCAACAGCGAAGGGATAAACCCTCTGGGGACAAACACGCCCCGCCGCGGGGGACAGACACCCGGCAAGAGGCGCAACCCCTCTCCCCTCGCCCCGGCCGCGCCACCACCCCACACGCTCAACGTTTGGGGTCCCGGCGGGATTTGGGAGGGCAGCGGCGGATTCATGCTGCCATCTAGTGAGACTGGCTTATTATTTTTAATAACTCGCTCCTTTCTCCTGACTTTTTGGGCGTTGTTTTTTTTTTTTTTTCTGCTTATTAAAGAGTTTTCCCCAATTTTGCCGGCCGAAACGCCGCCCAGAGACAAGCAGCAGATTTTTTGGGGGCCAGTTACCGGAGCTGACCCGTTTTGTGACCGCTCCGAGTGCCCCTAGACCCATTTTTGAGGAGCATTACCCGCCCCCGTTAAGCCCCTGGGGGGCAATTCCTCAAGCCACGGCTGCGAAAACCTCAGCGACACAACCCGGAACAAAACCAAGGGACAACAAGCGCTGGGTCTGAGGGGTTCCCCCCCGCCCCCCCCAACCTTCTCCTAAAACGTCACAACAAAACCAAACCGCTTTAGGAAGCTGTAAGAGAACTGGGAGCTTTTCCCCTGGAACTTTTCCTCCCATTTTTGAACCAAAACTCGGATCTGGGGAAGCAAATCCTGCCCCTGCTCCTCACTCAGTTTTCAAGCTTCTCGAGCTCATCCATGTCGTCCGGGTCCAGCTGCTTGATCTCAGTCTCTGCAGGAAGGAACAAATAAATAAATAAATAATAAAAAACCCCAATTGGCGGCACTCGGCACAACCGGGGCGAAAAGAAGAACCGGCCACCCCGCGAGCCGGCATCCGCGCTACTCGCGCGCGGGCTGGAAAGCTCCCCGAAACGCTCGCCGGAGTATTTATTCCCGGTCCGCGGCCTTCAAGCGACAAATCAAACCAAGGCGGAGAAAACACAGTGTAAAGCGGGTGAAGGGCAGCGGCTGAGACAAGGCTGCTCAGAAAGCGAGAGGCGGCCTAAGCGAGAAGCGGCAAGGCGGGTTAGAGGTTTTCGGACGGGCTCCCGCTCTCCGCTCCCACCTCTGAAGCGATGCGGGACGGGGAAGGTTCGTTATCCTCCTCGGGCAGCCCCAGCCCTCGAATCGCAACGTCACAGCGTTAAAAAGGGAAAGTCAGGTCGCTGGGAGTTCACCCACTCGGATTTTCATCCCTTGGAAATCCCACGCTTTGGCTAATTCCAGCCGCGGCTGTGGTCGGACTCATCCGCCTCGCGCCCGCTGCAGTTTGTCCGACGCTTGCGCTGCTCAGGGTAAAAAAAAAAAAAAAAAAAAAATTAAAAAAAAAAAAAATCTTCGCCAGACTATCTGGCTCGTGTCTTCTCTGCCGCGGGCTCGCCTGGTGTTTAAATTTAAAAGGGCAAGCTGCCAAGAGAGTCGAGCAGCTCCGAGGACGAAGCTGAGGAGGAAGGCAGGTGGTTTTCCGCACGCCGAAAGGTTTCGATAATCTTCTTTTCCCTAAAAATCACGGGGAAACCAGACACTGGGCTTTGAAAAGCCACCGGTGCAGCCCCGGCATCTCGCAAAACCCGGGGAAAATCCTCTGTTGAGCGACGATCAGTTTGCACTCAGGGAAGAGCTGCGTCATTTCGGCTGCCGGCTTCTCTCCCGCAGCCAGGGCTGAGCTAAGCCGGGGCACCAGCTCCCCCGGGACAGGGATTTGCGGGGTAAAGGCAGACCGAACGCCTGAAGGAGGGGGAAAAAAAGAAGAGGTGCCGAGGCACCCTGGGTACTTGTGACGTCCCTTGCGCCGTCACGCGCAACCTCCCAGGCTCTTCCTCTCAAAATCTGGCTGCTGGGGAAAAGAAAAAAAACCCGCGGACCAGCCCTAAAAGGCCGAAGGGGCTGAAGGAAAAGCTGCAGCTGGCGCCCGCACCAAGCGGGATGAGCCCCGGGGAAAAGAGCGGAGTAGGCCGACGAGGTCCATTTGCAGGCAGGGAAACGAGGCGGAGAGGGATCACCGATCCCAAAACCGCCCCCGGGGAGGTGCGGATACTCACGGAAATGCTCCTCGATCATCCGCACAAGCCCCACACTCCGGCTCTCCACCATGCTGAAGGCGATGCCCTTCTTCCCAAAGCGTCCCGTTCGCCCGATGCGGTGGAGGTAGGTCTCGAAATCCGGCTCGTTCTTCTGATCGGTGGGGAGGCTGAAGTTCACCACAATGGTGACCTGCTGGACGTCGATCCCTGAAGGAGGGAGGAAAGGGGATGCGGAAAGGGATCGCCTCGCCCCGCGGGTCGGGGAGGAGCCGATGCTCCAGCCCCGCACTGCCGCCGGAAGCGGCAAAAGACCCCCGAGGGCGTTTCGTGCCATCGGAAAGGCGAGGGGACGTTGGGTTTTCCGGGGCTACCTCTGGCGCAGACGTTGGTGGCGATGAGGACTTTCTCCTTCCCGTCGCGGAAGCGCTGGATGACGTTGGCCCGCTGGGCTACCGTCAGCTCCGCCGTCAGGATGGCGACCCGGTGCCCATCCTGGCTCATCTCCACCGACAGCCAGTCCGCGCTCCTCCGAGTCTGGACGCGTGGGGAGAGGGCGGGCGGAGGTTTCGCCGTCGCTCCGCTTGCTGCCGGCCAACCCTTTGCCGAGATTTCTACCCCCGGCGCCCCCGTCCCGAGTCCCCTGCTCCTTTTGAGGGAGCTCCCGGCGCTTTTTAACCCCTCAAAAAGCGACAAAACCGACGTGGACGAGCAAGAAGCCTCTGTCAGGACGCGCGGGCGCAACGGGCGAGGAAACACGGGGCATTTTCCGCGCGCTGGCAGCTGCGGGAGCCAGGCAACGGCGGTCCCAACCCGTCGAAGAGACGCTTTTAAAGGCCACCTTTGCAGCAAGGCTGCCCTCGAAACGCTGGCAACGCGTTCCCCGCCCCCTCCCTGGGGTCCGCTCCTTGATTCTGAGGGTCTTGGCAGGATTCCCCCCTCCCCCGCTGCCTCCGTACTGGAAAAACGAACCCGCTGTCGCTGGCTGCAAACGCGTCCATCTCCCCGGGCAGGCTGAGGGGGCTTTACCTGGCAGAAGATCATAGCCTGGCCGATGGTGATGCTGCCGTAGATGTTGCAGAGGGCTCTGTACTTCTCCTCCCGGCTCCTGCACACGAAGTAGTACTGCCTGATGTTGCTCAGGGTGAGCTCTTCCTCGCGCAGCTTTATCACGATGGGGTTGGCGATTATTTGCACGGCGAACGCCCGCACAGTTTCCTTGAAGGTGGCCGAGAACAGCAGCATCTGGCAGGTCGCGGGTAAAGCCCTGGAACGGAGAAAAAGGACTCGTCGGCCCAGGAGAGCAGCCTTGTGCTCAGGTGTCAGAATTAAAAAAAAGAAAAAAAAAAAAGCTAATCTAAGCTGATTTTGTGTCGCCTTCAACAGAAAGGGAACCCAGCCCAAGGGCTGCAACGGCTCAACAGAAAGGTAAGCGAGACGGAAGCCGTCCTGCGCGTCTCACGGGCGCGGTTTCACACAAAGCCGGATGACGGGACGAAGCAGGTCAGAGCCTGCCGATGCACAAAGCCAGTTCTCACAGCAGCAAGCCCCTTCGACACCATGGCAACGCTCTCTTTCGCTGCCGGTTCACCTCGTTTGGCGAGCGGCTCCCTCAGGGCCCGGCAAAGAGGGGAAAAACCAGGGAAGCGGGATGCCAGCCGTCAGGAATGCTCACCTTTGAATGCGAATGCTTTGATAGGAGAGGCCCTGAGTGTCAATCATGATGTCGGCCTCATCTAGCACGAACATGTTGATCTTCTTGACGTCTACGACTCTCCGTTTGAAACACCAGTCCAGCATCGTTCCCGGGGTCCCGATGATGATCTGCTCCTGCAGCACAGTGCCCTGCAGAACTGCCAGAGGGGGAATCACATCCGAGCGCCTCCAAACACGACCCGTTTCTGCTGCTCGAGTGCGGTTTTTCCCTCGGTTATCTCAGATTCCGGCCTTTGAAGGGGTCAGCGCAAAGCGGAGCTTGAGGTGAAAATCGCAAGTGGGGCCAACGTTTCCCTGCGGCCTCAGGGTGGGTGGAAACCAGCCCCTCGTGGGAGGGAGGGAAGGAGGGAGGGAGTGAGTCTGGAAGCAGCCAGCGAGCGTGCAAAAGACTCCTTAGCAGGAGAGGGGAATGTGGATACTCTTTTATCGGCCTTCGCGGAGGTCTGCATGGCGCCTGGTAGCCCAAGGCTCTAAAGGAGGAGCTCTATACTCACTTAAGGCTCCCCTTATGGCACCGGTAGCTCTGCTCGGCGGGACCGGACTCACCTCGGTTTCCCCGGACAGCGTACATCACCTTGACGTCAGCGCAAAACCGCCCGATCATCTCAATCACGTGCCCGATCTGCAGGGCCAGCTCGTAGGTGGGAGCCAGGCAGAGGCACTTGAGGGGGAGATAAGAGAGCTGTCAGACAACAAACACCTCGATTAAAAGCCGAGGGCGCTCCCGGGATGGGATAAACACCGGGCAGCCAACACCGGTATTTCGAAGGGACAGAAAGAAGTGGGCGGGAAAATCCCACAGTGCTAAACTCCCTCAAAAGCGCAGGGGGATCGGGAAGTCGGTCACGCTTGGAGGTCAGGGAGCTGGGAAGGCAGCACAGCTCGAGGGAGGCAGGCAGACAGAAGTGGCCGTAGCTATTTCTGAGGGGGAAATTTGTCTCTGGAAGCAGGTTCGGCACACAGCTTCAAAGCGACGGCTTAAATCGCCCCGCACGCTCAAGATGAGCGACTTCAAAGCGCAGGGACCAGCTCGCAAAGCTGATTCCGCTCGCGGCGACGTTTAAGCCACCAGAAAACCAGCAGTCTCTGCAGTTGCTGTTCATGCCTTAAACTCCAGGAGAGCCAAAGGCTGGTTTAATCTGCCGCTAGCGAGCACAAGTACCTCCCTTTAGCGGGCAGCATGCTTTCTGTCCTACCTGCTGCCGCAACGGCACCTGGGGGTTTATCGTCCCCCTCCAGCGGATAAAATCATCCAGAGACGGGGACAAAAACCAGAGCTCTGCCCCCCCGACAGCGCCTCGAGGGCTTGGGCAAACCCGTCCTGCACCAGCTTTCCCTTTCCTGCGTTACCTGCGGGTATTTCTCAGCGGCATTAACTCTGCTCAACATCGCCAAGACAAAAGCTGCCGTTTTCCCTGTCCCTGACTGGCTCTGGGCAATCAGATTTTGGGGCCTGCAAGGCAAAGGCTGCTTAGCGGCGTGCAGGGGTTGGGCGGCCCCTCGAGGGAGCCGGGGCTCACCCGCTTGGCGTTGCTACTCACGGATATGCCAGCATGATGGGCAGAGCCGTCTCCTGGATTTTGGATGGTCTGTTGAAGCCCACGATGTAAATCCCCTGCAAAAGCTCCTTCTTCCTGTTAAAAACAAATAAACAACGGGGGGGGGAGGGGGGGGGGAAGCATCAAAAAGGGCTCCTTTGGCGAACGCCAGTGGCTCTCATGCTCTGCTGGGCCGGGGGCCACCGACGACTCACAGGGGCAGCTCTTCGAAGGTTTTGACGGAGAAGAGTGGGGAGCTGGGGTCCTGCTGCAGGATCTCCACGCGGTGGCTGGACTCCACGAGGGACGTGCGGATCAGCTTGTTCAGCAGGGAGGTTTCCGCTGAGTCCACTGCAAAAGGCAGAAACTCCTTAAGAAAAAATGACCTTTTAAGAGAAGTCTCTCCCCTTTCTGTCCCCTCTTCCCACCAATACAGGGCTCTCCAGCCACCCCCTCTCTTTGGGACCCTCGGTACTGCTAAGACCTGTACTTAATTAGCGAGTAGAGAGCGCGGCCTGCCGCAGAAACCCCAGCACGCAACTGCCCCCCCTCCCTGCCTCAGTTTCCCCCGCCTGCTTCAAGGCAACGCCCCCCAGGACCGCACTCCGAGGCGCGGGGCCCCACCTCTGTCCTCCTCTTCCTCCTCCTCCTCCTCCTCATCGCCGCGGCCTGCTGAGGGAGGAGAAACGGGGCGGGTTTGAGACCCAGACCCAGACCCAGGGCCCGGAGGGGGGGGAGGAGGGGTGAAATCCTCCCCTTACCCCGTCGGCGCGGCGGGAGGTACAACCCGGTGAGCTGCGGGGGTGGGGGAGAGGAAGAGGCGGCCGTTACGGCGGGGAAAGGGCGGGATGAGGTCCTGGGGAGCGGGGAGGCCCGGCCCGGTCCCCACCCTCTCCCGCCAGCCGCCGCTGTCCCCGGCCGCCGCCATGGCGCCCGCCGCGTCGATGGTCGGGAGGGGCCGGAAGGGGACAGCGCCCCCTGGCGGGCGGGCGCACCGCGGCTGCCGGAGGCAGCGCCTGGGCGGAGGCGGCGGGTACTTCCGGGTCACCGCCGGCCCCGCGGCCCGCAGGTAAGACAAGGCCGGGCCGGGGTTGGGGGGGGGGAAGCAGGGACCCCATAGGGTACCGGGGCTGCCCGCCATGGGGTTTCGGGGGGGGCTCCCTGGGGGCGGGAGACACAGACATCCCCTCCCCCCCAAAATTCACCGCCTCCAGCCTCCCTTCATCACCCCCGTGCAGCCAAGGAGGCGGCTCCAAACCTCGGGCTGCTATTGGCCAGGAATCGGTACTGTTCTATTGGTCCTCTGAGAGAGAGGGGGGGCGTTGCAGCCAATCAGAAGGCGCCCTTTCGATCCCCGGCAGGGTATAAAAGGCAGCGGGGGGGCACAGCGCGGCTTTTTATTCTGGGAAGCGGTGGTGGAGGCGATGTCGGGCCGCGGCAAACAGGGGGGCAAGGCCCGCGCTAAGGCCAAGTCGCGTTCGTCCCGCGCCGGCCTCCAGTTCCCCGTGGGCCGCGTCCATCGCTTACTTCGTAAAGGTAACTACGCCGAGAGAGTGGGCGCCGGTGCTCCCGTCTATTTGGCCGCCGTTATGGAATACCTGACGGCCGAGATCCTGGAGCTGGCGGGTAACGCCGCCCGGGATAATAAAAAAACGCGGATCATCCCCCGTCACCTGCAGCTGGCGGTGCGGAACGATGAGGAGCTCAATAAACTGCTGGGTGGCGTCACCATCGCGCAGGGCGGGGTGCTGCCCAACATCCAGGCTGTGCTGCTGCCCAAGAAGAGCGAGAGCCACAAGGCCAAGGGCAAGTGAGGCAGCAAGGGGGAAACCGTGGAGGCTTTTAATTTTTTTTTTTTTTTTTTTTTTATAACCCAAAGGCTCTTTTCAGAGCCACCCACCGTTTCAGGAAAAGGGCTGGAGGATCGGGGTGAGGGGGACCTGGTGCTAATGAGCGTTAGTGAATTAATTGTCTTTCCATGGTGGGAGTGAAGAGAGGATAAAGCACTGTCACACCAAAGCTCATTAAACGGCCCCAAAAGAAGCAGGGGAGCACCCAGTAACAATAAAAACACTACGAAGAAAGAGGTCGGCCTCTGCGTTGTGGTAACAACGACTTGCAAAATAAAAAAAAACTATTTCTATTGATAAAGTTGCTTTCGAGTATTTCCGTAGGGGGCAAGGAGGGGTGGTTGCTTGTGGTTATGCAAATAAAGGCTCCAGTCCGCGCTCGCCCATTGGCTGGGGCAGCCCCTGCAGAAAGCTCCTCCGCCCATCCCACTCCTGCGGCTCCAAAACCAGCGCGCTGATTGGCTGAATTCATTCAGCCAATGGTAGCGCTCTATTTGGATCCCCGCCTTTCCGGCGGCGCCGCCTCCCCAGCGGCTGCCGGGGCCGGGCGGCGGGAAGCGGCGGGGCCAGGTCTCGCTCCAGCGAGACCTAAAATACGAATGAATACGCCCAACTCCACTCGTACCATCCAGACCCAGAAAAAAACCACGTTCCGCTTCGTCTCTGTTCTAGGTAAACGTGAACTAAAGGCTAGAAAATAGGGTGGGGGTGTCACTCCCCACCCAGCCACAGCACTAGTATGAAGTATCCCCGAATGAGACTTTTTCTTGCATTTCTCAAACTCGACTTTTTGGCAAAGTTACTGCGTTTTGACAGCGCACAGAAGCCCCCGTTCTGCCCTAAAAAGAGAATTCCAAGTAAAATCCAAGGCAGAACGCCCCCTTCCCCCCCCACCCCCAGACCATATAGGTGCGCATCTAAAATACAACCCCCACCTATAGGGGATAGATTGCTTCCCTCCGCGTGGGGGGGGGGCACCCACTTCCCCTCAGCCCCACCCTCGGCATAAGCGATGGCAACCGCCCCCCCCCCGGCTTTCTACAGGCCCCGGCGGACCAGAGGGGAAACCTGCGCTACAACTCCCTGCGCGCCTTTCCGCCGCCCCGCCCCCCTCGGTGACGTCGGCGTCCGCCCGGACCAATCAAGAGGGGAGCGACGATTTGAAGGGGAAAGCAGCTTTACCGAGGAGGGATGGCTGCGGGAAAAACCTCAACTACAGCCCAGAAACGTCCTTTTGTTAAAAACACAGAAAACCAACCCATTTTTAAGAGATCTCTTAAAGCGTCGCCACCCACCCCCTTTCCCCCCCACATCTACTAACCCTTAAGGCCCTCTAAAATCGTCCGGGGGAAAAAAAAAAAGAAAGGGCATCTCAGCAGCGATACCAGCTCTTTGCGAAGAGGGTGGGTGGCTCTGAAAAGAGCCGTTGGGTTGAGCCGAGCCGAGCCGAGCGGGTTTCCCGCAGCCGCCTCCGGCCGCTTTTACTTGGAGCTGGTGTACTTGGTGACGGCCTTGGTGCCCTCGGAGACGGCGTGCTTGGCCAGCTCGCCGGGCAACAGGAGCCGCACGGCCGTCTGGATCTCCCGCGAGGTGATGGTGGAGCGCTTGTTGTAGTGGGCCAGGCGGGAAGCCTCACCCGCGATGCGCTCGAAGATGTCGTTGACGAAGGAATTCATGATCCCCATGGCCTTGGAGGAGATGCCGGTGTCAGGGTGGACTTGCTTCAGCACCTTGTAGACGTAGATGGAGTAACTTTCCTTGCGGCTGCGCCGCCGCTTCTTGTCGCCTTTTTTCTGGGTCTTTGTCACCGCCTTCTTGGAGCCCTTCTTGGGGGCGGGCGCCGACTTGGCGGGTTCGGGCATCGCGCTCTCCCTCCGCTCACGGTCAATCAAACGCTACGGAATGAGCAGGCAGCGCGGGCGGCGCCGCTTTTATAGCGGCGTTATGCAAATCAGGCATTCAAACGTCACGCACTCCTATTGGCTAGAACACTCCGGCGCGGAGAAGCACCCACCCCCCTCCCGTGGCGCATGCAAATCTACCGGCTCCAGAGCGTAAGCTCTGATTGGACGCTGGTCGCGAAGGTCAGCCCAAGCGACTCAGCCAATCAGATCACGCCGTTTGGATCCCGCGAGCACAGCATGGCCCGGGGCGGGGCGTAGCGGGGCGAAGCCGCCCTGGTCCCGGTGTGAGCTCGGCGCGGGGGGGGGGGGGGGGGGGGCCGGCCCCACCCCC
>JAVKLA010000081.1:4122152-4133169 GCA_034782735.1 Sagittarius serpentarius
ACCCCCCCAAAAAAAAAAAAAAAAAAAAAAAAAAAAAATCCAAGAATTGGGATATCTTGCGGAGCCAGGCAGCCGAATTCCTGCGCAGAAGGTTCCGAGGGGAGCCGCAGCTAGCGGAAGGGAGCGTGGGAGTGGGAGCTGGCCCACTCGGTGGGCACAGAGCCATCAGCCTGGCCAAGCCGTTGGGGAAAGCTCAGCCCTTCCCGCGCTGCGCCGGCTTTGCTGTTGGACCTGTCTCTCCTTCCCCTCCCGGCTCAGGAAGCGGAGCTGGCTTAGCTTTCACCTCACTGGGGTGGTTTTGGCTCAGGTGGGCAGTCTAAGGTGAGCCGCACAAAATAAGGGCACGGGCCGCCTTTTCTTGTGCTGTTTGAAGTGCGCAGGCAGCCGCGGTGTTAATTAACTCATTCCGGCAGCAGGTTTCTCAGCCAGCCGGGCTGTTACGGCGTTCAAGTCATCACCTCCAGCCCAGAAAAAAAAAAAGCAAAAAAAAAAAAGCATGTTATATCCTAAAAACAGTGACTAAAGTTGAAGCCGTTTCGAGACCATGTAGGCAGTCTGCAACTTTCTCTGTTTTATTAAAGGAATCCGTAGCATCTGCTAGGAAGCTTAGCAGAGGCACTTGCAGCTTTACCCGCAGGAAGGGGTGGTAAGATCGCCTGATTTAAGACACCTTCATCTGTAGGAGATCCTGAATTTATTTCGCAGCGGTGTAGGAAGACTTGGCTTGACAGGCCGAATACGCCCACCTGTGATCTAATCCTGGCCTTCCTCCATTTTGCAGGTGATTTCCCTAGATCTCCGCTCGAACCTGTCAGAGGGGAAGAAGCTAAACGGCCACGAGGGTGACTCGGAAGGCAAAAGCGAGGGGGAGGAGGAGCTCCGCTACACCCATATTTTGAACAGGGTGCTCCCGCCCGACATCCGGGTGCTGGCCTGGGCCCCCGTGGAGCCCGATTTCAGTGCCCGGTTCAGCTGCCTCAAGAGGACCTACCGCTACTTCTTCCCCTGCGCCGACCTGGATGTGGCCCTCATGCACGCCGCAGCCCAGAGGTACGTGGGGACCCACGATTTCCGTAACCTGTGTAAAATGGACGTCGCCAACGGGGTGATCAACTTCCAGAGAACGATCCTCAGCGCCGGAGTGACGTGGGTGGAGAGAGGAGAAGAAACCGGGCTGCAGGATCCCTTCCGTCTGTGCCAGTTTGAAGTGACGGGACAGGCGTTCCTCTATCACCAAGTCCGCTGCATGATGGCGATCCTCTTCCTCATCGGCCAGAAGATGGAGAGCCCGGAGATCATCGACGAGCTGCTGGATGTGGAGAAGAACCCCCAAAAACCGCAGTACAGGTACGGAGAGCTTGGCAAAACCTCCTGGCCTGCTTCTCAAAAGCGATGGCTGTGTGCAAAGTGCCACTGGTGAGCTGCTTCTCTGCCAGCCTGCGCAGCAGTCTCTCACAATATGGAAGCACGCTGCCAGCGGCCTCGCTGGGAGGTGTCCGTAAGGCAAACTTGCTCTCGGGCAAACTCTTGGTGGCTTTAGTCCTTGGTATTTGGTTAAAACTAATTCAGTTCTTATCAGAAAAAGGAGTTCTGCAAGAGACGGGGCTGGTTTTGGCAGAAAGGACAGGCTGATGCGCTGTTGTGCGAGTCTCTTTTGTCACAGCATCCCCCCAGACAGCAACAGGTAATGCCTTCTCTCCTTTTCCCTAGCATGGCAGTCGAGTTTCCCCTCGTCCTGTACGACTGCGAGTTTGAAAACCTTCAGTGGCTCTACGACCGAGAAGTGCAGGAGTTCAACGTTACCCACCTACAGCAGCTCTGGGCCAACCACGCAGTCAAAACTCAAGTGCTACGTAACATGTTAGGAGGGTTAGATGCTGCTCCCGTGGCTACTGGAAAAAGTAAGGGATGGTTTTGTGGCAATACCTTGGAATTACGGACGGATGGGGGTAACTGTTTTTTAAAAAAAAAAAAGACAAGACGGGTAATTAAATCGATTGTTCCGAAACCGCTGGTGTTTTTTCAATTCTGTTGCAGGCCCGGGGAACAGCCCGCCCGTCCTCTGGGGAGATATGAAGCCTCCGCTCCGCAGCCAGGTCAGCGGCTTCGTGGAAGGCGTCAAAGCGCGCACATACAAACCTTTACTGGCCCGCCCCAAGTGTGAGGGGCTGGAGGCCCGCATACGCCACTTCGTGCAGAGGGGCCGCATCGAAACCCCCCGGGGCCCGGAGGTGGGGGGGGACAGAGATGAGCGGCCCCCTGAGACCAAGAGGAGCCACCACGGCGATGCCCCGGGGGGCGGCGGTGCCACAGAGCAGCCGCCCAAGCGGGTCTGCGTAGACATCAAGTGATGGCGACGGGTCACCTCAGCAGGAGAAGGGCAGTGTGCCCCCCCCCCTTTTTTTTTTTTAATTGGGGGGTGGGGCGGGGAAATAATGCAGTTTTCCAGGGCTATTTTTATAAATTTCAAGAAATCTTGTGGAGTGCTGCTGTGTCCTGGTCTGGGAGGGGATGGGGGCGGGGGGGGGAAGTGCCTCAGCACCCCTCAGAGCCGCTCACCTCGCTATGGGGCAGCCCTGGGGCTTGAGGTGAGGTGGGGGGGAACTGCTGAGGCTGTACCAGGCTGAGGCAGCCAGAGCCCGGCCACCCACCTGCTCGGCCACCCCATAAAGGCCCATATACCCCGCCCTGGTACCTGACAAGGCCCGGCTGCTCCCGTCCTCCCGCCGCGACCGTTACCGGCCGTTAACCGTCGCCGGCGTTTAAACAGCCCTCCCCCGAGGCCCGCCCTTCGCGGCAGTACCATTGGGCGGCGGCGGTGTCGCTCGGCTGACTGCCCTCTTCCGAGTGGACCGAAGCGCCGAAGCCCCGGCTCCGCGCCGCCGCCATTGGCCGGAAAGGGGAGGGGGGGGAAGGAGGGGCAGGAGGACGGAAGATGGCGGCGGCGAGCAGCGGCGGCGGGCTGCGGCTGTGGTGGTGGCGGCGGCGGCCGCCGCCGCCATCCGCCGCGGGCCGGGGCCGGGCGGCGCGCACCGTCTGCGGCAGCGAGCGGGCGGCGGAGGCGGTACGGGCCGAACAGCTGGCGGAGCGGCTGCGGGCGCGGAGGAGGGAGGAGGAGGAGAAGAAGAAGCGAGAGGTGAGGGGTGATGGCCGCGGGCCGGCAGGGCCCTGAGGAGCGGGACTACAGCTCCCGGCGTGCACCGCGCCGCCGGGGCTCACACGTGGAGCCGAGCGGGCGCCGGGTCCTTCGTCCCGCCCGATCGGGACGCTCCCCCCGGCCCGGGCGCCGCGGGGGTGGGCAGCCGGGGGCGGGCAGGCGTTACCGGCGTGCCCGCGGGGGTTTTTCCTCCCCTTTTCCGGGCTGCGGGAGCGGGGAGAATCTGGAGGGGGATTTGTGGGTGGTCGCCCCTGCGTGTGGCTAAGCGAAATGCCACCGAGCTGGGTGATGGTCATTCTGCTGTCCGGCCTTCGTCTCCGTACCGGCTGGGCGGGTGACGGTCCTCCTCAGAAACGCCACTGCGAAGTGAGGAGCAGGTGGAAGGCGGGTTTGTTGTTCAAGGTCACGCGGGAGCTTTGCGCGAAAGCCAAGGGTCTTTCGTCTTCCACCGATGGCGTTTGGTTCTCTCCTCAGATCCCTACAGACCCAGCACAGAGACGGGTCCGGGAGCTTGCCATGCTGAGCAAGCAGCTGCAGCAGGTTCACCCCAACGTCCTGGCCAAAGTGCTGAAGGAGGGAACCATCTACCAAAACGAGGAGATTGTGGTGATCAACAAACCCTACGGCCTTCCCGTGCACGGTGAGGAAAAGCCGGCCGCGCCGCATCTGTGCCGATGCGGTACAGGGGGAAACAGAAAAGGCTCCACAGCGCTGACGGGGATCCTCTGTCTCTGTCCTCCCTGCGCTGAGGTTTTACTTTCCAGGGAGGGATGTGGGGAGGTTGTTACCTTTAGATCACAGACTTCACCTCACGTTTTGGGGGTAATTTTAAGGTACACGGGGAGGTGACTGTCTCCCCTGATTGCCTTGCCTGTGGGTTGTGCAGGCGGCCCTGGGATCAAGAATTGCATCACTGATGTGCTGCCGATTTTGGCCAAGATGTTAGAGAACATGAAGGCTGAACCCCTCCACCTCTGCCACCGGCTGGACAAAGAGACCACAGGTGTGATGGTGCTGGCGCGGAGCAAGGAGGCAGCAGAGAGGATCCGGCATCTCTTCAAAACTCGTCAGGTGGAGAAGATTTACTGGTAGGAAAGCTTTGGGTGGAGAAGCGGCTTTGAAGGGCCTGTAGGGTTTGAAGAAAGGGCAAAGGGACAGTCACCAGGGTGTGAGGACGTGGGGCTTTGTGGAAGCGGTGGGTGTTCGCTTAATCTTCGCTCAAGCATCTTTTCATGGGGCCGGGTCATGGGGAGACGGGCTGAGGGGAGTGTTCCCCACTGAGGGGAGTGACACCCCGCAGACCTCTCGTTTCCCTCCTCAGGGCAATTAGCTTGGGGGACCCAGACCCCTCTGAGGGCATCGTGGAGATCCCCATCGTGGAGAAGGAGGTGCAGAGCCACCAGTCGCACTACAAAGTGAGCCGCACGTCCTCTCGGCCGCCGTTCTGGCCTCATGCTCCCTCTCCCCGGCACCCCCCTTCCTACTTTCCTGCGGGCTTACTTTCTCGCCACTGTTCAGATGACGCTGGCCCCTAACTATCGTCTGTCTCCGGAGGATGGGAAGGTGGTAAAGATCCGCAAAAACCGCAATGCCGAAAGCGCCGTGACGCGGTACCGCCTTCTGGCTAGCTCTTCTGCCTGCTCTCTGCTGGAGCTCCAACCCATCACGGGTGAGGCCTGGCCGGGGTTGTGTCGGCTGCTGGATCTGCTTCCTACGCGGCTCTGCAGCCAAGAGCAGCGCTGGAAGCAGGAGCTTGTAGTTAGACATTACCAAAATCCTTTTTGGGCAAAGGCTCTGGGAACAAGCCACCCCGGGGCGATGGTTTGCTGCCGAGCCGTTCTTTGGCTGCTGGTGATTTCAGCACGGGATTATCCGGCACCGAGGGTGGCAGGTGGGAGCCGAGGCCTGGCGCGGCTGGTTGTCAGGTTTCTCCTCTTTCCCTTCCCTCCTCAGGGGTGAAGCACCAGATCCGGGTTCACCTGGCCTATGGCTTGGGTTGCCCCATCCTGGGGGATCACAAATATTCGCACTGGAGCAAACTGGCACCCCAGGTAAGGCAGGTCCTGCGTCGGGCTGGGGGCAGCCAGGGCCAGATTCAGGGCTGGGTGGCCCCTTTGTGTCCCCCAACTCCCCCTGGGCCGGGGTTTTCAAGTTCCAGCTGAAGAGAAGGGGTTGTGGAAGGGACATTTTCTGTCCTCGCTGCAGAAGCTTCCTGAAATTACCTTGAAGAGGCTGAAGCTGGAGCAGAGCAAGGCTCGCCACCTCCCCCTCCACCTCCACGCCCACCGGCTCTCCCTGCCGCTGGGCGAGCAGTTAGACCTCGTCTGCAAGCCGCCCCTCTTCTTCCAAAAGACTCTGAAGAAGCTGGAGCTGGACGTTGCTAACGACTAATGAGGCAGGACAGGAGTGGTACCGTCTGTCTCCGCACCTCCAGCACGTGGTAGCGCTGGGTCCGGCTGCTCTGCAGCAGTGTCCGCCATGGAGCCAGCGGTGTGATGAAGTCTACGGTCTCTGCCGCTCGCCAGAGACCTCCTGTGTTGTTACCGGTGTTGCTGGCTTCATACCAGGTACCTGTGTGGGCTTCTTGCCCTGATTTGGTGCAGAAACGTGGCTGGGCATGCTGAAGAGCCTCTTGTTCGGACAAATGAGGCTGGGTAGAAACTGGGCTTTGCCCAGTCCATGTTTCAAACTTGTTTCTGAGCAATAAAAGATGCAGTTCCTGCGGAGGTGAAGGGTTGCCTGTCTCTCTCTGCTTGGGCCAGGTGGATCTTGGTCCCTGGGAAGGTTTGATCCCACCTGGGTGCAGTCCCTCCCGGTTTGAGGGCCGTCGCTTTTCCCTCTAGAGCTGTTTAGCAGTCTCTCCCTCCTATCCTGGCGCTCTGCACTCATATTTGGAGACTCCCTTCGTTCGAAAATCCATCGAAAGTGCAATTTGGCAGCGGCTGTGGGGGTTTTTTGCTGTGCCGAGAGACTGCGCGGGGAGTCCCTGCGCCTGGCTTGGCCGAGCCGCGCTGGGACTCCCTCTGCTCTGTGCTGCCAGCGGCATCAGCACGCGTTTCTGGGCGCTGACTATGCTGCCAGGAGAAACTTTTCTATCCCTCCACCCCTTCCAGTTTCCCTGTCGCTTATTTCTAGATCCTGTTATTGGGATCCCTCTCTCTCAGGAGCTTGCCTTGGAGCCAGATTCCTTCCCCCGTGCCCCCAGAGAGAGACGAGTGGAGAGACTGAAAAGCTGGGGAACCGCAGCTGATGTTCTGCCTCAAAATTGCAGCCACCAGCATTTGGTGTCTCTTGGCCCGTCCCCAAAAAGCTCGGGGCTGGACAGCAGGACTTTCTCCAGCCTTTCTGGCTGGTTTGGGCGCTGGAAAGGGCTCTTTGTACCCCACGGGGCCGCGGTGTACTTGGCTGGGGCTTCTCAGTAGGGTAACAGCCTGTCCCCGGCCTCCCCTCTCCTTGGGTGGGGTGAAAATTGCTGGGGAGCCCTACGCCCCTCGAAGGGGCCGCCAGAAATACATCTGCTTATGAGAGAGGGGCGTAAAACCACGAGGAGCCGGGGAGTGGCTGCGGCCGGGGAGGAACGCTGCCTTCCCAGCCTGGTGCCGCGACTGCTGGTTTGTTGGGTTTTTTTTTTTTTTTTCTATTTCGGGGCATGCTATTTGCGAAAAGGCTTCTCCCTGTAATTACTGGTTGATTTAACGTGCCGTCTAAGCTGTAATTTACAGCCGCCTGGTATGGAACGCTTGGCAAGTGATGCCTTCAGCCCTACAAAGTTGCTCCTTGAGCTGGTCACGCCTCAAGACGACACCAGAACCCCTGGGCAGCAGCAGCAGTCGCCATCGTCTCCTCTTCCTCGATAGAAAAATGTCCCTCTCGCACACGGCTGCCGAGTACATGCTCTCCGACGCTCTCCTCCCAGATCCCGGCGGTTCCCGAGCCAAGGGCCTGCGGTTGGAGTTGCCGAGCGATCGCCTGCTGAAGTTCATCACCGTGGGGCTGCCCCTCTTCCTCGTCTCACTGGCTTTCGCCCGGGAGTTCTCCACCGGTGAGTCGCAGCTTTTGCAAGGGGGATCTTTGGGTCGTGGGCAATTGCCAGCAGCGGTTTGGTTGTCGCAGCAAAACCCTTGTGTTCTCACTGGCGTGGTTGCGGTCCGAGGCGGGGCAGCCTGGAAATCCTCTTTTAGGGACCGTTCTGCCTCGGGGATATTTATTGATTGTTTTTAATGGATTATTGGTGGCTGGGAAAGCCTGGAAACAGCCGTGCTAAACCCCAGGACCGGTGGTGAATCAATGCATTGCCTCAGCTGCTTGCCCCCAGCACCTTTGGGGGCCGCAGGGTTGTTTCCGAGGAGGAGGGAGGGGGGTGCCAGCAGGACGGCTCAGGGGATACGTCCCGCCAGGGTTTGTGAGGGCAGGACAGAGGGTTGCCTTGACGGTGCGTCGTGACCTCAGGCTAAATCTGGCTTTGGCTGACGTCCCGCTGCTGCCCCTGGGGATTTGGTTTGACTCTGGTTTCTGGCCGGTCTGTGATTCTGCCCGCCGAGTGCCCACAGCCGTGCTTAAAAGGGGTTGTGTTCGGGAGGCGATGGAAAAAGTCCTTGCTGGAAAACGCAGCAGTGGGGAAGGACAGCTACAAAATGACTGTGAAAAGAGCTTTTTTTAAATTCGAAGCGATGCCTTAAATGTAATCACTCTCCTATAACGCATCGGCACCTGGCTGTGGAGCGCTCGCCTGTGCTCGCCGCACCTCCGTGGCTGAGGTTCGCCCTTCTCCTCCCCCCAGGCTCGCAGATCAGCTGCTTCTCTCCCACCAACTTCACAGGGAAGCAATCCGCCTACGTCGACACGGCTTGCTGGGACTCCCTCATCCACCACGGCTTCGACGCTGAGGGACACGCCATCACCAAGTCCCTCTGGGCTCTCAAGGTATGGGTCCAGCCCGCGTCTGGGTGCCCCTCAGGTCCCACCTGGGTGCCCAGCAGAGGTGAAGGAATTCCGTGCTGCTCAACGCCCGCTTGCCTCCTTTGCCCAGGTCTTTCCCTACTCGCTGCTGGTGGTGGCGGTGCTCATGTACATGCCTTACCTGCTGTGGCGTTACGCGGCAGCTCCCGCCCTCCACTCTGACCTCCTCTTCATCATCGACGAGCTGGACAAATCCTACAACCGTTCCGTGCGCCTGGTGCAGCACATGAGGAAGGTCCAGCAGGCCAGCGCCGAGCCGGAGCGATTCTGGGAGGAATACGAGAGGTGAGGTCGCTGGGCAGCCTCGACTGGTGACCGTGTCCCTCCGAAGTCCTTCCGCATGGCGTTGTGGCTCTGGCCGCGTTCAGGATGGACTTCGGTGAAGCGGCTCTGTTTAGGGGGTGGCTCTAAGTCCCTGCTGTGTCCCCTCTGTCCCCAGGGCCCGCCAAGAGAGGTACTTTGAGTTCCCGTTGCTGGAGCGCTACCTCACCTGCAAGCAGCATGCCCACTCCCTGGTGTTCGTCTACATCCTGAGGAACCTGCTCCTCCTCTTGTTCTTGGCTGCCACCTGCCTCTACCTGGTCTTCCTCCACCTCAACATCTTCTTCCAGGATGAGTTCAGCTGCTCCATCAAAACGGGGCTGCTCCAGGCGGAGCCCCACGTCCCCCCGCTCATCCCCTGCAAGCTGGTCTTCTTTGCCGTCTTCCAGCTTATCAGCCTCTCGGTCGGCGGCGTCTACGTCCTCCTCATACCTGTCGTCATCTACAATGCCCTGCAGCTCTGCCAGTGGGACAAGGGGCTGCTCTCTGTCTACGAGATGCTGCCCGCCTTTGACCTCCTCAGCCGCAAGATGCTCACCTGCCCCGTCAACGACCTCAACGTCATCCTCCTCTTCCTCCGGGCCAACATCTCCGAGCTGACCTCCTTTGGCCGCCTCAACGCCGTGAGCGCCTTGAGGGAAGCCACCGCCAACAAGCAGGACATCGATACCGTCGTTGACTTCATGACGCTGCTGGCCGGGCTGGAGACCACCAAGCCCAAACACCACGCTTGCACCCCCGAGGCCGACGGCAGCGCACCCCTCTCCAACGGCGGGCTCCCAGGTAGGCTTTTTTCGGTAGAAAAGACTTCTTCGCTCTCCTCTTGGCTCCCGCACCACCAGCTCCCACCCTGGGGGCAAGGCCGGATCCCTCCACCGTAGCCCTAAACCCTTTGCCAAGACCCTAAGGGGTTTTGGGGGGCTGCTGGCGGGGGGTGCCGCCGGCTCCGTTTACAGCCGGGTTTGAGTTCTGGCAGCCAGGACGCGATGCTGCTGCTGCTGCTGCTGCGAGCCCATGCGTGGGCAGGAGTTGCTATAGGAACAGGAAGTGGAGAGCTTGCCGCTTAAATCCAAGCTCTGGGCAAAGCCGGGGGTCGGGGGAGGGGGCTGTCCCCGTTTTTGGCAGGGAGAGCAGCCCAGCCTGCTGGGAGTGGGGTTGGGAGCTTTAAATCCCGGGGAGCAGGGGGGGGCTGACGCCAAGGATAGGCCGTGCCTTCCCTCTTCTCCTGTTAGTGTGGCACCAGTGGGCACAGCGGGGCTGCGTGGGGAGACGGAGACGGGTCTCCGAGGTAGAGCCGCGTCCCCCCCAGGCACTGCTGCTCCCTCTCCCGCCTGCTTTGGGGTTTGGGGAGTCGGGTTGCTTCCTTTGCGGTCTCACGGGGATCCCCGACCCCCACGGCAGTGGTTTCTAGGCTCTGCGAGACAGCTCGTCCCTGGCAGGGCGGGAGCCCGGAGGCCTGGGCTCCTTTCCCGGCCCTGAATACACCATCTGAGGGCTGCGGTTTCAAAAAAAAAACAACAAACCACCCCCAACAACCAAAAAACCCCCAGATTGGGCTGTATTTAGCATCCATTGGCATGGCAACCGGCAGGGCTAGCACAACTGGCTCCTGGGCTAGTCACACGCTGGTGGAAAAAGCCCAAGATCCCAGTTTGCGATCGCCCAGTTAATTAACTTCCTCCTCTTCCTTCCTTCGCCTAGAAACGAAGCCTGGAGTGGAATCGATGGGAAAAGCCTCCCGGGACTCGCTTGGCTCTGCCTGACCCCAGGAGCAGGCAGGGTGGCTGGGATCCGGGGATCTAGTTCGATCCACTTCCCCGTTGCCAGTGTTGCTCGAGCGCATTAAAACTCTGGTTTTGATAACAGCCTGGTGGGGTGACATCTGTTACGAGACAGCAGCGGCCGGGCTGAGCTCACCCGCCTTTGGGCTTCCCCTTCTTACATACATCTTTGCAGCAAAAAAGGGTTAAACAAGCAATTTGGTTTTGTGCAGAGACTCTCTCGGATGTCTTATTCCGAGCAGGTGGGTGCCACGTCGCGCCTCTTCCACACAAATTTCCCTGCTGTTACAGCAGGAGGAGGGGAATGGAGGACTAAGGGATGCTCCTCTGAAGGCAAAAAGAAAAAAAGAAAAAGGCCCCAAGCATAAAAGGAGCTGGTTTATTACCTATTTATTAACGGGGGAGGTGCAAGGCTCTCGCTTCTGCTACAAAGCAACATGCCCCGTGCAGCTCCGTGTCCCAGCCCCAGTCTTAGCGTTTGGTTGCGGGTTTTTTTGGGTTTGTTTTGGTTTTTTTGGCAGAGCTCCTCTCTCCCCCTTCTCGACCCCGCAGACGGCGGGGCTGGTGCCTGGATCCTGTGAGCACCCTGCCATGGGGGTCGGCAGTCCGTACCCCGAGGGGTCGGGGTGTTCTGGGGCCAGGGGGCGGTCAGGACCAGCTCTGCGGGCAGGGAGGAGCAGCAGTGCGGGATTCAACTCCCATGAGTGTGTCCTGCTGCTTGTCTTAACATAGTTTTTCATAAATTTCACTTTCAATGGGCTTGGGGGGGCCGCCCCCCCCCCCCCCCCGCGGCGGGCGC
>JAVKLA010000081.1:4170301-4183979 GCA_034782735.1 Sagittarius serpentarius
CTCTCCTGTCCAGTCGAGGAGGGGGAGTGAGAGCGCGGCTTTGGTGGGCACCTGGCGTCCAGCCAGGGTCAACCCACTACAGGTATATAGGAAGAAGGAGCAACATTTTTTTTACAGGCGCTGGTATTAACAGCAGCAGTTTGAAGTCCTGTTCATTATTTAAGCGAATGGTGTTTGAACAGTAACACAGGGGTTCAGGTGGCGCCCAAGGGCCTCCAAAGGAGGGTACCATTGAAAGGAAAAACATCCCCCTAATCCCACGAGGGGAAGTAAAACTGAGCAGGCGAAGGAGAGACAGGGACCGTGTCACCTCCTCCTCCACCGTTTCTGGCCACACAGCCCTTGTTTCCTCCTGCCAGGCTCTTTAAACTGAAGTCTCGATCCTAAAATGCTTCAGGAACCACGGTTTGCTTTTGATGATGAACTGGGGAATTTCTTTGCCTTTTCTCCCCCAGGACATCAGGTCTTCAGCATCTTGAGCACGTTCCATCCAAAACATGAAAGCTGGTACCGAGATACGTACGTGTGAGATTGGTATGAGCACAGAGCCCTGGCAAAATCAGAGGGCGGAGATGTGCCAAGATGGGATTTCTTACCCAATTCCTGTTCGCCGGTCTGGTAGCAATGAAGATCCTGACTGTGGTTTCCCCAGTCCTCCTGCGAATACTCCTCCATCGTGCTGCCGTCCGACTCCAGCTCCTGGTACAAGCCGCTGCTGTTGATGAGGACGGGCTGGCAGGGCTGGGAGTCCCATCCTCCCTGCCCAAACACCTGCTCCAGCTGTTCAAACGTGTAGCTGCTTTTCCTCTTCCCGACGCCATGCTCCTTCACACGGCTGTAGCACCTGCGAAGGGTCTAAGACAGAAGAAAAACACGTTAATCACGTGGCGACGGGTCGGAAGAACACACATTCACTTGCAGACAGTTACACGGCTGCTAGGTTTTTTGGTTTTGGTGGTTTGGTGTTTTTTTTTTTTGTTTGTTTTTTTTTAACTTCTGCTGATCAGTATTTGCCCCACACTCACGAGCTAAATGCAATGCTCCCGAGTTAACCTACACCCGCCAGGAAGCATCGTAACGTATCCGACGTTCCCACTGCAGCGATTTAGCGTTAACATCTCTGACACAGGACAAAGTTGCGTAGCAGCTACAGGTTTGTCAGATTTAACTCAGGTGATTTATTTTCTTCCCCACTTCAAAAAAATCCCCAGATCTGCTATGTAATGTAAGGGGGGGGGGGGGGGGAAATGTAAACAAAAATACCAGGAGACCCCCAGTCAGAGATACCAACCAGCCAAGAAAATGCACACCTACTACGAGGAGGAGAAAGCAGAGCTGGTGTTGTGCCCACAGCTTGGAGAAGGTGAAGCGGGGAGGAGAGAGAAAGGAAAAGAGAAAGAAGAGTCCCCCAAAGCAAAGACGGTCCAACCTTCCTTACTCTGGTAAGAAGACACAAGGTACAAAATGTATATGCCTAAGCTATTCAGCTAGGAAAATATATATTACTTACATATTTTGCATTCCTTACTAACTCACTCTGTCTCTTGTGAAGCTGCTGAAATTTAAAAGAGGTCAAATCAATAATGCTCCAAATTCCCAGACTTCCATATCAAGCATTAAGTAAGAAACAATACTGAGATGGCTCTGTCTAATAAGCCTTTAAAAACAGTGCTGAGGCCGAAACCTCCCACGCAGACAGATGCAAAACCCTGCTCTGCTTTTGGTGATCCCTTTACCATCCTGCACCGACAGCTGAGCTGGTGCGTCACGCTCGCTGTGCGACAGCGATGCAAAGCTGTGTAAGCCTACGGTTTCTGTCCACATTCCCCCCTAATCTGGAGCAACACACAACTATTTGGGGGTAAAATAAATAAATGAATAAATAAGTCTTTATGTGCATCCCTCAATGTGGCTTTAATTCTACCAGCACTCGATTTCTGAAAGGTAATGACGTGCCCCAGGTTTGCTGGATCTTGATGGTTTGTGGATCGGTAGAGTGCTAGAAAACATTTTTTTCATATTAAATTTACTAGATTGCTCAGGTTTTAGCTTGAACGGCAAAGCCACCTCTGGAGTTCAAAAGAGGCATTCATTTGGGAAAAGCTAGTCCTGTCGCCTTGCTTTCCGGAGGACGACTGTAATGGACTTTCAAGCACACATCATTGCAAAAACTGCTTGGTTTCCCCCCCCTCCCCCCCAAGGAACCTTTACGTCTCCAGAAAGCTCCAACCTACCTAATGCTCCTCACATACTGGTTTAACAGCAACAGCGGGAAAGGAATACATTTCTAACCAGTTTCCTCGTGATATTCAGAGCCCTGGGGGGCAGAAGCAAAACTGCTAAGCAGCAAGTCAGTTTTACCCTGCCATTTCAAAAAAAAAAAAAAAAAAAAAAAAAAAAAACAAAAAAAACAAACCCAACAACCAAAACCCAAACAAAAAACCAAAACCCAAACCAAAACAAAAATAACCCCCAGAAAGAACACAAAATAAAAAAAAAAAACCCAAACCATATAAACACACAGGCAGCAGTAAGAGCAGATTTATTCAGTGGTTTAAAGTGGAACCCTTCCCGAGTCTTACACCAAATTGGACACCACCAAATTTTAAGTTTCCGTCTGCAAGCGGGGTAAAAAAAAAAAAAACAAACCAAAACCCAACCAGGTACGTCAACCTGGAACCAAGGACCTGGTCAAGAAACGTGTCGATATTCACTGCAGGCAAATTGGGTTCCCTAGGGCTGGGGGTATAGATACATTTGGTCGTTAAAATTCGGCAGCAAGAACCCCTTGGGAACAGCAAGGCAGTTTTAAATGGTCCCGTTCGCCCTGAAAAGTGCATTGGAGGACGCATTGCCCAGCTTTTTCACTCCAATTTCTCTCCTTCCAGCTCAAATCTCGCCGAGCGATACGGGAAACCTCTCGTTTCACTCCCAGACTCTTACTAAAATCCACCCAACTCAGTTTTTTTGAAATATATTTCCCAAAGCACAGTTCTTACATCTGCCCTGGCTTAGCCATGGGTGTTAACCACAGATTTAGAGCCTCCAGCTGAATTTATTAGCAGCCTTTACGCTAAACAAACCCTCTCCAGCACAGTTAACCAAAAAAAAGGTCAATCCTCTTGGCCAAGCCCTCTTGGGAACACTCGACATCCACAGCCACTTGCTCCATTTTAAGTGTGCGCTTCAAATGACACTCTCTACCGATGGAGTTAGTGAGTGTCTCACACTGGGCTGTAGCCTAGTAGTAATTATTTCATTCGGGCTGCAAACTGGCTCGTTTTACCGTGCAAATAATTTAGCATCAAGTCAATGGAGACTAGTGCAAGAATTAAAGGGAGCACCGCAGAAAGGGGGCAAAACTAAGCGAGCAATACTCTCATTGCTCGTTACTCTTGCAAGTCAAGAGTGCTTTTGAAGTTACTGCCTAGATGCTTCTGGACCTGGCTGCGTGAGCCATCTTTCACCTCCCCTTCTGGCAGCAGGTGACCTAAAATTTGAGGGAGGTAATCTCAAATTTGGTGCTTTCAAAAGCACCAGAAGGCCTGCGGCCAAGCAGGTGGTGGCTCCTTGGTCTTGTTTCCTGGAGAATCGAGATTCTCACTAGCTCTTTCTTCTTGGAGGCACTCCCCAGCTTCTCCAACAGGCGGTCCCTACCACTTTTCTAAGTGACGTTCATCTCCGAATAACATGGGTCAGCTCTGTTTCACAGATGCCCCCAGGCTTCTGCGTGGCAGGGGTGAGGCGGACCAGATCAATGGCTCTCCCTCTGCACCTCCCGTGACAATTTTCTTCAGAGACCCTGGCCAGATCTAAATAATTGCTTGGATTTCAGGGAACCTCCCCTGGACATTTTATAGCACTCAAGGGTTCAGACACCTTCCTCCCAGCAGGTTATTCTGATTGCCAAGATTTAAGATCTAGGTCTTTCTTACGCACCTCCTCTACTCCTCCCGGTGTCCAGCTCAACTCCTGCTCCGTGGTTCCTAAAGTGCACACACATATATTGATATAGATAGACAAGAAACCAGTAAATTTAGGACAAGTAACTGAAAACAGACCTGATAACTGCCCAGTGACTGCACAGACTGGAAGAGACCGAGGCTTTTGCTTACTGTTCTGCAACACTGCCTGCAACACGAAGACAGATTATCCCCACTCAGTTTATAATTACGGAATCCGAAGGCGGAAACAGTCAAAAAGCTCAGCATGGATTCTCACCATTTCTACCTTATGGGCCTTCGTCTTCTCTACAAGTGAAGCCACAGGAGAACCGATCACTCTGCAGGAACTGCAGCATGGCGATCAGAAACAATGGTCAGAAAAGCCTTAGGAAGCGATTTTGAGGAAGGCTGTAGACACAGTCCTCCTCCCAGCAAAAAAAATAAGGTGAGGGAGAACCACACCACAGTGAGCTTTTTCTGTATAACCCTAGAGATGGTCCAACACAAGAAAGTTTAGATCCCTGATCCGAGCCGTGCTCTTACTCGGAGAGACGCTAGGGGCTCCGCAGAGCAGTTAGGTGGTGTACAGGCATGTCCACATTCATCTATTTAAGGCTATTAAATGACAGCAGCCGGCCTAGAAGGGGTCCCACTGGCTCAGAGCACCACTCGGTGCAATGTCCGGCTCTGAAGATGCTCTCTTACTTAGCAGGAGAGAGGAGCTCTTGGCTTCACATCCCAAACAAAGAACGGCAGTATCAAATACCTTCCTCCCTCATCACTCCAGGATGCTCACTAGCAAGACAAGATGAAACTTGACTGGGAGAAAGAAAACAGCTTTTGAAGCCTGGAATGGTTATAGGGCACGTAGGGATGACTGGCAGTGAAAGCTCTTGCACTCTTCACGCCTGGGTCGGATGGTGGGAGCACAGAACTGACTACAGCAGTTGGACAGCTCTGCTCAACTTGCTAGCTCATCAACTTTTAGGTTAAAAGATGCGTGCAAGGCAGGAGAACATGAGACTTGCGCGGGGTATGGCCACAAGGAGCCCTGTTTCTGTGGTCTATCCAGAATAAAAAGAGAAGAAAGAGCACCTTAAAGCTCTCGAGAGAGAGTCACACACCACTGCGGAAAGGTAGCTGACAACTTCGACAGGTCTCCAAGATGAGACACCGAGTCGTTAACACTTGCTCTGCTAAACACAAGCAGCCCCGCACAACCCCCCCCGCTTTAAAGCTTTGCAGGCGTGCTCTGCAGGAGCTGCCGCGGACCTGTCTGCAAAGGCTCCAGCCCCACATGTGGCTGCACGTCTGCCAGATCACAGCACTCGGGGCAGGGGGACATGCCGGTCGTCAAAATAAAACACGCTTTGCGCCAAAGAGCGAAGCCTCAATCATCTCCTGATGTACCCAAACGCACAGGGACTTCCTGAAGGATTTCGCTCCAGCCCAAAGGTCTCCGGTACAGAACAAGGAAAGCAATGGGAATGTCCCGGGGGGAGAAGGGTGGTGAGGGGAAACACAGACAAGTTGATTGTCTGATCGAGATAGGAACCTGAGATCTCTTTGGACAATGCCTTGAAGAAGCCAAATCACCCTAGAAGACACAGATAAGGGATGTCAGTCAAGGCAGGTAAAGTGCACGTTCTTAAGCCGGGTTCGTTAGCCAGAGCTAGAACCTAGCAAAAAAACGCAGCGGATTTTCCATCACTGCCGATTTCTAAATCACAATTAAATATACTAAAAAAAAAAAAAAAAAACCAAAACCAAAAAAAACCCAAAACACAAAAAAACCAGCTCTTGCCTGGACAGGAATTATCTACAGAAGCGCTACAGCCTAGATGAGGCAGGACTTTGCCAGCGACCAAGAGGGAACGAAGCCAGGGTGTAACGAGCTGTGGCCAGGCTGGGGGAGGAAGTCATGCAGCGATACGCGGTGCCGAGAGACGAGCTTCCCCACAGCAGCAGCAGGCTACACCTCGTGTCTCAAAATAGCCACCTGCGAAGATCCTCCATCGGTTGCTACTATTAGAGAGCCGAGAATAAAATTATTCATACCCTTCTCAGGGATTTGATGCTAATCGGGCTAGACACCTAGAGAGAAGAACTCTCCAGTATTGCCTGCGGAAAGGCAGATGGCTGGGCACCTCTGTCTCTTGACGTACCGAGCTCCTGGTTTAAGACAGCACTGGAGGAAAAGAAGAGTAACTAGTTAGAGCTTGAGAAGGCAGACCAACAAAACCCTCTGCCACGCCCATACCCACCGCAGCCAAGGACTTTTGGCTCTGTAAAGAGTTTAGATGGGACGGATGCATCCTACAGACAGAGCTCAGCTTGCAGAGAGGCACGAGTAAGGTCCAGCCTACTCCTGGCATGACCTCCTCACACCCGTCACTGCTTTAGAGCAACGAAGGCCACGCTTGAGTAGATCGTCTTGCCTTCAGAAACATGCTCATTCCTAAAAATCTAACCTGAAGTTTCACGCATCCACTGTGATCAGGACAAACCTCTTTACGCCACCCACGAAGCCTGCCTCTCAAGAAAAACCTGAACTGCAGCAGTCTGGACCAAAGAGGTCTGAGATGTACTCAGGAGGACACATCCCTGCTACCAGTAAGCCATGAGAGACCATACGGACCCCAATGCCTCCCAGTTCTCGCTCACAAACAAACAAGCAGAGCGAGGCCGCATGCCCCTCCAGAAGAAGAAGAGCGGCACAAACCCTCCCGAAGGTGGGAGGGAAAACGCTCCTCTCCAAAACAAGCTTCAGCTGAGCGGCAGAAAACATCAACGCGGGTGGCACCACAGGAGAAACTTCTCACGTACTTCAGAAAGCTAAAAAAACTGTATGCATACCATCCTAGAAGCGTGTCGTTGCCAGTCCTGGGGTCTCTAGGGGAAGGTCCACGCCACTTGCCTTCAGCTGTGTTGAGAAAACGTTACCAGTGGAGAGCAATATCTAAATCCATGGGAAAAGCTGGAAGTGAAATACCAAAGGTGGCTTTAACTCCAGTTTTCACCAGGACCAGTGGTCACGGGTTGGTAACTGGTGAGCGACCACAGCAGTCCAGAGAATATCACCTACCTGACCCCCAAATTTATACACTTAGTAGGGTGGACCGTGACCGGGAAGAGTAACAAAAGCGAATCCGCCCCCACACTGGTGCTCGAAGCTGTACGCTCTCATACCAGCTTCGTTCTGTGGAACATTTCAGGTGGATCCAGTCGCTTCTAAAGTAAATAAAATCCACGACCAACCATCCAACACCTCCTGCGTCACTGCTGCTGGCACTCTTTCCTGACGTCAAAGCAGCCTCTGCAACGACCGATGCCAATGGGATGCCCAGGATTTCCGCCCGCCCGCATGTGCTGGCTAAGGGCAAGCGCTAAAAATCAGAAGGAGGGTTTTTAACCCCTTCCCAAGTCCTCCATAGTCAAGGAGCATGACAGGGAAAAACCTGCATGCTCCCAGACGAAGACTTAATGTTCAAGTTTAGCGAGTTTGTCCTTCTGCAATGAGTTCCTAGCCGTCAACTGTTTCTGTCTCAACAGCATCACCTGACGGCTCGCTCCCAGCTCCCCTGGGAATCACGTTGCACCCATGCAGTAAGCGGTGGATGACCCAGGTACGCCAGAAGGACCAGACCAGAGTATTGTAGACGCATGACATGGCTGCAGAAGCCACTGGACAGTAAAGACACTCGTCCTGCACGTGCAAAGCGAGACAGATGCCTACAGGCACGACATCGCCCTCCCTGCAAATGCCCCGGCTGCAGAGAGCGGATGCAGCTGCTCTGCAAGAGCGTTCGCTCCACACGATGCTCGCCCCCCAGAGATGCTCCTCTGCTGTAGCCCCACAACAACCTCCAAGAAGGAGCAAAACAAATAAATCTGTTCTTTGTCACTGAAGAGTTTATTTTTTTCCGGCTTATGAACGTCAACAGAAAGTTGTTCCCACCTACTGGGGCCCATGAGATCCTCCAGGGAGATGCTGGGCTGCCGGAGAGGATTCAAGGAATAACAAGAAACAAGCCAGCCTGGAAAGCCCCGTGCATCTCAATCTATTTAAGCCAAAGAAAGATCCGAAGGTAACCTGAACACTGCCTGCACACATCGCAGCCGGTGGAACTACCCAGGCGAGGATCTGGGCCCGAGATAACAAATGCAAGACAAAGATAAAATGCATTCAAAAGAAATAGAAGGCAAAGCTGTTTTGAAGGTGGACACTTGGCTCGTTGCTCAGAAATGTGTTGATGCTCCATCATTTGAGATGTTCAAATTAAAAGACAGCCTCTCTGCTTGATGTTACTGGACCCAATGATGAAATTCTGGGTGGAATCCAATCTCTTGTATCACGCAGGAGGTCAAACCTAATTACAGCAAGCATTGCTCCTGAGATAGTCTAGCGAGCGCAGCTTTTCCTTCCTTAAAACCAACTTCACGCAGGATTTAAAAACAGACTGTTTACATCGTAAAGCAGCTAAACCCACAGCCCCATTACAAAAAAGCCCCTGTTGTCATTGCTTTACATATAGCTAAAAGCAGGAGAACACCAATGGCCGACATTCAGGCCTAATTTTTCATTCCTTCCCGTTTCATGCGGGTTCGCAGCAATTGCTTCTCCCCTTTGTACCTGCGTTCTCTGTAAGTGTTTAACCAGTGTCTTCAAGGTATTTATTTTCCCTTTGAAAAATAAAATTACATGCTTAGCAGACAACCACAACCCGGCAGAAACCTCCAGTCACCCGACCAGGGTGAGAGGCATGTCGCTCCGTACAGAAAACACAACAGTGGGGCAGTAGGACTCGTGAATTCCTGCAGCCGGCAGTTAGATGTTGGAGCTGCTCCTCTTTGAATAAACGGCTTGGCACCGACTCTGGGGAGAGGCAAACAGATCTCAGTGGTGCTCTCGCAAAATGAAAGCGGCACCTGCATTTCTGCGGTAGCTGAAGAAATGACATGTTAAAAATGCCCCCAAATTCATTTTAACAGTCTCCCGATGCTGAACGGCAACTTTTAAGGTGGGATTTCTCTCTGCTCAAGAAAGGCTCACTGGCTGCAACCGCAGCCAGCGAATTTCTAGCACCGAAACGCTCTCGCAGCTCAGCTAAGCAAAGCGCTGTCAGGAGAGCGAGTCTTTGATTTCACCTTCCATGAAGAAAGATGCACGCAACAGAGGCAGAAATCCTTCCACGGATTTAAAAAAAAAATAAATGCCTAAGATCCAGCTGGGGCACGTCATTTGAAGAACACTCCTTTAAAATCAAACAAGACTTTACCGCCTGAAAATTACCCTCGACTCGCACAGCTCTGCACTGGTCAGCGGCGACTGTAAAACCTGAGCTCACCTGCACTTCCCCAGAGCAGACCCCTGCCACTGCAGCCATATGCGAAGGCTGGAAGAGGATGAAACAACGATGTCCCAGCGTATTACCTGATAGAAAGCGGTCTCAAAGAATACATACTGGGAACGTCGGCTTTTGGCCTTCAGACGGCAACCTCACAGCACGAGGCGGACGGCTCATTTCTCCGTGGTTAAAAGCAGCTCGGGTTAACAACTAACCTCCTGCTCTCTGGCTGAAACATCGCCAGGCGAAGGGCACAAAATGAGCACGCAAGTCGGGAAAGGGTTTTGCAAATATTCCACTGCCTGCCTTAAAACACCAGCGCTAAGGTCATACCTTAAAACTCAAAGGCTCTCCACGCGCTGCTGCAGAGAGGTGACAAGTCTGGGGATACGCAAACCAGGCTAATTCCTTGACCATGAACATACAAGAGCTGAGCTGGAGGAAAAGCACATGCGCTTTAGTAAACGACTCTTTAATGAGAGCTACGCGTAGTAGGGACAGTCAGAACGTATTACCAAACAAGCAAGGATTAAGGATACAACAGGACGAGGAAACTACAGAGCAGAAGACAGCTTTTCCGGGAACCCAACAGACAGGAATCGAGACATTTCAATCCTCCTGCAGCTCCTGACTGCCGAACCCACCGGCCCCCCCGACCTCAGAGCCACGAAGTCGGATTCAAGGTCTCTTTCCGAAGGAAGATACCAGGAAAAGCTGCTGGAATGGTTACGTGTGAATCCCTAAATGTGAAACAGACACTTCCAGAGTGGCTCAAACCCAAGAGCGGTCTCGTTCCCAGCTTGCAGGCCAGCACTGCTTATGTGCAGAAAAGCACATGCAGATGTTAGAAGACAGACAAAAATCTGAACCAGGACCTTACTTTGCATCCTGTTTGAATTAGGAGAGAATGCATCTATGCGATACAACTGGAAAACGTTCTTCTTCGGAGTTGACTTTTTCCTTTCCAGCTCATTTCTAACTCGCTCTTCGAGATTTGGCAGAGTTCAGGGAAGGCAGGTGTCCCGAAGAAAGCCAATATCGAGTTCTTATCTAAAACGCATTTATAAAGTAAGTTGTATCTGGAACGTTTTAAGCACAATTTCTAGTTATAATACATCAGCAAATCCTCACGCTACCATCCCTTGAGGGACATTAAGTGTCCTACACAATCACGGAAATATGGAACATTATGATAATAAATGGAATGATGCAGCTATGCTCTCCTTCACCACCATCTCCCCGGTTCTGTTTTCAGCTCAGACAGCCGATAGCGGAGGACTACGAGGTGCCTGTGACCTCCCCTTGTTCCAACAGCGCATTCAGAGTCAACCCGCTCTGTCTTAAAAGATGACTCCAGGCATTGACCCCTCCACACCCAGAAGCGATTTTCAGTCTTGGTCGACCATAATAGAGTCAAGCAGCCGATTCCACCTGGAATCCTACAGAAATTGGGATTTTAGGGTTGGCAGGAGCTACCGCAACTATCTCAATAATCCCCGTCACAAGGTCAACTCTTGGCTCTGACACGAAACCCCAACTTTCGATGAGCACTCATTTCTCAGCGATTCCAGCGAAAAACCTGCTGAAAGCCCGAAGGCTTTGGAAAAAGCCACATTTTTGCACCTCCAGACGACCGCACTGATGAAGACCCTCGCGGTGGGGATCCAGGATGCACAGAAGCTTAAGCAACAGCGCGATGGGTGTAGGACGACACAGCCAGCCCTGTTCAGGAATGTGTTTGGGATGCCAGAAGCCCACTGTGAGGGTCTTGACCAACAAGCGCTGGGCACGGCTGACGTTGAACGGTTGTTCTTCAGCTGCCAGACAGCCCAAGGACAGGCCAACCCGCAAACGAGTACAGGCGCAGGACAGCACATGGATGGCAAGCTGACAAGTCCCTTCCAGCCAGACTTTTCTACCAGATGTCACAGTATCGAAGAAGAGTCCGCCCCGACGTATTGCGTCTTGATCCAGAAACATCTAACAGGTCTGTCAAGAGCTGCTTTTGGAGCCATTGCAAGGTGATAAATGTAAGCCTGGTGGTCTTTTATTCCCCCTAAGCTGTTTGATAGGTACGTGATGTGTGGTTTCTTTCAAGCTTAAACGTTTCAGGGGCAAAGATGCGTCCAAGCATGTACGTGACGTGTGGTTTCTTTCAAGCTTAAACGTTTTGGGGGCAAAGATGCATTCAAGCATCACTTCTTAAGGGAAAGGGGGAGAAGTCCTCCTCTGCAAGAAGCTCACAAACCGCTGGGAGGGTGGGATCTTCCAGCAGTCACCAAAACGCTTGCTCTGGCCCCAAAGCAGCCACAAGCCGCGACCAGCTCCATCCAAAAGCATCGACCAAACCTGAACAGCCAGTTCTGGGCTGCTTCAACAGCGAGACTTCTCCTCGCAACCTGCTTAGCATCCTCCGAAGCGTTAACTGTTGTGGAGCCTGTGGTCAAAATTGGGGTAGTGGTCCTCTACAGCCGCTGCATAAACTCCCACCACAACCTGAAACCATCGGAGTCTTGTGGACAAAGCCAAACGGCCTCAAGTAACTTCTCCATCATGCACCAGCCTCTGGCAAAGCCCAAAATTTTGTGGGAGAAGCGATTTAAGCAACAAGCACCTTGAAAGCCATTGAGAAAACAAGGGTCTCCAAGAGGTTTCGCGGTGCAGCAACGTTCCTCTCCAAAAATACTTGGATGCGTTCAAGGGAAAGAAACCCCCGAGCAGCAAATACACGGAGTCAACGAGATGACGTGACAGAAATACACTAAGAAACTAAAAGAGAAGGGGGGCCGTGCTGCGTTTTGACCACCTGCTTTCAGGGATGAAGGCTATTCTAATTAACAGGGATTGAAGGGCGAGTCTCTCGCTTGTTCCTTAGCCTCCTTAATACTGCAGAATCCCTTATTTCACATATTTCGCAAATCAAAGGCCGCCCAGGTGCATACACCTAGAGAATCCCAGCCTGGCTGGGCTGGCACAGCTGTATTTAACAGAAGAGAAGCAAACAGCCTCGCTGATCCCCAGCAATAACAAGACATTGCTTTTTTTAATCGATCGGCATTTTAAGCGGCTGCACAGGCCACCTAATGGGTCATGAAAGGGGAAAACAAAAGCCGGAGGGAGCTCGGAGTCTTTAATTCACCCTTCCAAGCTCCATTCACGTTTATAAACTGAAAACCCGCAGCTATTCCCACCTCATCCACGGTCCCTCCCAATATCTCCTCTTTGTAGAAGCGGGGTGCGCAGGGCAGCTGCTCCCAAGCCGGACGCCAAACCCAGCCTTTCCCTTTTCCGCAGGGAATGGTGCACCTGGAAAGATCCCTCTTTAAAACCTGCCGCCAGAGGAAACGCAGCCCATCGGGCTGTTTAACGTGGCTCAGTTATGAAGGAGGTTTCTGAGACCGCAGCACGCTCTGGTGCGAGCCAGGGGAAGACGTCGTACCCTGGAAAGCAACTCCAAAGCAAAGGAGGGACCCGCAAGTGCAAGGGGGCAACCAGAGCCCGAGCCACCCCTCATTACTGGATTACCTTTTCCCGTGGGGGCTTCAGGGAGCAGCTAGTGCCACCGACAGAAGATGCTGGAGGACATGCAAGGGGACTGAGTCAACCCACCCAGGGCCATGGTGCCCACCACACCCGGGGCTGAAGGAGGCAACCCAGGGAATGTGGTGCCCAAAAAACCCAGGGGGAAGGATGCTGCTGGGGGCTCTGACGTGAGGGGACCCAAATGGCTGGGACACTGTGTCCCTCCCCACTCAGGACCAAAGGATGCTGCTGCAGCCCACCCACGCAGGAGGAACCGAGCGGCTGAACCTGAAGGACACAGCACCCGGATCGGAAAAATGCTGCCGGAGGCTGCGGGTGTGAGGGCTGAACCCGCAGGACGTGGGTGCCCAGCCTGCTCTGGGCCAGGAGGCGCCAACTGGGTGCTGCAGGGAGCCAGGCAGCAGCGCCCCCGGGATGGGGTGCCTCGCACCCGGGGGTGAAGGGTGCTCCACAAAACTGCCCGCAAGGGGAGACACCGGCGGGGTGACCCCAGGAGACGGGGCACCCCCCACCCAGGGCCAGAGGATGTTTGGGAAAACTGCCAGCCCAGAGAGGCCCCAACAGGCTGCGCCCAGGGGACTCTGTGTCCCCAAACCCCGGGCCAAAGGAAGGGTCGAGCCCCGGGGGGGCCACGGCCAGGCTCAGAGGATGCTTCCACCGAGACGCTGACAGGACCGAGCTGCCGGGAGCCGGTGCCCCCTCCCCCCCCGCCCCGGGCCACAGGATGCCCCGGCAAACGGCTCGCACGGGGTGACCGCCCCCCGCCACCGCCCCCGGGGCCAAAAGGCTCCCCGGGCCACCGCCCGCACCCCCCCCCCCCCGGTGGACGAGCCGCCCGCTCCC
>JAVKLA010000081.1:4200793-4222690 GCA_034782735.1 Sagittarius serpentarius
CTCCCCTCCCCATCCCCTCCACCGCCCTCCCCCACTCAGCAGCCCTCTGCACCCTTCCCTGCCCCTCCCAGACCCTGCTGTTCCCCGGCCAGCCCCCGCACCCCACTGGCCGCTTTTCGGTGAGCCCCGGCGGTGCCATCACCATTGCCGACGTGCAGCCCACTGACGCCGGTTATTACCTGTGCCAGGCCATCAGTGTGGCCGGCAGCATCCTGGCCAAGGCGCGGTTGGAGGTGGACGAGGGTAAGTAAGTCCCACGCCGGCAGACAACGGGCGCATTCGGTGCACGAGTGGCACCTGTCCCAGCACTGAGGAATTCCCGGTTTCCCCCCACTCCCCTCTTCACCGTAGCGCCGGCTGAGCTGCGACCGCCGGTGATCCGCCGGGGTCCCGCTAACCGGACTGTGCTGCCGGTGGGGGCCACGGTGCGGTTGCCTTGCTGGGTGGGGGGCGATGATCCCCTGGCCAGTGTGGGGTGGCTGAAGGATGGGAGCACCCTGGTGGGTGCCCAGCCCCGTACCAGCCTGCTGGAGAACGGCACCCTGCAGATCACCAGCCTCCGGGTGAGCCGGCTCGGGGCGGGGGCTCAGGGCACCCACCCCCGGGGGCACTCATGGGGTGGCACTGCAGGGATGGGAGGGGCTCCAGGAGTAGGGAAGGGGGGTGGTGGGTGCTCAGGATGGTGGGTGCAAGGGGTGGTGGGTGCTCAGGGTGGTGGGTGGGCTGGCTGGTGGGTGCAAGGGGTGGCATTTGCAAAGGGTGATGGGAGCGAAGGGCGATGGGTGCTCGGGGTGGTGGATGCGAAGGGTGGTGAGTGTAAAGGGTGGTGGGTGCAAGGGGCGGAGAGTGCTCAGGGTGATGGTTGCAAGGGGTGGTGGGTGCTCAGGGTTGGTGAGTGCAAAGAGCAATGGGTGCTCAGGGTGGCGGGTGCCGAGGTGACGGGTGCTCAGGGTGATGGGGCAGGAGCTCTTCCCCTCGCAGGTGACGGACTCCGGGCACTACGAGTGCGTGGCCACCAGCTCGGCGGGCGAGGCACGCTGGGGCGGCTCCCTGGAGGTGCAAGGTGGGTCATGGGGGACATCACTGCACCAGGGACACTGTGGCACCAGGGATGAAGCCACCTCCCATCCCCATGCATCTCCCTGCAGGTGACGGATCCGACCTCTCCCCGCCTTCCCCCGAGCCCGGTGTCCTTCCTGGACCACCCTCCACCCCTGTGGTCACCAATGTCACCAAAAGCAGTGTCACCCTGAGCTGGAAAGGGAATGAGGACAGCGGTGCCACCGATGTCACCTCCTACATAGTGGAGGCTTTCAGGTATCACACGAGCGTGCTCTCCGGGCTCAGGGGTGACACGGTGGCCTGGTGCCACCCCACCACGGGTCACCCCTGTCCCCCGGCAGCCAGGCGACAGGTGGCCCATGGCAGACAGTGGCGGCTGGCGTGGAGGGTGAGACCCACACAGTGAGCGGCCTCGTCCCTGACACTGTCTACCTCTTCTTGGTGCGGGCGGTCAACGCCTACGGGCTCAGCGACCCCAGCGGCATTTCGGAGCCCGTGCGCACCCAAGGTGAGACCCGACAGTAACGCTGGCAGAGGTGTCCATGAACCCACCACCCTTGGGTGCATCCCCACTTGGTGATGCCGATAGAGGTGCCCCCGCACCCACCACCCATGAGTCCATCTCCGTTTGGTGATGATGATGGAGGTGCCCCCGCACCCACCACCCTTGGGTGCATCCCTGCTTGCTGATGCTGATGGAGGTGCCCATACATCCAAAACCTTTGAGTGCATCCCCGCCCAACCATGCCAATGGAGGTTCCTGTGGACCCACCATGGGAATGTGGTGTCACCATGGCATCACCACTCGGTGACACCAGCAGAGATGTCCATGGACCGTCCACCCTCTCATTTTTTTGGCAGATGCCAGCCCCACACAGCAAGGGCTGGACCCCGAGCAGGTGCAGCGGGAGCTGGCGCAAGTGGCCGTGCACCTACAGGAACCTGTGGTGCTGCCGCCGGGTGCCGTCCGCCTCTCCTGGACCGTGAGTGCTGCGCCACGCTGCCGGTACAGGGGTGTCAGTGCCGAGCATCCCCCCCCATCCCGCCCTCCCCTTGGGTCCCCAGGTGGAGCGCCAAGCACCCTTCGTTCAGGGCTACCGGGTGCTGTACCGGCGGCGTGGCGGGCGCTGGGAGGAAGCACGGGTGGTGCAGGCGCCGGGGGAGTGGGGGACCTTGCTCACCGATCTGCGCCGGGGCCAGGACTACGAGGTCAAGGTCCGACCCTACTTCCATCACCTCCATGGCCCCGACAGCGCTGTGCGTGCCCTGCGCACTCCCGAGGCGGGTGAGTGTGGGGATGTGGGGTATGGTGGGGGTCCCCGGGGACCCCTGGAGGTGGCAGCCCCTGTGTATCCCCCCCCGACAGCCCCCAGCGCCCCACCACGAGCCGTCAGTGTGGCTGGTAATGGCACCAGTGTCCGTATCTCATGGCAGCCACCGCCACTGGCTGAGCAGAATGGCGTCATCCGTGATTACCGGGTAAGGGCAGATGGCGGAGGGGACATGGCAGGTCCCCTCTGTCTCCCCATGACACCGTGTCATGGTGTCCCTAAGGGTGTCCCCCATTATTTCCCCCCACCCCCAGATTTGGTGCTTGGGCAACGAAAGCCGCTTCCACATCAACCAGAGCGTGGAGGGGACGGTGCTGGCGACGGTGCTGCGGGGACTGGTCCCTGGCGTCCCTTACCGCGCCGAAGTCGCCGCCGCCACTGGCGCCGGCGTGGGTGCCCGCAGTCCCCCTGTCCCCATCCGCATTGGTGAGTCCCTCGTTGCTGCCACCGCACCCATGGGTGGGAGGGTGGCAGGGGTCACCCTGGTGCTGGGGACGGCTCCTCGGCACCCCTGCTGGTGTGTCCCCCTTCACCACGTTGCTTGCAGCCCCCCCGGTGGAGCAGGATGTGGGGCCGGCGGGTGGGACCAGTGTGGCCGAGCGTTTGGCCGAGGTGGCCAGGCAGCCGGCCTTCATCGCTGGCGTCGGCGGCGCTTGCTGGGTCATCCTCGCTGCCTTCGCCGCTTGGCTCTACGGCCGCCGCCGGAGGAAGAAGGAGCTTAGCCACTTTGCTGGTACTGGGGGGATGCTACCCCTGGGACCCCCCCCACCCCAGCACCCATCACCCCACCGGCCCCCCACCACCTCTCTCTTTACAGCATCCTTCGCCTATACTCCCGCCGGTAAGCCTATAGGCGCCGCGGGGACCCGGCGTGGCCCCTCGCTGCCCTCACCCCCACCTCTTTCCGCAGTCGCCTTCCCAGCTCCAGTGCGTGGCAGCCCCAGGTAACGCTCCGGTATCCCCCCTCCTCCCCGGGACCCCCAGCACCAGCTGCTGGCATCCCTTTACCCTGTCTCCTTGCAGGGCAGCCGCCGGCGGTGGTTACCCGTGGCTGGCGGACGCGTGGCCTGGTGGCGGCACGGCCGGCGCTGCCGGCTGCTTGGGGACCACCGCTGAGAGATATTACAATGGTGAGGCGTCTTCATGGGGATGGGTGGCTTGGGTTGCAGGGGGGTCGTGGTCAACGCTGACGGTGCTGGTCGCCTTCTGCAGACGCCGGCATCACCCGTTACATCGCCCAGACGGAGCAATTTGGGGCAGGGGCCGGTGAGGGGCCCGTTTACAGCACCATCGAGGCTGGTGGCGAGGAGCTCCGCACTTTCCCCCGTCCATTCTCACAGCATGGGACCCTCTATGCTGGGGGGGGTCCCCAGCTGATGGATGCCCCGGCCCCCCAGGCCTCCCGTGGCCGAGCCGAGCACGGTAGGGCCGTGGGATGGGTTGGGGGGGGCACACGGGTGTCGGTGACGTGGTCCCCTTCCTGCAGGCTCACCCAGGCATCGTTCCTCGCCACAGGGGCCAAAGGGAAGAAATTGGGGCAAGCGGTGAAACCACCAGTGGTGAGCTGGACGGAGCTGCTGCCCCCGCCGCCCTCAGCCAGTGAGCTCAGCCGGTGCACCCAGGAGGAGGAGGATGAAGAGGAGGATGAAGAGGAAGAGGCAGCCAGAGGGTGAGTGTGGGGGCCTAGGGGGGCTGGGCATGCTGGCCCCAGCACCCACCCTGTGGCCCCCACCCTGCAGGTTGGGGACAGAGGAGTGGTACCCTGGTGAGGATGTCCCCTCCGCCACCGCCGCATCCTCACCTGCCGCCTCCTCCGGCTGCCGGTCCACTGCCACGCTGACACCGTCACCTCGTGCCACTGAGGACATCCCCCGCCTCCGCGACTTCGATAGCCCCCGCCTGCCCCGGTAGGAGATGGGCCTTGCTTGGTCCGGCCATGCCATCGGGATCTGGATGTCCCATCAGGGCCTGCATGTCCCACTGGGGTCTGGATGTGCCACCAAGGTCTGGGTGTCCCATGGTTTGGGTGTCCCATTGCGATCCAGCCATGTTGTCACCATCCGGCCCTGCCGTGCCATCACGGTCTGGCTGTGTCATTGGGGTCCAGATGTCTCATAGAGGTCCAGGTGTCCCACTGGGGTCCAGATGTCCCACCATGGTCCACATGTCCCATTGCTATCCAGCCACGTTATCACGATCCGGTCATGTTTTCACCGTATGGCCCTGCTGTACCATCACAGTCGCACCATGCTATGGGGGTCCAGATGTCCCATCATGATCCAGCCTTGTTGTCACGATGCAGCCCTACTTTGCCATCATGGTCCCGCCGTGCCATTGGAGTCCGGATGTCCTATCGGGGTCCAGATGTCCCACCGCAATCCGGCCTTGTTGTCATGATCTGGCCCTGCCACGCCATCACGGTCCGGCCGTGCCGTCGGGGTCCAGATGGCCCATTGGGGTCTGGATGTCCCACCATGGTGCAGATGTCCCTTCGTGATCCATCCTTGTTGTCACCATCCATCCCTGCTGTCCGGTTGTGCTCTGGCCATGCTGTCGTGATCCATCCGTGACGCCGTGGGCTGGCCGTGGCGTAACAATCCAGCTGTGCCGTAGCGATGCAGCTGCACCATCACCAGCTGGCTGGGACGTTGCCATCCAGCTGTGCTGTCATGGCCCGGCTCTGCCACAATCCAGCTGTGCCATGGTAATGCTGGCATGCCATTGCAATCCAGCTGTGGCATCAGGGGCCAGACGCACCCTTACCATCCAGCTGTGCTGTGGCCGCCCGGCTGTGCTGTGGCCGCCCAGCTGTGCTGTGATCCAGCTGTGCGGTTGCCATCCAGCTGTGCGGTTGCAACCCGGCTGAGCAGTTGTTATCCCGCTGTGCCACTGCAAGCCAGCCGTGCCATCGCATCCCTGCTGCGCAGCTGTGATCCAGCTGTAGCCCTGCCATCCAGCTGTGGTCCTCCCACCCAGCTATGCCGCTGCACTCATCCAGCTGCCCTTTGCAAGCCCAGCTGTGCAGCAGCAATCCAGCTGTGGTGCTGCCATCCAGCTGTCATGCTTCAGCCCATCCATGCCATTGCCATCCGGCTGTGCCATCACCATGTGGCACCACATGGCACCGGGGACTGTGCCAGCACTGCGGTGGCCACCGAGCCCCTCACCCTGCTCCCCCCACCCCAGCTTCACCCCGCACCCCCTCTTTGCCAGGAGACCCCCCCACGGCACCGGCACTCCCCCACGGGCACCCAGCTTCCCACCGAGTCCAGATGCCAGCGAGGACCACCCGCGCCGAGCCCACCGCCCCCCCGGCACAGGTTAGCCCCGGGGGGCCATTTTGGGTGGATGAGGGGCTCACTAGCTGGGGAGGGGGGCCTGACGCTGCCATCACCCCCAGGGAAAACCCGCAGGGAGACCCCAAAAAGTCACCTGAAGCCCAAATGCAGCCGCTACCGCCGGGAAAAGCAGCCGGGAGGTGAGTGGTGGGGGGAAATGGGGGGGGGACGGACACGGGGGGCTTAGCCCTCTCCTCCCTCTCCGCTGCAGACCTGCCGCCACCACCGCTGCCACCGCCGGGCGAGACCCCTGGCCCCTCGCTGGAGCAGGAGCCGAGTGGGGCCGACCGCAAAGTCACCCATCGCCCACCCCGCGGTGGTAAGCTGGAGCCATTGACCGCCTGCCAAAGGGGTTGGGGGGGTGTCACCGCCAAACCCCAACCTTGTCCCCTCCCTTGCAGACGAGATCGTTCCCTACAGCAAACCCTCCTGCCTGCCCCGAGGGCAGGTGTCCGGCAGCTGCTCCACGACGGGCAGCATCTCATCCCGCGGCTCCACCAGCTCCCGCGGCCACGGCTCGGGGCGTAGCTGGATGCCAAGGGATCGCGGTGAAGGGACCGGCCATCGCCGCCGCCCAGGTCCCTTATTTCCCTGCCCATCGCAGGAGAAGCAATGAAGCGGAGGGCGAGATGGTGGCAGGGTTGGGGACACAGGGATGGGGACATGGGGGGGACCGAGGGGATGGTCTTTAATTTCTGAGTGGCACCATGTAAATAGGGTTGCACAGAGCCAGCGGCCGGTGGGCAGCAGTGCGAGGGGGGAACAAGGACGCTCGGGGTGGGACAAGGACGCTCAGGAGGGTGGACAAGGATGCTCGGGAGGGATGAGGATGCTTGGGGAGGGATGAGGACCCTGGGGCTAAGGACAGCTGGGAAGGACAAGGACAGCTGGGAGGGACAAGGACGCTGGGGAGGGACAAGGATGCTCGGGAGGGACGAGGACCCTGGGGACCAGGACATTTGGGAGTGATGAGGATGCTTGGGGAGGCCAAGGACAGTCACGAGGGATGAGGACCCTGGGGAGTGATGAGGAACACTGGGGGAGGGATGAGAATGCTCAGGAGGGACGAGGACGCTCGGAGGGGGCACAAGGACATTAAGGAAGGACAAGGTGGCTTGGGAGGGATGAGGACACTTGGGAGGGCCAAGGATGGTTGAGGTGGGACAAGGATGCTGAGGAAGGATGAAGACAGAAGGAACAAGAACGGTCAGGGGAGATGAGGACGGTTGGGGGGACAATGACCCTGGGGAAGGACAAGGACACTAGGGATGAGCAACAGTGCTTGGTTTGGGTGAGGATGCCTGGGGGGACGAGGACGCTTGGGGAGGATGAGGATGCTGGGGAGGGGTGTGGACTCTGGGGAGGGATGGGGACACTTGAGGAGGACAAGGATGGGGACACTGGGGAAGGATGAGGACACTTGGGATGGGCAATGGTACTTGGGCTGGACGAGGATGGTTGAGGGATGAGGACACTGGGGAAGGAGGAGGACTCTGGGGAGGGGGAAGGACATTTGGGGAGGACAAGGACACTGGGGAAGGAGGGAAACCCACCCACCCCGGTGCCACCCACCCTTCACGGGTGGCTTTTCGTAGCAGAAAGCCCCTTTTTGGGGAACCGCTTAATAAAGCTGGATTTGAGCTGAGCCGAGGGGGCTCTGGCCTTGCCGTGTCCTACATCCTGGGGACTGCCACGCTGCTGTCCCTCCTGTCCCTGGCTCACCACCCACCCTGGCCCAGGGACTGCTGCTCCCTGACCTGTGGCTACCTGGAAAGAAAAGGGGACATTTTCCAGCACCCCACAATGGGTGACACCCCACACCACCCCCGTTGCCCATCACCCCGGTGCTGGGGTGCCGCTCACCTTGCTGCGGGATGCCCGCAGCCGCCTCTGTCCCCGCTCTCCGCAGGACCCCCAGGGCAGTCCCCCAGTCCCAGGTGGGGATGGGGACCCCGGGCAAGAAGACCCCCTCCAAGGGTGATGGTGGCGGTGAGGGACCTGCCAGGGAGAAGGCAGGAGATGGTGGCATCACCGTGGTGTCATGATGGGGCCACCTTCCCTGAGGAGGTGACCATGCTTGGGGTCAGAGGGGGTGTCCAGGGACACTTCGCTCACCCCCATATGCCCCGTCAGTGTCCTCGAGCCCGAAGCAGAGGCCATCAACGGCCACGGCCAGCGCCCGGGCGAAGCTGGCATCCAGGAGGAAGGAGCCATCGCAGGAGCTCACCAAGCTGCAGCGGGCGCTGGCAAAGTTGTCCTCCGAGACGGACCCCCAGCCGTTCAGCAGCGACCCCCCCGGCGAGCCCCTTGTTGCTGGCCGCTCTTCCTCCTCCTCCTCTTCTTCCTCCTCGTCCTCCTCCCCCAACTCGGAGGCCGGTGGCCCGTAGATGTAGCCGTAGGTGTGCAGCGGTGAGAAGGACCGCGGCACGGTTGGTGTGGCGGGGCTGCGGGGGACATGATGAGGATGCCATTGGCAGCGGGAGATGCTGCCACCATGGCAGTGTCCCAGAGGAGCGGGGTGTACCTGGGGCAGGTGGTTTCCTGGTCCATCTCCAGGTCCTCGGCCACCCGCTGCGGTGTGAGGACCCCATCGCTGAATGCTGGCGAGAGGCGCCCGGTGACCGGAGACATGTCCCTTGCATGTCTGGTGGCTGGGGACATGTCCTTGGGGTACCTGGTGGCCACAAACATGTCCCTTGGGAGCCTGGTCACCAGTGATGGGTCCCTGGGGTGCCTGGTGGCTAGGAACATGTCCTTGAGGTACCTGGTGACCAGGGACATGTCCTTGGGGTACCTGTTGCCTAAGAACACGTCCCTCTGGTGACCGGTGACTGGAGACATCTCTTCAGGGTGCCTGGTGCCTGGTGATGTGTCCCTTGGGTGCTTGGTGGCTGGGGATGTGTCCTTGGGATGCCTCATGTTTGGCGACATGTCCTCTGGGTACCTGGTGATCAGGAACAAGTCCCTTGGGTGCCTGGTCACCCGTGATGGGTCCTTGGGGTGCCTGGCGGCCAGGAACATGTCCTTGGGGTACCTGGTGACCAGCGACATGTCCTTGGGGTACCTGCTGCCCAAGAATGTGTCCTTGCGGTGACCGGGGACCGGAGACATCTCCTCAGGGTGCCTGGTGACTGGGGATGTGTCCCTTGGGTGCTTGGTGGCTGGGGATGTGTCCTTGGGATGCCTGGTGACCGGTGACATGTCCTTTGGGTATCTGGTGGCCAGAAATTTGTCCCTTGGGTGCCTGGTCACCGACGATGGGTCCCTGAGGTGCCGGGTGGCCAGGGACATGTCCTTGGGGTACCTAGTGCCCAAGAACTTGTCCCTGCGGTGTCTGGGGACTGGGGACATCTCCTCAGAGTGCCTGGTGACCGGGGATGTGTCCGTGGGGTGCCCAGTGGCTAGGAGAGCGTCCTTGGGTTGTCTGGTGGCTGGTGACATGTCCTCAGGGTACCTGATGGACAGGAACATGTCCCTTCGGTGCCTGGTCACCGGTGATGGGTCCCTGGGGTGCCCGGTGGCCAGAGACAAGTCCTTGTGGTACCTGGTGGCCAGGAACTTGTCCCTGCGGTGCCCAGCGGCTGGGGACTTCTCCTTGGGGAGCCTGGTGACTGGAGACATGTCCCTTGGGTGCCCGCTGGCTGGAGACCTGTCCTCGGGGTGCCTGGTGGCTGGTGACATGTCCCTCTGGCACCTGGTCACTGGTGATGGATCCCTGGGGTGCTTGGTGACTGGGGACATGTCTCTTGGACACCTGGTGACCAGGGACGTGTCCTCAGGGTGCCTGGTGGCCAAGATTGTGTCCCTGTGGTGCCTGGTGGCTGGTGATGGGTTCTTGGGGTGCCGGGTGGCCAGGAACATGTTCTTGGGGTGGTCAGGGTGCAGGGACATGTCCCTAGGGTGCCTGGTGACCGGTGACACATCCCTGGAGCTCTCAGTGACCGGGGATGTGTCCCTGGGCTGCCAGGTGGCTGGAGATGTGTCCCTGGGGATCCCAGTGACTAGGGACATGTCCTTGGGGCGCCTGGTGAAGGAGGATGTGTCCCTGGGGCACAGGGTGGCCGGGGACCTGCAGGTGCGAGGGACATGGTGGCTTCTGCAGCACAGGGTTGGGGTGCAGGGCACCCGTCTGCATCCCTGGGGTGGGGACAACTGGTGGGGACAACCAGACTCACCGGGTCACTGGCGGGTGCCAAGCATGGGGTGGTCTCGGGTGTGTCACTGGTGTCACAGTGACACCAGAGGCCAGCGAGGCGCTGCCCCGCCGTGGTTTCGGGGAGCTGAAAACCGGCAGCTGCCGTTGGTCCTCTCCGGCCGTCGCGGCAGTGTCGGTGTCACTGTCATGTCCCCTTCGCTGAGGCCACCCAGCTGCCAGCCCAAAATCTGTCCCCCACTCGCCTCCGCTCTCAGTGACGGGGACGTGGCTGGGGCCACTCGTGAGGACTGGGGTGCTGTGCACTTGGTGCAGCTCTGCATGGGGGAGGGGGGAAACAGAGCCATGAGCCACCTCCCTGGTGTCCCCTGTGTCCCCCCGGTGTCCTCCGCTATACCCACCTCGCTTGTGGATGCACTCCCAGGGTGCTGGGTTCGGGGTGCTGGGTGACGTGCACACCCCAGGGTGCCCCCCACCGCAGCACCCTGTGTCCCCAAGGGGCAGCGGGTGCCCCCCGTGGAGGCTCCTGTGGTTGGGGGGCGTGGGGGGGTTGAGGCTTGGTGGCTCCAAGGACAGGGCTGTAGGGGTGAGAGAGGTCAGGGCACTCATGGGTGCTGAGCCAGGTGTCCCTTGCCCCCTCCGTCCTTGGCTCTGTCTGTCCCCAGGTCCCTGCTTCCTGCAGAGAGGTAATGGGGGGCACCCAGGTGGGGGTCCCATGGCACCGGGGTGTCCCAGGCGTAGGGTGGGGGTATCGGGTACCCTTCGCTGGTCCCATAGCATGCTGTGAGGGTCCTAGGCACTGGGTGGGGGTCCCATGGACCTGGATGGGGGTCCTGGGGGACTGGGTGGGAGTTTCATGGCATCGTGTGGGGGTCTTATTGGGATGGATGGGGGTCTCATGGCACTGGGTGGGGGTCTCAGCCCCCACGATGCCCACTGGAGGGGTGGGGGTCCCACGGCACTGGATGGGGGTTCCCAGCCCCCACGGGGCTCACTGGAGGGGTGGGGGTCCCTGCCGTCACTGCCCAGGAGGCGGTTGCTGAGGCTGCTGCTGCTGCTGAGGTTTCGGGGGGCACAGCCGGGTTTCCAGGGGCCACCGAGCCATGGTGAGTCACCGGCCACCAGCCTGTGGGGCAAGGGGTGCTGTCAGGGTGTCCCATCCCCACCACGCTGGGGACCCCCACCCCCATCCCCCACCCCACGGCTGCTCACCTGCGGTGAGCCATGGTGTCCTGGCTGGTGCGGCGCTGGCAGAGGAGAAGGAGGAGGGCGAGCCAGGCCAACCAGAGCAGCGAGCCAGCGGCTGCAATGACGGCGGGCTGCCGCAGCACCCGTGCCACCCCGGTGCTCCCCGCCGTCAGCCCTGCAAGGGTCCCACCAGTGTCACCCCTGCACCACCACCTTGACCCCCACCGGCACCCCACCTTGGTCCCTGTCCCCTACCCAGGATGCTGCAGGTGGCATTGCTGGGGACCCCCAGCCCGGCGCCATTGAAAGCTGCCACCTGGACACAGAATTCGGCCCCGGGGCTTGGGAGGAGGGTTTCCAGGCGGCGGGTGCCTTCATCCACTGTCCTATTGGTGGGGTGCTGCCAGCCCTCGCCCGTTGACCAGACCTGGCAGGCACCAAGAGGATGAGATCCCTTAGATGAATCCCCGAGGTGGACCCCCCTCCTTGGGTGAACACCCCTCCTTGGGTGAACACCCCTTGGATGGACGCCTTTGCATGGACCCTCTTGGGTGAACGCCCCTTGGACGGACACCCTCAGATGTGCCCTGAGATGAATTTCCTTGTTGGACCCCCATTGATGGATCTGCCTTGGAGGGACCCCCTTGGAGGGACCCCTTTGGATGAGCTCCCTTGGATGAATGCCACTAGGATGGATGCCCTGGGATGGATGTCCACCCTGGTTGGCCCCTTTGGATGAACCCCCTTGTCGAGATCCCTCTTGGGTGGACCCCTTGGATGGATCCGCCCTTGGACAGGCGCTCCTTGGATAGCCAACCTTGGATAGACCCCTGCCTTTAATAGGCTCCTTTCTGGGGTGGACTCCCCTTAGGCAAACCCTTTGGATGGACCCTCCTTGGCCAGAAGCCCACCAGCCCTGCCTCCCCATCACCCCAAACCTTGTAGCCCAGGATGACGCCGTTGTGGGCCTCAGGAGGAGGTGGCTCCCAGCTCACAACCACGGTGCCATTCCCTGTCTCAGCCTGGCCCACGGTGACGTGCTGGGGCGCCGCGCTTGGCACTGCGGGGACAGGAGTGCTGAGGGCCCTGGGACCCCCAGCCAACCCCCCCACCCTCCACCCGGGCATCCCTGGGGACACCCAACACCCAACACACCTTCCTCAGGTATCCAGAGGTGCCTGCTGTTGCTGTCCAAGACCTGGGTCCCTCCAGCATAGGGTCGGACCTTGAACTCGTACTTGTAGCCCCTGCGGAGCGCGGGGATGATGGCGCTGAGCTCCCTGCCCGCGTCGTGTTGGACCCAGGAGGTGCTGGCAGGGAGCAGGCAGCGGTACAGCACCATGTAGCCCACCGGCACCGGTGCCGGCACAAGTATCTGAAGGGGATGGGAAGGGTTACGAATCGTGGTGGGACATGGGGATGTGGCTCCAGCCTCATCTCTGTGTCCCATCCCGCCCCTCTGGTGGGGACATCCCGGCATCACACCAACCCGCCAGCGGAGCCGGACAGCGGCAGTGGGCAGAGCGGTGCCATTGTCCAGGTGCAGCTGCACGGCCAGCAGGTCCCGTGGCGCAGCCTCCCGCCGGTCCATCGGCAGCCGGTCTGTGGGGCAGAGGGAGGCTAATGGCAGCACCGGGCAGAAGCAAGGTCCTCCGGCACCTGCCCAGGCACCCATGCCTGGAGACCCTGATGTCTCCCTGGATGGACCCACTCAAATGGACCCCTTGGGCAGACACCCTTTGATGGGTCTGTCTTGGATGGACACCTCTTGGATGGACACCTCTTGGATGGACCGCCCTTGATGGACCCCATTATAGACCCCTATTGATGTGTCCCTCTTAGATGGACCCTTTGGAAGGACACCTCTTGTTCAATCCTCCTTTAACAGAGGGGACCATTGAGGATGGACACCCCACCTTGGACAGAACCCCTTAAATGGATCTGCTTGGAGGAACCCGCTTGGACGAATACCCTTTACGTGGACTCTCTTGAATGGATCCCCTTGGGTGGACCCCCACCTGGATGCATCCCCTTAGATGGATCCCCTTACATGGACATGCTTGGATGGACCCCTTGGATGAATCCTGTTGGGTGGGTGCTTTTAGATGGATCTCCTGAGATGGACCTCCCTTCGGAAGTACCCCCTTTGATGGACCCTCCCTGAATGGACCCCTTTAGGTGACTCAGTTGGATGAACCTTTTTTTGATGGACCCCCTTGGATAGACCTCCTTGGATGGCTGCCCTTGGATGGACCCCCATGGATGGACTCCCCATGGATGACGTCCTTAGATGGACCTCCCTTGGTTGCACCCCCCTTGACAGACTCCCCTTGGGTGACCTCCTTGGTTGACTCCCTTGGATGAACCCCATTAGATGGACCCTGTTAGATGGATCCCCTTGCGCTGACTCCCAGATGGCCCTGGGTCCCCTTGATGGTGGAGGCCATGGAGGTCCCCCCACTGACCCTCCACGCGGAGGCGGGCGGTGGCGGCAGCGGTGCCCAGCTGGCTCTGTGCGGTACACACATAGGTGCCGGCGTCGGCGGGCGTCACGGCGTAGAGGCGCAACGTGTGCTCCCGGTCCACCTCGTGCCTGCAGGTCACCAGCTCTCCATCAGCACCACCCCCACCCCGGGGACGGGACACCTCCACCCTCCCACCACCTACCTGCCCCAGGGCAAGTCCCCATGTTCCTTGTGCCACTGCACCCGAGGCGCCGGGTCACCTTGGGGGCCGCAGCCCAGCTCCACGGTGCTGCCGGCCACCACCACAGCATCGCTCGGGCGCCGCACGATGGTGGGCTTCTCTGCGGGGGAGACACTGAGGATGTGGCACCAGGGCTGGGCATGGCATGTCCACCACCCACGGGAGACCCTTGTCTTACCTAGGACGGAGACACGGGCACCCCGGCTCTCCCTCTCGCCCGCTGCATTGGCTGCCACGCAGATGTAGAGCCCGGAGTCACTCCGTCGCGCCGGTGCCACCCGCAGCTTCCCGTTGGTGACCATGTACCGGTCACCCGCCAAGTCCAAGGTCACCCCGTCCTTCTTCCAAGTGACTTGAGGTTCAGGGTGCCCCAAGGGGGGCACACAATCCAGCTCCACCGCTTGCCCCGCCGTGGCCACCAAATCACCCGGCTGCAGGCGGAAATTGTCCCGCAGCGCTGCGGTGGGGAGGGGACACCATGGGTGGGTGGGGGAACACGAGATTTTTTGGGGTCCCCCCACCCACATCAGCCCACCGGGTGTCCTTACCAGCTGCGTTTTGGGGTGCTGTGGCTGCGCCGGGGGGGTGGCAGCCTGTGGGGTGACATGGAGGGTAGTGGGTGCACCAAGCGGGTACAGTCTCAGCCCTGGGGGGGGGTGGGGGTGGGGGGGTGGGGAGGGGGCAGAGTTAAGGGCATTTTACCCCCCCAGGGGCTGCACTCACCTCCCCGGTGCAGCGCGGTGAGGCAGAGCCCCAAGCCCAGCGCCATCGCCCAGCAGCCTGCCATGCCAGCCCCAGCCAGCCTTCCCGCTTCCTCCCTAAATCCCGGTCCCTCCCCGCCAGCACCGGGACCGGCTCCGGCTCCGGATGGAGGGGGACAATAGCCGGACGCGGGGGCCGGGAAGTGTTGGGGGCGGGGTGGTGTGTGTGGACACAAACAGCTCGGCCAAGCCATGGCAGTGGGAGCGCCTGGGCGCGGTGGCACTGGCAGCACCCGGAGGCAGTGGGGATGGGGACACCAGGAGTTAATGAATTTAATTAATCAGAAGAAATTCCACCCCCCCACCCCGCTGCCTTGTTCAGAGGAAGACAAATTAAGAAGAAACAAGCTCTTGGCTGGGGATGCCGTCAGTAGAGATCAGAGTGAACAGTCCAGGGTCTCCCAAGCTCTGCAAGCTTAAATTTGAGTGCCAGCCAGGTGCGTCAAGCTCACCCAGACTCAGCTGTCACCCACCTCTCATATGTCCCCCCACCCCGGGGAGGGGGGAGCATCCTGTCCCACAAAGACACCCAAGGGTGCCGCTGCCAGCCGGGTAGTATGTTTAGTTTATTGGTTAGTAGCGTACCCCAAGCACCTCGGGGTGTCCCGGCACCCACCCCGGGTGTCCCGGGGCCTGGCTCGCTTGGCCGAGTGCTCTCTCGTTTTCATCCTAAACCTATTTCCAGGGAAAGCCTGGGGGAGAGGCAACGGTGTGCGCCCCAAAACCGGGGGATTTTCACAGAAAATCCAGGCGCAGCGGAAGGGCAGCGCTCGGGCCAGGGGTTCGAGCCCACGTTTAGGGGATGGTGCAGTTGGGGAGCTGGGGGGAGGAGGGAGCCCCCCGTTTAGGCTGCCTGCGTGCGTGCACGCTTGGGCAAGCTTACGTGCTAGCACACCCCCGCCCCGCTCCGCGCAACGCTGGGTGCCTGCGTGCATGGGTCTGTGTGCCGCGGCGGGTGGGCACGGCGTCTTGGCGCCCTTGCACACGCCGGATGCGTGCGTACTCGTTCAGCTTGCTGTGCACGTCCTCCCCGCTTGCTCGTGCGCGCTCCGTGCACGGTCTTAGCGGCATGCTTCGTGCACGCTCTTTTCACGTGCTCCATGCACACTCCTTCCACATGCTCCGTGCGTGCCCTCTGCAGGCTCTGCACACACCCTCTCTCCTCACACTCTTTGCACGCTTGCTGCATGCTCCATGCACGCTCTTTCTATGTGCCCCACGCATGCCCTATGCAAACGCTGCATTGATGCTCTCTTCCTGCTCTCCGTGCATGCCCTCTTGCAAGCTTCACGTATGCTCTTTTCTCCTACTCCATGCGTGCTCTTCCCGCATGCTCTGTGCACGCTCTCTGCAAACACGGCATGCACGCTCTCTCCGCACGCTCTGCGCGTGCTCTGCACAGACACCCTCTGCACGCTCAGTGAGCGCTCCCGATGCTCTCTTGCAAATGCCACGCACAGTCTTATCTGCACGTTCCATGCACGCTCCATGCACGCTTTCTCCCTGTTCTCCACGCGCGCGCACTCTCCACACAATCCATGCAGCCTTAGCTGCACCGTCTGCGCGCTCTCTCTCTGCATGTTCCCGGCACGCTCTGTCCACGTGCCCTGGGCGTGTCCTCTTGCACGCTCGGTGCACACGCTCTCTGTTTGCTCCGTGCACACTCTCTGCATGCTCCCTGCATGCTAACTCTGCATCCTCTGTGCACCCTCTGACTGCGTGCTCCGTGCATGCTTTCCCTGCACGCTGCGTGCATGCCCTCTCGAACGCTCCGTGATTGCTCGCTCTCTCTGCACAGTGTGCGCGCACTCTTCGCTGCGTGCTCCGTGCCGTGCCCTCTTGCACGCTCCACGCACGCTCTCACTGCGTGCTGCATGCATGCTCCCTCTGCACGCTCGCTACAGGCCCTCTTGCACCCTCTCTCCCCGCACCGCATGCACGCTCTCTCCCGCACTCTCCCAGCACACGCGCATGCCTTCCGCACGCTCCCTGCATGCTCGTCCCAGTGAGAAAGCCATTAAAGCGACACCCCAGGAAGACGGGGGACGGAAGAGGGGAGCTCCGGGTGGGATCAATAGCAAATTAGTGACTTTACGCCGAGCTGAATGATGCCCGGTGGCGGGAGCGGGGCCGTGCTGGCGTCCCCGCTCGCTTGCCGCCGCCAAAGCGCGCACATGTCCCCCCTGCTCAGGCGCTGATCTCCACGGCGTTGGCCTCCTCCTGCTCCCGGATGACATGGACACCGGCAGTCCGCAGCAGCCGCGGGGCACCGCGGGAACGCGCCGGCGAACCCGGCGGCGACCTGTGCGTCCGCGTTGAGGCGGGTGAGCGAGCCGGCGAGCGATGGTAACGACGAGTCGAGCGCCCCACCGGTCCCGGTGAGCGACCAGCTGCTGGTACCGGCGAGCTGGTGTAACCCGGTTCAACCATGCTGCGGGGTTCGGGTGGCGAATCCTCCTCCGCCTCCGGCGAGTCCTGCCAAAAGCCAAGGGTAGACGAGCGTGCGAAGTGTGCGAGACCCGGTGCCGCTATGCAAAGCCGGCATGCTACCGGTGCACTACCGGCTGCTCACCTTGTCCTTGAGGATGTACAAGGCCACCGGGTTTTTGCGCTCATGCTCACCGCTCCGCGTCATGCCCTCGGCTGCATGGAGGCAAGGTGTTGCTTACCGCGCTGGCGGCACTGGCGTTTCCCAACCCGCCATCGCCATGCCAGGGCCAGAACTCACCCTCGTGCTTCAGGCGTTCCTCATCCTGCTCGGCATATTCTGAGGCTGGTTGCGTCTCCGCTTGCCGCTTCTCCCTGGGGAAGGGATAGGGAATGGGGCAGCACTGGTACCACGGTGGGGACAGCGGGGGGACTGCCTGCGGCTCAGCCGGGGAAGGGCCCAGTGCTGCGGTGAGGGAGAGATGGGATGGGACAAGACGGGCCTGGATAGGGACGGGATGGGACGGGACGGGATGGGATGGGAAGGGATAAGATGAAATGGGATGGGACAGGATGGGATGGAATGAGGTTAGATGGGATGGGATAGAATGGGATGGATGGGAGAGATGGATCAAGGCAGGATGGGATGGGATGGGATGGGATGGGATGGGATGGGATGGGATAAGATGAAATGGGATGGGATAGGATAGGTCAAGATAGGATGGGATGGGATGAGGTGCGATGTGACGGGACAGGACAAGATAGGATGAGAAGAAATGAGACGGATGGGACGGGATGGGACAAGACGGGACGGGATAAGAGGAACCCCCTTTGGCTCCCATGTTACCCCCAGCCGTACTTCTTGGAGGGTTTCCAGCAGGCACAAACAGTCACCAGGGTGACAAGGAGGAAGATGCCGCCCGTGGATAGGATGATGTAGAGGGAGCTCCGGCCTGGATGAGAAGAATGAGGGGGGACAACCCCCCCCCCCAAAAAAAAAAATTTTAGCTGGGAGCATCTGCAAGCGATGGCCAGCCCTGGGGGTGTGGGAGGGGGGAACGGGTGGCTTACGGTAGACAGTGAGCTTCACAGGGACACTGCGACCATGGCTGATGGGGTTCTCCACCAGGCAGCTGTAGACGTCATCGTCAGCCATAAGGACACGGGTGATGGTGAGGATCTTCTGGTCAGGGGAGAGGAGCAGGCGGGAGTCGTTGCTCAGCGGCCGCCCGTCCTTCAGCCAAGTGTAGGTGGGTTTGGTGCCGTTCTCGTGCGAGCAGTTGAGGGTGAAGAACTCGCTGAGCTCCAGCACCGTTGAGGAGGCCACCAGCACTTGTGGCTTCGAGATGGGGACTGCGGGCAAGCAAGGGAACCACGGTGAGGTGACGCCATGTCTCGGGGGATAGATGGGCCCAGGGGACGGGAAGGGGGACATGAAAACCCCACTGGGGATGTAGCTTGGCTGCATGGGGCAGTTGAACCCCCAAAATCACCTCCCAGTTGGAGAAAGCCCTCCCAAACTGTGGTTGGGGAAGACATCCCATGGAGAACCCAATCTCCACTGGACATCCTTCTTGTGCTTACTGTCCACGGTGAGGTTGATGGTCTTCTCGCCGGTGAAGGTGTCATCAGTGATGGACACCTCCACCTCGTAAGCTCCTTCATCGGCCAACTGCAAGGGGCTGATGAGCAACGAGCCGTTCTCCAGCACCCGGATGCGGTCACGGTAATCGGGCCGTAGGTTGCCGATGATCTCGGTGCCGATGGACTGGACGACGGTGATGGGTTTGTCACGCTTCAGCTGCCACTTGACCACCGGCTTGTCGGCGCTGGCGCTGGCGTAGCGCACCGACAGCAGCGCCGCTTTGCCTGCCGTGCCGCGGACCAGCGGCGTGGGGCTGGTGATGTTCACCCCTGCGAGTAGACCTTGGGGTGGGGAGACACAGTGGGGCACCGAGTCCGGGCAGGCCGCCTGGTTCTCCGAGCCCGGAGAAAAAGGGGGAACCCCCTCTCGGAGCTGTGCTGAGCACCCCCAAAATGCATCACCAGCACCGGGATGCCCAGCCACCGTGCAAGCAGGTTGTTTGCAGAACCCTGTGCAAAGATGCATGCATCACCCTGAAAAGTGCATGGCAGGGGCGCTCTCCTGCAGCCAGCTCAATGCAATGCTTTGCAAAAACGCATGCATCACCCCCAAAACTGCATCGGGGGCGGGAGTGCTCTTGCAGCCAGGTCAATGCACCCCGAAAGGTGCATCGGGCATGGCAGGCGGGTCAATGCAACCCTTTGCAAAGGTGGATGCATCACCCCCAAAAAGGTGCATGGGGGGGTGGGGGTGCTCCTGCAGCCAGGTTGCTGCAACCAACCTGCAAAAATGCATGCATCATCCGCAAAGGTGCATGGGGGGGGTGGGAGTCCTCCTGTTGCTGGGTTGATGCAGTGATCTGCAAAAACACATGCATTGCCCCCCAAAATGTGCATGGGGGGCGGGAGCTTTCCTGCAGCGGGGTTCATGCAACCCTTTGCAAAAATGCATGCACTGTCCCAAAACCTGCATCGATGGTGGGAGCGGTCCTGCACCCGTGTCAACACAACCCTTCACAAAAATGCATGCATCATCCCCCAAAATGCATGGGAGGGTGGGAGCGCTGCTGCAGCCAGGTTGATGCAACTCTCTGCAAAGATGCATGCATCACCCCCAAAAAGTGCATGGGGGAGGGGGGTGTGAGAGCCCTCCTGCAACCCAGGTCAATGCAATGCTTTCCAAAGATGCATGCATCACCCAAAAAACTGCATTGGCGGGGTGAGACTGCGTCCAAGTTGATGCAACCCTTTGCAAAAATGCATGTAGCGCCTCCCCCCCCCAATTGCATGGAGAGTGAGAGCCCTCCCATGCCCGGATCAATGCAAGGCTTTGCAAAATCACATGCATCGCCCCCAAAAAGTGCAGGGGGGGTGGGAGCATTCCTGCAGCCAGGTCGATGCTATGCTTTGCAAAGATGCATGCATCGCCCTCAAAATTGCAGGGTGGGGCGGGGATTTTTGCATCCGAGCCTCGCTGGGTGCTCCAGTGCAGCCAACCCCCCCCCCCCCCGCAAAACTGCATCATGGGGGTCAGTGCACGCGCATTGCTCCTCGTCGCTGGTTTTAAGCCAAAAAAGGGCAGGGGAAAAAGTGGAAAAAACTGATTCAGGGGGGGAGACCACCCCCAAAATAACTTCTCTCCCCAAAACACCATAGCCTGACCCCCACCCCCACCCCCTTGCCAGCCCAGGGGTCCCATCCGTGAACCCCCATCCGGATGCCGTCATCCGATGGTGAACAAACCCCATATTGAAGGGGGGGGCGGGGGGGAGAGTGGGAAAACCAGCTGGGGAGGGCGAAGCGGGAGCAAGAAAGGCTTTAAACAAGCCTGAAAAGTCATGGGACCTATTGGTATGCAGCGTCCGTCCGTCCGTCCGTCCGTCCTCCTCAGCAGCGCAGAGCTCGGCCCCGAAAACATGCCCCCACCCGAAAATTTTAGGGGAGCCCCGTAGGAAAAGCCCAGGCGTGGGATAGGGATGTGTTTTTTTTAACGCATTCTCGCACCCCCAAATGTTGCTCTTTGGCTGTTTCTTCCCTTTTTTAACCCAATCGCTGGTTTTATCTCAGCTCCGGGTAATAAATTTGGGAGCTAATTCATAAATCAGGCAATATTCCCATCTCCTACAGCATCCCTGGCTTAGGGATGGAGATCCCCCACCCTTTCTGGCTGGCTTTCGCTGAAAAAGAAACCCACAAAAAATCCTCATTTTCCCACTCTTTCGCAGAATAAATCCTGGTTTCTTTGGAAAAAGCACAGCAGAATTTTGGGGTGCCCTGGCTGTAGCCCTGGTGCTTTTTTGGGGTGCAAATGAAAGCCGGCGGCGTGCAAAACTGACTGGCTTTGCTTTGCATCCTCGGCTCATCCGGAGGGAAACGGGGCCTCCCCAGGGCTGGTTTTGGGTCCAAACTTTGGTAAAATGGTACAAAAATCCCTGCAAGTGATTTTCCTGCATTCGGGGACCCGGGATGGGGTAGTTTGGGGCTCATTGAAACCCAAAATGTGGGTATTTAAGGAAAAAATCATGGAGGCAACCGGGGTTGCAGCCAGATGGGGCAAATGGGAGTGAACCCAGAAACAGGGTGAAAAATGGGCTTTTTGGGAAAGCTGAAGGACGGGTAAGAAAATAGACTTGGGGATGCCAAAAAAAGAGTAAAAAAGGGGTTTGGGGGAAGACGAGAAGCTGGGGAGAAGCTTGGGGGGGGGCAGTGCCCGATCTACCCCCCTAGCAGGACCCGCTTGGCTCCAGAAAATTGTTTTTCCCAGTTTTTATTCCCAATGTCCCCCCCTGTTTTTCCTCCCCCAAGCAGAGGGGATGCTCGACAGTGCAGCAACAACCGCCCCCGCCCCAAACCCTCCCTTCATGGAGTACCCCCACCCTGCATCCTCCATCCAGATACCCCCCCCAAAACCATGGAAAAAATGGGAAAATAAACACGGAAAAATGGGAAAACCCCCTACCTGCGTGCAGCGCCAGAAGCCAGGCCACCGGCAGCAAGCAGGGGGGAGCGGGGTGACCCCGCGGGGCGGCCGGCGCTCCCCACATTTCGGGCAGGCTCGCCCCCCGATTCTCTCCGCTTCCCCACTCCGGGCACGTCCCTCGGCGCTCCCAGCTTGGCCCTTTGCCCGGCTAATTTATTTTTTTTTTCCCTTTTCTTTTTATTTCTTTTTTGTGTGTGTGTGTGTGTGTGTTCTTTCCTTTCTCAATAGAGCCCTGTGTCCTGGTGGCTTTCGCCTCCCCGGCGGCCTCAAGCTGACATTTATTTTGGGAAAAAACACTCAGATTTGCAATTTCTCCCCCCACCCCCCCGAATTACACACCCTCCCCCCCCCCGTTTCTATGTTTTCC
>JAVKLA010000081.1:4224521-4237758 GCA_034782735.1 Sagittarius serpentarius
GGGAGCAGCGGGGTGGGTTGCGGCTGAGGGGAGGTGGGTGTGGGGGGGGGCAGGAGATGGGGCCTGGCGAAGGTGTGGGGGCTGCGGGTGCAGGTGGGGGTGCCTGGCGGGGGGACAACGCTCACCTTCTCTGCCCCTTCCCCAGGGCCAAACCCGCCGCCGCGCCGGGATGCTGCCACCCTGGAAGGGGCGGCCCCGGGGGTCCGGGGAGCACCCGGGGGGGCGTCGGGCGGGACCCCCACAGCAGAGCTGGCGGGTGCTGGCCGAGAGGAACCCGAGCGTGGCCCCCGTGGGTGCCTGGGTGGAGAGTGCCCCGGGGCAGCCGGAGGAGAGCCTGGCCTTCGTGAGTGCTGCCGCAGGCGTGCCGGGCACCCGCCGGGCTTCTGGGTCTTGTTGGGGGTGTCTCTAATTGCCGCCCCCCCCCCCCAGTTGTGCCAGTAAACCCCGCAGGGGCGATCGGAGCTGAAAACAAGTTTGTTTGGGTTTTTCTTCTCTGTTGGAAGGCAGCCAGGAACACCGATCCCAAAAAGAATAATTTATTTTAATGGCTTTTGGTAGGGTCAAAAGCCACCGTGGTGTCCCTGTAGCCTGGCGTCCTATTTACACGAGCCCACGGCATCTCGCTGACTTGGTTCCCCTCGAAGAAACTGTGGGTTTTTTTGGGAGAAATGCATCGGTTTTAAACATCAGTCAGGTGGGGGATCCAGGCAATGCTGTAATCAGAGGCGCTGGTTGCTTAATTATTTGTCCTGTGTGCTCTGCACTGTTAATTTTAGCTTTTGGACCTATAGGTTTTCAATATGTTACTAGAAGCTGCCTTCCAGTGTAGGCAGCGCCGCTAAAACTTAGCAGGTTGTTCCCCTGCCCCCCCGTGAGTTTTTTCTCGCTATTCCCGGATCCTCCTCGGTTTATCAGCGCCGGGTTTGGAACTCCACGCCATAGCTTTGCATTTGAGGTGCCCGTGCCGTAGCCGGCTGACCAGTCCCCCCATATCAACGCTGCTCTTCTCCTTCCATAAGGGGTGTCGGTGAGCCGAGATTTTATTCCACAAACTAACAAGTTGAATGTTTCAGGGTCTGGAGCCAATCTCCGCTGTACCCCATTAGAAACACTTAAGAAAATCTTTATCGATGCTTATCTCAGGGATTTCTGCTTTGAGGGTTATTATAAGAGGACTAAAAGTGCATTAAATATAGGATGATGAGTTCAGTCCCCTGTAATTAATGTCTAAACGTTACAGAAGCTCCTGCCCTTCTGAGATGATTTATTTCCATATTGTAATTTAAATCCTGAAAGGTTGAGATAATATATGGAAATGAATCATCTCCATATTCCACATAACTTCCACCTCGGCACCGTGAAACTTCTGGGGGAGCCGAACTCTTCCTGGCTGCTTCGGGGGGCCTGGGCGCTCCCCGTCCTCCCTCGGTGTGGGGCTTTCAGGCGCCTTCAGGCGTGGGTGAAGGTGCACAGGGTTATCGGAGCTTATTTAATACGCTTTTATACGCTAGCAGATCACATTAAAAAAATATATATATTAATGCCTCCTGCATCAGAATTGCTAACGAGGCTGCCGACAGGGCACAGAGCAAGCTGTCGATGGCGCCGTTTTGTGTAGCCCCGGCTTGGTTTCGTCATTAACAGTGCAGATTTCTCCCCATCTCCGTGCTTGTTTGGTTGTGCTGACCTTGCTTTGCCGCTGGCCACGTTCCTGGCAGTCAGCGGGACGTAGGGAGCATCCGACCCAGCGTTTGCTGAGTTGAGTCGAGTTCAGACTTGCCCCTTGCCTCCATCCCTTCAGACTCTGCTTTGTCTTGCGTTAGGCCGTGCTGCGGTGTCGGCCAGGAGAGCAATACCAGGTTTTCTTTAAACAGTGGTAGTAGCAGCAGAATTGCTTGGGGTGACTTCAAGTGAGAACCTTAAAAACAAACAAAAAAAACTTCCAATTTTTTTTATTTTTTTTTTTCAGCTTATTGCTTTTAATCTTTTACTTCAGATGGTAAAAACGTTCTCGGAGCCATAGCCCTGCTTGTGCTGTTCTCTGCAAACTGCTTCCCTGATACGCTTCCAGCCTTGCTCTTGCGGAACAGTAATGGGATTAGAGGCCGGCCCGTTCCTTTCGGATCCGGGCTTTGAATATTTGAGCACCCTTTCTTGGGAGCAGGAGCTAGCAGTTGCTGTGCGAGGCTGCCGCCTTTTTCCTTTCTATGTGCGTCGCAGAGAGGTGTGCGTGCTCCGTATCTGGCTGGCTAGATTCAATCCAAGCTCATAATAATCCAATAGACGTTGCCCAAGCTGTTATTGCACAGATTTAGAAACAAAACATGGTTAAGTTTGCTCTGGGTGCTGCTTGCCTGGCTTGTAGATGCTGGTGTGGGAAGGGGAGATGGAATACAAGCTGCTGTAATGCTGCGCCGTAGCAAAAATCATGTGCAATCTGCTTTCACCTCTTGCAGGCTTCAGCGTTTCGGGTGGAGGAGGAGCTGAAGGAGCAGCAGCGGGAGAAGGCAGCCAGCCTGAGACGCTTCCAGGGAGAGGTGAAGCAGCGGGTGAACCGGCAGGTCAGGATGCGAAGAAAGCAGCAGCTGCAGAAGTCCTGTGAAGCGGTGAGCAGATCTCTGTCCCTGCCTCACCAGGGGTCTTGCAGGCAAAACTCCTCTGAAACCAGGGTAAATTGGGGAAAAAAACCTGCTAGACCTCAAGTGAAGGTGTTAATAAGGAAAACTGAGGAAACTCGTGGTCCCGACAGACCCCGTGGCTGCAAACGCTGTCCCCTCAAGCGAGGTCAGCGTGACACCTTGGCTCGCTCTGGCGCTGAAGGTGCTTTAAGCCCTTTGCCTCCCCGCGGAAAGGTCACTGGCTTTCTTGGGCAGCGGAAGAACAGAGTCCCGGTGCCCTGTGCAGAATTGCGTGGAGTTAAAAAATAGCCAGGCTGGAGTTGTGAACGATGTGGATGTCTCCGGGTTGTATTCGAAGGAAAGCAACTTATTTCCGCTATCCCTTTTCCAAATAGTCAAATAGTTCACAAGCAATACCTTCCCGCTGTCTCCACCTTCCCATTTCCCCCACGGGCTCGTTTTAGGTTACCCTGTGAATATATTTAATCCTTCCTGCTTTTAAACAACAGCCAGGGAGACTTGCCAGAAACTCGCTGGGGAGCAAGAAGGGAACGCGCTGAAATGTCAGCCGTTTTGGCTACCCCTGGGGTGTCTGGGCTGTTTCCAGGGCTCGGAAGGCATGGCAGAGTGGGGATGTCCTCACGTAACTCTGCTAGCACCGCTCCAGTGTGAAAGCCCCGCCGATGCCTTCAGCCCCCGAGAGCCTGACAGCAATTTTGCGGCCCTCTCGGCATGGAGAGCAAAAAATGTCCGCCCAAAGAAATGCCACCGAATTGAGGCAACTCCTGCGCAGCACGGGTGACGTCCTGCTAAATGGTGGTTAGAGATTTGCACGTGGCTTTTTTAACTCTGGGGTCTGCGTCCCGGCAGGCAGAGCGGGAGAGCTGCGTCGCCGTGCAGTACTCGGACTCTGCCCTGCGCTTGACCCCCAGGAAGAACACGTGCCTGTTTCGGAGCCGCCCCGCGCCCGCCATCTGCAGTCCCGGCGCTCACGCCCTCCCGGCCCAGTGGCAAGGGGTGCAAAGCGAGCCGTTCCAGCAGCAAGCCGCCAAGGTGAGCCGTTCCCCTCCTGTGTTTTTCATCCCTGCATCGTCGTGCTGGATGCTCGTGGTTTGAAATGGAGAACGGGCAATAGTTCTTTTTCTTTTCCAATGCATCCCTAATGTTATATATATATATTTTTTTTAAAATACTGAATGAGACACTGGCTTACATTTTCATTCTGGTTTACCGGGTATTGTTGTACTCCTCCATAGCACTCATCGAAACGGATAGCAGGTGTCTTCTTGGTTGAAGATGCTGTGGTTGAACTTGCCCCGCTGCTTGTAGACACTGAATTTTCCCGCCGCACGCAGGGACTCGTTGCTGTGCAGGCGTGTCGTGTCGGAGAGGTGGCACTAGGTGGTGCCACCTCATTGCAGCTCGTCTCCTGCAGACCAGTATATGGGATGGGGAAGTCTTGGAAAACCTGCCTCGGGGAATGTTTTAAGCTTTTTTTTTTTTTTTTAATAGTGATGCTTATGCTGCGTTTGGCATTTGATAGAGCACCCGTGTTCACCTAGGAGCTGGAGTTATTCTGGTTGAAGTACCGCTTCCCTTGGGGCGGAGAATCCCTTCTGGCTGGACACCGGCCAGGACAATCGGGGATCTGGGACCTCTGGCATCTCAGCAAAGTGATTTGGGAGCGGATGAGCTGTAACCGAGCCCTTTACTTTGCCTGGATCAGGATTTCAGTGCACTGGGGCAGCTCGGAAAGACACCTTGGGTTGCAGGTTACCTTGCACCTATTTGTGAAGCTAATTGTGCGTTGAGTTGCGCTCCCTTGATAAAAGGACCTTGGTTGGAGCAGGGTACGTTAGGAGATCTCTTCTGTGCAGCTAAACTTCGTGGCGTAGCCCTCGGGGAAAGCAGCTAGTGATCGCTTCTTTTGTCGTGTCTTTACCTTCCCTCTTAATGGCAGCTTAGCGAAACCGTGAAGCAAGTTCGACGCAGGCTGGCGTCTTGCAAAACTGTGCCCCAAGGAGCAGGTCCCCCCGAACTCCCCGGCGGCGTCTGGAGGCGAGAGGTGAGCGAGGGGTGCCTGGGGTAGGGTAAGAGGAATTACCTTGCAAACTGGCGAAGGCCTGGCTCTAATTAGCAAATCCAAAGCGTAGTTTGGTGAGTTGCTCCAGCAGAAGTGAAACAAACTGGGCTTTTGTGACCCACTGGATGATTAGCCCGAGGGTTCTGTCCCTCTCTTCTTGCTGCCTTTTGGAGAAGACAGCAGGATAAAAGTGGGTGAAAACCTCTCTGTTTGCAGAGACTAATGAGAGAGAAACTAGGAAACAAGAATTCGAAAAGGATTTTTTTTTTTTTTTTAAAGGCTGAGGTTGTGCTCTGGGTATCTGGGAAGTATGTAATGATCAGCCCTCCCCTTAGGTGCCTTTATTTCTTCAACAAACCTCAACAACTCTTTCCCTTGCATCAATCTCGTGTTTCATGTGGGTGGCAAAGATCTGGAGGGTTTTCCTCACCCAGGGCTGGCTTCTGGTAGAGAATTGTTGGCACCAATCTGCTTTCCTCAAAGCGGAGCATAAGAGCCGCATAAGGAGGTCAGTCCCGAGTGCCTCACCTTTTGTTCTGTTGAATCTTATCCTGCTTTTGTCACTCCAGTTCTCAAGAACAGCTTTGCGTTGCAGCTATTATCCTGGTTTCTATGCCAAGACCTTTCTTAAACTGACGTACTTTGTCCATCCTGGAGAACACCAGCAGCAACCCAACCTGGTATTTTGCCTTATTGCCTCCTCCGGAGCCAGTTTCCTGCCCGTCTTGCAATTCTTCATTCCCCATCTCTTTCCCGGGTTCATCGAAGGTGAAGTAGATCTTGGCTGGCTGTTATCTAGAAAATACCTTTCATATAAGGGCTGGTCCGGCTCTTCCTCCTCCGTGTACTGTTGAATTTCTCTTCAAGGAAGTCGGCTTTGCGAACAAGAGTTACAGCAACAGTATAATTATGGGCTCGAAAATCTCGTTATCTGTTTCCGACGCTGAGCATACCTTCTCTTTAAGTCCTCGATGCATTGAGACTGCTCAGCAAGATGGAGTGATTCATTACTTCGCTATTAGCAGCACTAAAGCCGCGCATGAATAATAACAGCCGCTGCCTGTGCAAGCCAGGGGGTTACAGAAGACAGCAAGCGGGACGTGTGGGAGTCCCGTGGGGAGTCATCCGCAGCAGTGAGAAACACGTTGGCTGGGAGGGACCAGGGGCCACCCTCCCAACCTGAACCTTACTGCACCTACAGTTAATCTACACTCTCTTCAGACCTCTGGCGAGGAGGATTTAACAGCTTCCCTAAGCGATTTATTCCGGGAGGGATATATCGATTTATTGCATTACTCTATTTTATTCCTCCAAGGTAGTAGAGGGGGAAAAAAAAAAGAAAAAAAAAAAAGCTCTAATATTAATCTCACTTTTCTCCCTGGACGACGGTTTGCCATGATCACAGCTAGGCAGGACAGCAGCTTGTTCCCTTCTCTTCCGACGCTAAAGGTTGCCGCGGACTTAACCACCCTGGTAACTGCTGCTGCAGCGCGCTGTCTTGCCCTTTGCTTTTGTCGTCGCTGGGTTTCCTTGTGCTGTCTATTCCAGGCGATTTCTTTGGTTTGAACCCAAGCGCTTTTAGCCTGTTCTCAGATACTTCTGTAACTTCAAGTGGCTTGAAGATAAACAGGTATTTCTTTACACAAGTGTTGAATTAGGCCATATCAAAAGCTAAGCTAAAATCAAGATGTCTTCTGCTGTGCTTTGCCCGAGGCCTCTTTCTTCTATTGCAGGAGAAATTCAAACCAGCTAGACATGACTTGCTCGTGACAAATTTATGCTGGTTGCTGCTTATCTTGTTTTCTAGCAGCTTACAGGCAGTTTGCAAGGTGATTTCCTCTTGGTTTTCCAAAAGTCAGGCAGTTAAACTCTTGAGGCTAAAATCTTCTCCTTAGTATTACCTTTTCCCCTCCTTTATTTAAAAACAGATGCTCATTGTACCCTTTTCTGATAATCTGGACCTCCACAGATTTTGGGGAGGGAGGGGGATGACTGTTAGCAGCTTGTCTGCCACTCCTGGCCGTAACCCAGGGCGGGTCCTGCCTGCTTAGAAGACTCAGTTTGTAGGAATAAGCCGACTTTTTCTTCCCAATAATAATCCAAGATTCTTCTTGCTGCTGCTATTAGCTCAGAGCAAGCCTTTGGCTGAACATCGATGCCCAGAAGCGTAAAACACTCTTGTTCTCGGTGTCCTCGGATAGCTGTCCTTCTTGAGTGGCGAGTCCTTTAGTCTCTCTTACTAAAGCCTGGCTTGTTACCTTGATCTCTCTTGTTTTACTTAGAGCTTTGGCCTTTCTGGAACTTGCTTTGTTTTTTTGTCCCCGCGTGCTTGTGTTTTCTCCTGCGTGATTCCTTCAGTAATCCGACCCGTGCTCCACTTCCGCCGTGCTCGCATGGGTCGCGAGCACAAGAAGAGCTTGGGATTTAGCCAGGGTTGTCTCGCGCTGTGCTGCTTGTCTTTCCGCTCTAGCCGGGTAGTTTGCCTTTGCTCAGTTTAAAGGAACTTTTGCTTTTCCTTCAGTCCTGTTTCCTGCATTTTTCTTCTTTATTTTTTTCTCCTTCCTCCTTCGCAAAAGTTGCATACCCTGCGATCGATAATCCACGCTCCCAAAACCGTTGCTCTTCCTGTCTCCCAGAGTTTTCTTTTCAGGTCAAAAACACTCAAAAGAGTTTCTTCCCTGCTTTCCCAAGCAGATACCTACATGGTAATTGCATGGAAATGACCTGTCCGGTTTCAGATGATCCCGTTCACCAGGTCTGCAGCCGCATTGCCTTTCGAGTTTGGTAGACTGCTGTAGGCCCCTAGCATGACAGCACCCAAATCCTTTTCCCCAACTGATCATTCCCCAAAGTTGGTTTGTTGTGTCCCCCCCCGCCCCCAGTTTCATTTCCTTCCACCTTCAGAGCCCCTGTACAAAGCAATAACCGTTCCGCTCTGTTCCCTTGTCCTCACCAAAGCAGCTCTTCCTTCTGTGTTGTTTCTGTCATAACAGGGTTGCTAGAGTAATTCCTATGCCCATCAAGTAATTGCACTTTTGGACTAACTCCGGGCGATCCTCTGTCCTTCCCGTATGGCAGCAGAGCCATCTCAAGGGGTCCCTGGCGTGACCTGCTCCCCTCCTGTTGCTCCGTCCTCTCCCTCCGTCAGCACTCCTGCTCTTCCCTTCCCAGCCTGCTGAAGGGATGGCACGGCAGGCGGGGGGCGGGGGGGGAAATAAATAAATAAAACAAAATCCTGGCTCTGAGCTTGCTTCTGGCATTTTGATTTTGTAGTTTGTAGGAAACAATCTGCTGCCTCTCAAAATATTGTTAATTGGCACGGGGGAGCCTGCCCACTTACCATCTGAAGGAGTACGCTCCGTACTCGTACTCTGGTGTCACTCCAGAGATCCCGCCACCTCCCAACTCCTCGCAGTTGCGAAACGGCGCCTGGAGAGGGCTTTGTCCTTGTCTTTCCTTCGCCCCCCGCCCCGTCTCTCCCTCTGTTTCTGCAGTTGGTGAGAACGGAGTCACGAGTTACCCTGCTAAACTGAGAATTTTCTGGCGCTCGTGCCCTGCGGTGATGCTTGAACACGTTGTGTTGCTGCTCGCCAGATCTCAACTGACTCTGTAGAACAACCGCCCTCGGGTTAAAACTATTTCTTACCCAGGCACGAGGATGTTGAATTTGCCCTCGGCACCGAAGCAGCTGCATTTGAATTCCGTATTTATGCTCGTCTACTGCCTTCGTCTCCAGAAACCAGAGTCTTGCAAGACAGCTGTGGTGCCGGCAGAAGGTGAGAGCGAGGAACTGCTTCTGGCAGGACACCATGATCTTCCAGCTGAACTGCAAGACGAGGGGCCAGCCTCGCGCCAGGCTGAGCAGGACGATGACTTCTACATCAAAATTGAATTTGAAAAAGTAAGACTCATCTGGGGCTGGGCCAGCTGGTTTTAAGAGGTTCAAATAGTTGGGATGTGGGTTTATTTCGGCAGAGTCAGTGAGGGTGCTGTTGCAGCAGAGCAGTTGCTCCCTCAGGCCTGGTTAACTCTTAAGCCTACTGTCGACAAGAGAGGCTCGAGAGCAGCGTCAAAGCTAAGTGAGATTGGCGGCTTCTGTTTCGCTGCTTTCATCTTACAGCTGTGGCTTCAAAAGGGGTTTTATTTGTGCCTGCCTCGTGATGCCAGTTGGCTGGTGCTCAGCGGAAATCTGAAACCGAGTGTGTGCAATTGCATCGTACGCTTAACCGAACTGCAGGCCGCGGCTGGCGGGACCTGCAGCTGCCTCTGGTCCGGCTGCCACCCTGCTTGGAGGCTGCAGTGGGGTGGAAGAGCTGCAGGTGGTGCATCAAATTAGCTGGAAACCTCCTAGAAAAGAGGAGTGGGGGGAAGCTTTGCATCAGAGAAAGGAGCTGGCTGGGACAATTCCTGTGCCCTGGGGCTGGCGAAACACCTCCCTTAGAGGCAGCGTGGATCCCTCTACTTGTGAGGACGGAGCTCGTGTATTTATCGATTCCTCTTTTGTTTTCAGGCAGAATTTCATTAAGGATCGGAGGTGTGGACAGGTTTCGCCCTGAGCCCTGATTACCTGGAGTAGTTAGCGAATACTTTACGGCCATAGCAGCGGGTGCCCAACCTTAGCTGGTGATTAGTCCAGCTAGGAGCAGAAATACTGGCTTGACAAATATTGAGCGGAGGGAAGAAGGCGGAGGTTTGCGCTGAGGTTTTGGAAGACGGTGGCTGTTGAATTCCCCTGACGCTTTTGTTATTTTTATTATTGTTGTTGGTAGTATTTTTATTTTTCTTGCACTTCACAAGGTTTGTAATGGAAGGCTGGGGAAGGGAGGTGCGACTCCGTATTTAAACAAAACCAGAAACCTCCTCCCAGGGTATCTTTAGAAGTGTTTTGACAAAGCTTTGGTGCTCAGGCTTGTGTGTGGACACGTTGCACGTGCCTGTCCAGTCTATAGGCAACCTATACCCCCCCAAAAAACCCCACAGCTCGTGGGTGGGTTACCCTGCTGAGGACTGTAGTGATCATGCACAGAGGACTCTCCTCCAGTGAGGAGGATTTTGTTGTGGGTAGATGAGACTTGACCGTGAAGATGCTGATGCTGCTGCTCTCTTCCATTATCTTCTAGTTCTGTGACGGATCGGTGAAGGACTTTGGCTTGCCCGAGCCTCCCCAGAGGCTGCACACTGGTTACCGAGCTCCCTTCGTACTCTGGGCTGGTGCAGACCAAGAGGAAACCAAGAAGCAGGTTTGTTGCCTGGAGCCAAGTCCTCGTTGTTTCATCTCCGTTTCAGGACTGAAAGCGTAGGGGATGCTGCCAGCTCAGATAAGAAGCCTCAAGAGCAGCCTTAATGTACGAAGCATCCGCTAGGTTTGTAAGTTTGTCAGCGTTGATGGTGTCTCGGGTCTTGGGCAAACCCACCGTGTTCTTTTTTTAAGGTCCGTCGTGACCGTAAGTGCAACCATTACGTGCTCCTCCCGCAGAATCTGGGATCTGAATAACACTGAAGGGCTGGAGGAGAAACGGGCTTCGTTCGTTTTGCCTGGCAAAACAAAGGTGTCGCTTTCTGTTATTGCATGGAGGGAGAGAAGCTGCCAAAAATGCTTTAAAAAAAAAAACCCAAAACAAAAACAAACCCCATTTTATCTTGTTTGGGTGTAAGGCTGGGAATATAAAGGTTTCTACCGTATCAGCACCTAACAGGCATCGGGCTGGGAGCTTTTGAGCATCAGGGCCTGACGCTGAGTGTCGGATTTAATGGCGAGGGCTTACCAGCCTGCGTCCAGGGCAGTTTGGCTCATGCTAGTCTTGGCAATGCAGAGAGATGATGTTTCTCTTGGATGCCTAAAGGAAGTGACTTTTATTTTCCTGCTTCCTTCTGACGTGAAGAGGAACACTTCTCTCTTCTTTTGCCGGCTTTCTTGCAGCTTACAGGGTCAAACTCGAAAGGATTTTCAACGAGTTGCCTTTTTTTTTTTTTTTTGTTTTGTTCCTTACACGCATTTTTCTAACAAGCTGATCCAAAATCCGGTTGTGGTTTCTAGACGGCATGACAGCAGCTGGGGCTTGTCAGGCTGCTCCTTCCCCCAGCGGTTCTCTCTGCCCCTTGCTTTTTATCTCCTTGGCTCTGATCCACCCTGAGATAACTGGTTTTGCAGCACACTCTTCCGCGTGGGTTTTTTCCATCCAGCTTTGTCCACTTTCAGCCTGGCGATCTCTCCTGCTCCTTTATCTCCAGCTGTGCGGGGCTTGCTCCACTGGGCGAGATGGACAAACTCAGCCCAGAACTTTTGCTGTTGATGAGGAAAAATCCACGCCTTAAACTTTTTGGCATCATGGAGCTCAAACTAGCTGTGTTACCAACTGATCCCCACACTGGTGGGAGGGCTTTTGGTGTGAGCTTTAGCCGGGAGGTTTCCCTACCCTTGCTGCATCGGTGGCGTTAAGCCAAAGCCCAGATACGAAACCTCTTCGTGTGCTTGGTATCTGTGTGGGAGTTGCTCCCTACGGGGCTCTTGGATTTGTCTCGGCAATGACTTTGCCACCTCTGAGGTTCTCCTGCAGGTAGTGGGGCCAGCTCGGTGTTGAACCTTCATTTTTTTTGGAGATACAGGCTTCCAGCAAACCGCAGGGATCACCAGTCCCCAGGTGCATCGAAATTCTTGGACCGTAGCTTGTAGCGCTCTGGTGAAGTGGGTTGAGGTGGGAACCAGCTCTTTTACCCCCGGGAAAGCGAGAGTTTAGGAATTTGTCAGATGACAGAGCTTCCATCCACAGGAAGGTTCAGTCGAGGGATGCTGGTACAAAGCTCTCTGATGCTCCGAGATGTCTTGCTCCTCCTCTCCTAGCTAACCACTGTCTTTCTAGCTTCTCAGTCCTGGGGCATGTGCACTAGGAGACGTTTGAGGACCTCTTGGGGAAGGAGCGAGGTTTCTATCCTGATAGACGTGCGCTCTAGAAATCAAGCTGAGCACTGATATCGCTCGATATCGATCCCAGCCTGTCCCCGGCTGTCCTTCTGAAAGGTGCCTCTTCTTTCCCACAGCGTCAGGATGAGTACCTGAGATACAGGCGCCTCTTCATGAACGTCGAGCGAGAGCAAGTGAAGGAACAGCAGAGGCAGAAAGAGAGGCAGAAGAGAATCGCTGAGTGAGTACGTGTGGGTGAGCGCCAGGCTCTCGGTGTCACCTCCTTCGTCGCAGGCAGGGCCACCCTGAAGGCTGGAAAGGTCTCGTGTGCTTGTCTGGTGTGAACCAGGCAATGGTATTTTGGAAAGCACTTCTGCCGCCCAAACGCAGAGGCGCTTTGAGAAGACCGTCCAGCTTGATAAGAAAAAAAAAAAAACCCAAACAACCCGCCCCACATGATGGGTAGCGTTCTGCCTCCTTGGCCGCAAGCTGGCCCTGATGGATTAAAAAGGCCACGTTATCAACTTTTTAAAAAGTGGGGAGTATGTTGAAAGAAGCTCCGCAATACGAATGGCAGTTGTAAAGCCTGAGTTACCTCCTGGGTTTAGTTTATTGCCCAATCCGTTCACCCTGGGGTGGGATTTATTCAACCAACCCCCCCAGGAGAGACCCCTTGGGCCATGTTGAGTCCTTCAGAGGCGCTCAGCGCTTCTCTGTCTACTTTGTGAGTCCGCGTGCAGCTCGGACAGGAGTTGGGAGCTGAAACATTGGGCTGGGAGAGTTGCAGCTCACCAAACCGTGACTCTTGGGAACGGATCCCAAGACCCTGTGCCGCAGTCCGTGTTTAGAAACTTTGGGGTGAGGTCACGTCGTCGTTTGTTAAACCGATCTTACCTCTGGGGTTTTTCATATCGGACCCTTCACCCTCGCCACTAGAAATGTATATAGTGTAATAAAGAGATTTCCCAGCATTTGTTCCAGAGTTGAAAACTCGGTAGCTGCGTAAAAGTATCGGTACTTGTTTTGGTGGTTTAGTCGTCTTCTCCCTTTTAAGGGGTTCGTTAAGGAAGAGCTCTGCAAATTCCCACCAAAACGAGAAAGGGACTCTAGGGTTATTTTGTCTCTGCTTTGCTCCAAAATAAAACGATGTAGCTCTGACCGTCTTGGCCTCCAGCGCCGGCTCTGCCGTGGGCAGGCTTTGTGGGAGCAGGAAGGGCACCCGAGGGCAGGATTTTCGGGGTTGCTTTTCGGAGAGAAATTGCCAGTGTAAAGAAATGCTCCTCCAGCCTCATTCCTGACGTTTGAATTGGCGCTCGGGAGCTTCGAAGACATTTTCCTGCCCTGCATGTGCCGGCGAGACACCAGGGACTTCCTAGTTAGTGCAATACCTTTTTGGTTTTTTTCCCCTCTCTTTTCCCTCTTTCTCTCTCTCTTTTCCCTCTTTCCCGCTCTCTTTTCCCTCTGTCCCGCTCGCTTTCCCCTCTCTCTCGCGCTTTCCCCTCTCTCTCGCGCTTTCCCCTCTCTCTCGCGCTTTCCCCGCTCTCTCGCGCTTTCCCCGCTCGCTCGCGCTTTCCCCGCTCGCTCGCGCTTTCCCCGCTCGCTCGCGCTTTCCCTCGCTCGATCGCTCCCCCCTCT
>JAVKLA010000081.1:4243643-4264084 GCA_034782735.1 Sagittarius serpentarius
GCTCAGGGCATTTCCCCCCCCCCCCCGGTTTTTTGTCCCAGCTCATCTTTAACACTGGGGATGATGATGAATCAGCTGCAGTCTTGTGCCCTGTTTCCACCCGTGACGCCAGGAAGGTGCTTGCTCACCCCGTGGTTTGCCGGGCTGGCGGCTCGAGGAGGTGGTGGTGGAAATATTGATTAGTGCTTCCCCCCAAACTGAGCTGACCTTTTTAAGCTGCATCCTTGGCTATTTTGGGTGGGGTGGGGGTAGTCGCTTCCCTACCGGCTCAGCTGAGCCGGTTCACCTCACCGATTCGGCAGAAGAGTCCCTGTTTGGTGCTGAGGGGGTATTTTGCCAGGGAAACAAGCGGAAACGACCCCATTTTTCCCCTTTCCCATGCATTTCTAAGACCCCACAGGTTAAACAGCACCAGAGCTGCGTACACACATCCAAAATTCGCATCTGCATCCCAAGCGGATTCAACCTGGCCCGATGCTGCCTCTCATCCCCCTTATCTGCTATTTTTCTCCAAAACGCATGAATTTTGAGGTGGGGGGAGAAGACCATGGCTAACACTGAGGTTGGAAATGTCTGAGACACCCTCGCTGGGCTCGGCTTTGCCAGCTGGGATGGTGACAGGCCACCCATCCCTGTCCCCATCCTTGCCCCACCAACCCTGATCTCTCCGCTCGCTTTATCCTGCAGGTATCGGGGACTGACGCTGGTGCTGACCTTCCTCTGCTACACCAGCTACCACCTCTCCCGAAAACCCATCAGCATCGTCAAGGTTAGCTCCAACCTCACCCCAGCCCCGGGGAGAGGGGACACGGGGACGGGGACAGGTCCTCAGACAGCCTGATTTCACCTCTTCTCTCACCCCGCAGAGCCAGCTGCACCCCAATTGCTCGGCCTTGGGCCCGAACCCCCACAACGACTCCAACAGCAGCACGTGGTGCAGCTGGGTACCCTTCGGTAAGGCTGAGCCCCCCCACCCCACCCCGAGTCACCCCACCTCATGGCAGCCGAGATGGGCTCCCCTCCTGCCCTAAGCCAGGTCGTGGCCGGAGGTTTTGGCAGCGGGCTGACTCCTCATTAGGCACCCGGAGGTAATTAAGCAGTGTGTACCTGCCCCGTGCCCCCGGGCCAAAGGGCAGCAGTGGGTGGCGAAATCAGGGCCGGGATGGGACTGAGTTCCAACACCGATGGCACCCAGCCATGCTCGGAGAGCCCCCCAACTCAGGGAAGAGGGTTTTGGGGACAGGGGATGAGGACGAGCCAGTGGCCACAGGGAGGGAAAACAAGATGGGGGCCAGGCTTTCTTTTCCAGTATTTCTTTTCCAGATGGGGACAACTACAAGGAGCTTTTTGGGGCGCTGGATAATGCCTTCCTGGTGGCCTACGCCATCGGGATGTTTATCAGGTACCCAGCTTCTTTGCACCTCCTTCCCTCCGCATGCCAGTTTGCACCAGTCTGCCAGAAAACTGGTTTCCATCGGGATGGGGTCATGCTAACGGGAAAGCAGCCGGGCGCTGGGATCCACTCGGGATTCGGGCACTGGCTCCGTGATAATGCCCACTGGCAGCATCACCCATGACAGCTCCTGTCCACGCTCTTCCCTCTCTCCGCAGCGGTATTTTTGGGGAGCGACTCCCCCTACGCTACTACCTGTCGGGGGGGATGGTGCTAAGCGGGCTCTTCACGGCGCTCTTCGGCCTCGGCTATTTCTGGGACATCCACGTCCTTTGGTACTTCATCGTTGTGCAGGTGCGCCCACGCTGGAGGATGCCCAGGCTCTGGATTTTACCGCCACGGCCTCATCCCACTTTTTTGGTGGCTTTTGGGGATCAGGGTAGCCCAGTTTCTGAGCGGGAGAACGCTGGGCATTTCCACTCCCCGTAAAACCTGGTCGCATGTGGCGTGGGCGCCGAAACCACTGGGCGCACCCGTCTTGCCGAGCAAGGCAGGCAGCCGGTTTGGCAACACCAGCCGCTCCCAATTTAGCCACGGGAACGATGCAAACAGCTCCGGGGTTGCCCCGGTGGGAAAAAAAAAACAAACCAAAACAAGTGTTTTCTCGACTGCTTTGGCATGGGGGTGGCTATTTTTGAGCCCTGCTGCCCAAAACGGCACTCCATGGATCAAGCTGGCGCTCACCAGGTGCCAAGGCTGCCGTGTGATGCTGCCTATCTCTTGCCAGGTCTGCAATGGGCTGGTGCAGACGACGGGCTGGCCTGCCGTCGTGGCGTGTGTTGGCAACTGGTTCGGGAAAGGAAAGTGAGTGTTTCCCCAGCGTGTCCCCCCTCATCCTCATTCCTGTTGGCCCCAGGAGCCACCCTGGCGATACTGACCCTGGCTCTGCCCCCACCAGGAGAGGTTTAATCATGGGCATCTGGAACTCGCACACCTCCGTTGGCAACATCTTAGGGTCACTCATCGCCGGCATCTGGGTTTCTTCCGCCTGGGGCCTGTCCTTCATCGTGCCCGGCCTCATCATTGCTGCCATGGGCATCATCTGCTTCTTCTTCCTTGTGGAGTGTGAGTAGCGTGATCCAGGGCACAGCAGATGACCAGTGTAATGCCAAAATCAGGGAGACCACAATTTTTTGCCTTACCCGTCTCCAAGCGTTTTTGGCAACCCCAAATACTTACTTCCAGTTTGTGGTGAGCAGGGATGTGGACTCGATCACCACAGGGATGCTCAGCAACCTTTGGGGTCATCCAGGGAGGCTCAGCCCCTGTGCTGCTCGCTCCTATCAGCCTGTCTATCTAGGAAACATTTGGGAAGCCCTTTGGGATTTTACCGGGGTTTTTCACTGCTGGGAAGCAAGTACCTGGAGATGCAGCCCAGCCTCGGGGGGTTCCCAGCCCCATGTTTCTCCCCTGCAGTGTGACATACTGGAGGGAGAGCAGGTGGAGCAGGGCTGGTCCAGGCTTTCAGAGGATCTCCTTTCTCCCTGCAGATCCCGAGGACGTTGGCTGCAGTCCGCCTGTGCATCACGTGAGTTGAATCGATTCCCAACGGGCTTGTCCTGGGCTGGATGGTCGCTCAGTTTACAGTGAAACAACCAGGGTGTCAGGTCATAATGTCAGAAATGAGAGCGATGTTCAGTTATCACAGAGGATGCTCATTGCTATTCTGGTGCGAGCATCCTCCAGGTCACGTCTCGGCAGCGATTCTGATGTTTCAGCCCCTTCCAGCAACAAGAGCCACACCTCCTGCTTTTGGCTTGCTTTTAGATGGCCTCCGAGGAAGAGGACGCTGGAGGAGTAACCACCAATGAGAAGGATCCCGAAGCAGTCACCCCCAACGAGAGGCCACTGAGTATCTCAGGCCAGAGCAGCGCAGAGCACTCCAACAGCCCCACGGAGCCAGCTGAGGAGCCTGAAGCCATCAGCTTCCTCGGGGCGCTCCGGATACCCGTGAGTCGTGGGATGCCCCTTGCATCGTGATGGGGATGGAGGGAAGAGCAAAGCCAGGGCAGTTCACCCCATCAACGGGGTTCCCACTGGGCAGAAAACTGGGGGAAAATCCACCATCTGGAGGAGGCTGGGAGAAGGAGGCTCCTCCGATGTCTTCTCCTCTCCTCCCAGGGTGTGGTGGAATTCTCCCTGTGCCTGCTTTTTGCCAAGTTGGTGAGCTACACCTTCCTCTACTGGCTACCCCTCTATATAGTGAATGTCGGTGAGTTTTTGGGGACGGCAAGGCAGGAGCGAGCCTGGCAAGGGGAGCATCTCCTCACCCTTCTCCTCTCCCTCGCAGCTCATTTTGGTGCCAAGGAAGCCGGGGACCTGTCGACCCTCTTTGACGTTGGGGGCATTTTAGGTTCGTCACGTAGCCGGGCAGAGGGGGTGGATCGGGGATGATTTGGGGACAATCCTGGCTTTGAGGGAAAGTCCCCTCCACGGAACACCGCAGTGAGGTTTATTCAGCGTTGATAGCACTCAGCAGGCAGCGAATGCCCCTCGCTTTTATTTTGCCAGCCAGGTAACCATCGCAACACCTTTCCTCTGGTCTGGCTTGCTCAGGCTCTTCTTTTGCTTAGATAAGTAATACATTTTGCAAGCATGGAGGGGAGCAGAGCTGTGTGCAGGTGTAGGGAAACCATCTGCAGGGAGAGAGTGGTGTGGATAAATCAAAGCTCTTCACTCTGATATTATTACATTTAACCTTGGGGGCATCTTGCTCAAAAGTTGGGGGATGAAAGAGCATCACAGCACAGCATCCCATTGGATTTTGGGCTAAGCCAGGGCGAAGCTTTGCAGCTGGGGTGGTGTGACCAACACCTGCGACTCCTTCTTGCAGGAGGGATCTTCGCTGGCCTCATCTCTGACTACACTGGCGGCAGGGCCACCACGTGCTGCGTGATGCTGGTTGTTGCTGCTCCCATGGTACGTTGTCACGTGGGGGGAGAAAAACCCAGTCATGAGGGTTTCCTCACCTCCGGCTCCTTTGAGTCACAGCTGCCTTCGTTTTCCCAAGCACCCGGGATGAGCTGGTCACGCGCTTGGCTGAGATGAGAGCTGGGATCGATCCATGTGCCCAGAGGTTCCCGGGGTGGACGTCCAGATCTGGAGGCTGGGAGGGGATTGTAGAGTCCTTGACAGCTAAAAAAAAAAAAAAAAAAAAAATCTCTTTAGGTATTTTTAAAAAACACCTTTAGGGTTTTCTTTTCCTCCATCATGCCATAACTCTGCTGTGTCTTAAAGCCTTGAGGGTCCCACTGAGCTGGTCCAGCTTTTGTCTCTTTGCTTTTCATTCCAAAAGCCCCCATGCTGACAGCCTCATTCTCTGCCGGCGCTTGGCCGGGGACGTCCCTCCCGAGCACCTGCACGGAGCTCGTTTGGCTTTGCTGCTGCAAAAATGCGGCTAATTAGCTGTAATCCAAGCCTGGCTGGCTCTGGATTGCGAGACTCTCCCCTCCAAAGAAGCTGGCGCACACTGAAAAGCAGAAAGGCCGCGTCACGTCCGCGTCCCCCGATAGTGCCGGTGGGGCAAATTACCGTCTGGCTGCAGCCGGCGGGGAGGCGTGCGAGCCTCGCCGGGCCATAAATCGCGGCAGCACCTCTGTTTGCCAGCTGCCAGGTATTTCATCTGGCAGACAGACGGCAGGACGCGGAGCCAAGGGCGCGCTCGGCTCCCCATCCCGGCTGGTGCTCTCCTCTTCAAACGCTGCGTAGAGGGGGGCGGTCTGTGAAGCTTGGCGCCGGCAATAATTCAGGTCCCCACCTTCTCCATCCTGTCCCCAGGGTGCTGCTGCAAGGAAAACATTTGGGAAAACAGCTGGAATAGCCATAACTGGTTCATCTCGTGTCTCTTTTCCAGCTGTTCCTGTATAACCATGTTGGCCAGAATGGTATCGGCACATCAATAGGTAAGGAGCTCCTCAGTGCACCCGGCTCCTGTCACTGAAGGGGCGATGGGAGATGCTGTGGACTCACATGCCTTTATTTCTCCTCTCGAGCTGGGCTCCTGGTCTGGAATTTGGGGAGGGTGGTGCTGGATGAGATCTCCTGGGGAAAACGGGAGAGGAGCAGGCGCCAGATGCGCAGGACAGCGATGTCCACAGAGGGGCCGGTAATGATGGACCCGACATCCTGCTGCTCCCTGCACTTAAAGATTTAATCTCTTCCTGGTTGCCTCCGCGGCTGTCTCATTCCCCATAGCAATGCTGATCGTCTGCGGCGCTCTGGTTAACGGGCCCTATGCTCTCATCACGACGGCGGTTTCAGCAGATTTGGTAAGAGGCACAGCTGCCTACACCCTGCCACGCTGCCCTTGCACACCCAAAGGCTGCCCCCTGTTTCCCCGGAAGGATGTTTGCTGGGATTTTTTGCATTTTAGCTTTGTTTTCCAATGCCTCTGAAGCCCAGTGGAGAAGGGTAGGGCTGTCACACTTCGTGCTGTGGCCCGCATCCTCTCTTAAACACAGCTTTTTTCCTATTGCTTTTTCACCTTGGCCGCATGACTCTGCTTCAGGCCCACTGCATCTCCCTCTAAGCACAATCAGAGTGGAAAAATTTGCTGGGAAATCATCTGGGATTGCTGGCCACTGTTGGCAATCCTGGTTTTGCTGTGGTTTGGCTGCAGGCAGCGTCCGAGTTCAGTCTTCCCGTCCATGGCTGGGTCCAATACATGGAAATCGTTGCCTGGGGTGTGAACAGCCTCAGGCTAGGACTTGCTGGCTGTGGACGCTGAAGCCACTTTTCCTCCTTATGTTTTACTCCTCTGTCCCTACAGGGAACCCACGAGTCTCTCAAAGGAAACGCCAAAGCCCTTTCTACTGTCACAGCCATCATTGATGGCACAGGATCCATAGGTATGTACAGCTGGGGGATGCTGAGCGCCGATTTCCCCCCAGCGCCGCGATGCTGGGGGTGTCCTAGTCCCCTCTCCCTCGTGAATAAGGCATCTCCTAATGTGGCTCGTGTGCCCTCGCAGGTGCTGCCCTAGGGCCGCTGCTCGCAGGGCTCATCTCCCCCACGGGCTGGAATAACGTCTTCTACATGTTGATAGCAGCCGACGTCTTGGCTTGCCTGGTAGGTCCCTCCTTGGCAGGACTTGTTTTGCTACCCTGGATATTCAAGGGCTCCCTTTTAGCTGCCCGCTCGCCAGTGGAGGGCAAAGACGGTCCTTGGGAGACAGCCAGGCTCAGGGCAAACTGCAAAGCCCCATTTTGACTCCAAACCTTTGCCTCCATTCACTTGGCTTTTCCGAACAACCTCCTCCACGTAGGGCTTTAGTTCATGCAGTCTTCCCTAGGAAAAGCCTTAAAATTTATCTCCCAGAGATGGAAACGCTCACACCAAGGCTGGTGGCTGCAGAGCTGTCAGCCCCGTGGCAATCATCCACCTTTCCTCTTGCAGCTCCTTACTCGTGTGGTGGTAAAAGAGGTCCGTGGGTGGTGTGGCTACATGGCGAGGAAGAGAGGGTACGTATGTACCGCCCCGGGGCGGCCTCCGGTCCCACGATGCCAAAACACAGTGTTGGTGCCGCTCCGGAAAGATGTTTGTTATCCTTTGCTGTCACTGCTCCATCTCCGTGCGGGCATCATGTCGGGCTTCACGAGGCTATCTGCCTGACATCTTGCTCCTGTGGGCACAAAGAGACATTTCCACCTTGAGCCAGGGCAGCACGTGGGGGATTTTAGCCATCTGCGCCTCACAAAACTCTCTCGGTCCTAAACACACCGTCCTTGTGTCTTTGTAGCTCTAGCGTGCAGCTAACAGAGTCAGTGCTGGATGGGAAGTAGCTCAGTGTGAGTATCTCTGCTTGGAGCCCCGAGGATTAAATGCAAACGCAAGCCTGATTCGCCTTGATTTCGAGTTTCGCTTGGCAGGCTCAGCCTAGAAATGTCCGCTCCGCTGATAATTTGGGGGCTGAGATCAAGATTTGGGAATCAAGGGATCAAATTGCGATGGCCAGGGAAGAGAGTGCGGATGGGCGGGTGGGCAGCGCGTCCTTGTCTCCGGCTGACTTACGAGACATTAGCCCAGATGCCCGATTGATTGGCATTGATTAATGCACTTGAAATGGCTGAATTTACAGGCTGACTTGCCCACCCGTGCTAATGAGCTTGATTACACAAGAGTCCGAGCTCACTAATCAAATCCGTGGCCAAATCACTGCAGCGAGGGTCTAAGTAATCTCCAAATCAGCACTGGCCCGTCTCTGATTGCCGCTGAAGCCCCGCCACCAGCACCAAGGGAGAAGGGGCTGCAGGCAGTCCAGTGGTGGGGGTGCCAGATCCCGGACCCCCCGTGAAAACGTTTGGTCCTTTATGTCTTGTGTTTGCAGGTGAAAGACCAATAGTCTGGGCCTCGCGCTGCGGTAAGTGCGGCCCAAATCTCCTTCTCCGGCTGCCGGTGGAGGGCTGTCGGACTTTGCTCTCTTGTGCTGGGGCTGGTTGGGGCGAGGACTGTCCCGACTGGGTTGGCACCGTCCCCGTTTGCACCAAAATCCGGCTGGTTTGTTCTGGGGGAAGCAGCTGGCTCAGTTTGTGGAAATACTGTAATGCCTTGGAGGGCTTTAGGGAGCACATTGTCTCTGGAACAGCTTGCAGAGAGGAGGCGCAAAACGCTGGGAGTTTTTTTGGGGGGACATTTCAGCTTTGGCCAGAGAAAAAACAGTGGTCATGTCACCTCCTTGTGCCTGTTTCTCCTCTGGGCTTGCAGGGCAGATGGGGCTGGGGTTTCCAGCAGAGCCGTTTTCCCTTTCCTTCTCTCCAGCAGCACCGCAGCACCCGTCATTGATCCCAACATCTGCCGAACGGCACCCACCACACTCAGCCACTTGCTTCTCTCCCTGCAGGTTTAAGGAGTTTTGACGTGCCCCCCGTAAGCCGCCCCGAGCCGAGAGGCCCGGAGGGAGGAGAGGCTGGGGCACGCCGGGAGCGCGTTCATCTCGGCAGAGCTGAGGCATGGCCTCAGGCATGGCCCCATGGGCTTGTACCGCCACCGTGGGTTTGCTTTGGAGGGAGGCAGCAGCGAGGAGCAGTCCGAGGGCCCCGGCCAACCGGTTTTCTGGGCCAATTCTTCGCCATTGGCCATTTTATTAATAAAACCATGCCAAACCTGTATTGCCACTCCATGCCTTTTGGTGGCGGGGCTCGGCCAGGTCTGCGTGAACTTGGGGGTGGTGATCGTGCCCTTCTTCTTGATTTTCTTCACGTGCAGCCTCTCATTTGCAAGCCTGCCCCATCCCGGTGCTCGGTATTTCAGGATAACAGACCAGGAAGACTGCACCAAATCACTGAAGGCACTGCCTCACCAACAAAGTGCCACTTATTCTACGTAAAGAACATCCCTGGGCTTTTCACTGAGCCCAAATTAAGCTGGTTTTGCTCCTCATCTCATCCCACTGAAAAAAAAAAATCCAAAACATAACCCAGCATTTTTCCTGAGTATGATGATTCCTAATTCGTACCATTTAGCCCCAAAAGAAGGACCCGTAGCCATGTATTAGCCCCCCCGCCACGGCAAACAGCTGCTCACCCACCGTGGCTGCTCTCAGTCCAGCATGGGCGGCTGATGGCCTTCGTTAGACGCCTCCTAATTAGGAGGAGTTGTGCAACAGGCGCCCGGGAGCCCCCGGGAGGTTAAACCGGCGCCGCTGGCCTGCCAGCCACGCGGGCTTCCCTGGGCAGAGGTGGGTCTGGCAGGCCCCAGCAGCATCACTTGATTAAGGTGGGGGCCAGCTGTGTGCTTATAGGGGGGCCCCCCCGACTTTGATGTGCAAGGAGCCAGGGTGCACGGGGCATTTGTGAGCCATGGGGTGTGTTTCCCAGCCTGCTTGCTATCGAGGGATCGCGCCCGGGCAGGCTTTGGCTCTCCGCCCAGGGGAGAGCAGTGCCGGGTGCCAGGGGCTACGTTTATGCCCGGTATAAATCTGAACTCTAATTGACTTCACCTCCTTGGATCTTAACCCGAGGAGAAAACATCTGGGCCTGATGTGATTTTATTAAGTGCTGATTTCATCAGCGAAGGGGAAAAAAAAAGAAAAAAAAAAAAAAAAAAAGAAGAAAACCTGCTGGCCAGTTGGATCAGCTCCCTGTAAACCCCTGCAAGGCGATGGAGCTGCACAGGGAGGACAGGCAAGTCGGAGAGTGGCAGCTGCACGTTCGAGGTGGCTGGATGGCGATGGCCTTCGGTCCCCTCCACACTGACCAAAGATGCTCAACAGGGCTCGAAAACTCGCTGGTTGCCTGCAGATCCCCAAGGGAGAATGCAGGAGAAATGTTGGGGCAGGCAGAGAAAAGCGAAATCCCCAATTGCCCCTTTTTCCCAGGGAAATAACTGTGTCCCCTCTGGGGAAAACCCCGATGGAGCCACAGGGAGAGGTGTCACGACAAGTGTCTGTCCTCAGCAGAGATGAAGGGCTGACATCGCGGCATCCCCAGGCTGCACGGCTCCCGGCAAATGTAGCCTCTGACAGCACAAGGGTCAACGATGCCAGCAGAGATGCCACGCGCTGGGCTGAGAGCAGTTAATTCAGTGCATGTGTGAGCGAGCTTTCTCTTTGCTTAATTGCCAGCCGCCTTGTGGAGCGGGGGAGGGGCTTGAAATATATTTTCAAGCAAAAAATCCCACAAGCCCTGACACAAGCAGGGGCTTACTGCAAAAGCAAGTTGGTTTGGGTTTGGGGTTTTTTTTCCCCTCTTCCTTCCTTATTTTTCCCCCCACCTCCTGCCTGTTCTTTCAGCTGCTCATAGTTTTTTCCGGGACAAATTTAGGCCTGGGCCACGTCCCACTCGTGTTTGGAAAGTCTGAGCAGCCTTGGCTGTGCTGCCAGGAGTGAGGAGAAAGGGCAGACGGCCCACAGTAGCTTTAAACTTAAAAAAAAAGGAGCCAAATGCCAAAGAAAACCCCAGATCTTGCTGAGATTTTAGAGACTGAGGGGTGGGCGGGAAGGCAGGGGGGATCCCCTGGGTTTGCCCCAGCCAAAGGACTGTTTAAATCGAGCCAAGCTCCTCCGGGAGAAATCTGCAACTCACCTCGTCTCGTTCCTCCTCCACTGGAGAAGGGGCCACTGCTTTTCCCCCTGCCACGAGCCCCTTCGGCGCAGCGCCACGGCAAGAGGGCTGTGCGAGCTAGGAGAGCACGAACATGCATCCGCTGCTGTCCTGTGGATGGGAAAAAAACATCGCGCCTGAAACGAGCTCATTAGGAGCCTGTTTGGTAAACGCAGAGCCTGGGTGTTTTTCTATAGGTGACACCATGGTCCCCACCGTAGCGATACCATTTCGGCTGAGCTTTGCCAGGAGGCGGCCCAGGAAGGGATTGCACGTATTTTGGAGGAATGCCGTTGGTCTGCTGGGCTGCTGTGAAGGTGAAGAGGTGGCTGGGGCACGGTCCATAATTACCTATGCAAGGAGCAGCCGGCAAACGCTGAAGGGCTTTTTAATTAGCAGCCAAAGGCAAAGCGGGATTCAACAGCAGGGAAGCTGAAGTCAGCAAAGTCAAGGTGGAAATAAGAGGCCAGCTTTTACCAGTGAGGGTAATTAAGTGCCGGCAGAGCGCAGCACGAGGCGTGAGGAATTGCCGTCATTCAAGGACCTTAAATCAAGGAGAGGAGTTTCTCCTGCAGATGCTTGCTCTCCCTCCATCCCCACTCTGGCACCACTCACCGCCTGGCATAGGGCAGGAGGGAGCAGCTGCCCTCAGGTCGCGTCGGCCTGTGATGAGCTGGGTTCCAGCATCCTGGTGCGGGAGCATCCCTGCCTGTTTCTAACAGGCCAGGCAGGGAATTTAGGGGAGAAAAGGGCTGTTCTCCCACCTGACCTGAAAGCAGTTTGGCCGCCCTCCTCCTGGCGTGTGCGGTATCTTGTGCAAACATCCCTTTTGGCACAGCAGGTTTCTCTCGCTGGGATTGAGCACAATTTTTCGCCTGCCTGGGGCTGGCTTCTCGGGACATGGAGCACCCAGCGCTCCCACCCTGAAAGAGAAAAGCTGGGATCATTTGCTCCCAGTTTTGGGAGAAAGCTGGGCCAGAGCAGGGCTCCTTGGCTATAACATCTTCCGAGCTCCCAACACCTTCGCCAGAGACTGAGAGGTTGGGATTTAAGCCAAACCTGCCCTCCTGCTACACATTAATTGCAAAAAAAAAAAAAAAAAAATAGAAAATAGGGTGCTAGATGGAGGCAGATGTACTAGCAGAGGTTGTCCTCCAGGAGCTTAAGGTTTGGGTGGGCGACAGCAGCAAAAAAAAAAAAAAAAAAAAAAAAAAATTAACCAATTGGGGCGGGTGGGAAAGCAGCTCTGGCTCATACCAATTCCTTGACGTGGTCTTTCCTTTCCCAAAAATAAACAGGAACCGTCTGGAAAGCCCCTGAGCGGGGAGGAGCAGAATTGCCCAGAATAAATAAATACATGGAGAAAGCCCGGGTTGAGTTCATCCAGCCGGTTGTTCCCCGCTGCCAAGGGTGGTGAAGGATGAGGATGGAGCTCGAAATGTCTTGGGGGGTTGGCGAGAGCACACAGGGTTCTTTCCCCAATTAACAGGATTTTTGAGACAGCACTGAAATGGCCTCCTCACGCAGAAGCCACTATGCCCCTCCTGCGGCGTGGCTTTCCAATCTCCCCAAAATACCCCCCCCTCATGATGAGCCTCTTGACAGATTTTAGTTACAAACGGATTAAAGGGGCGGAAAAAGCAAATATCTTGGGTTTCTTTACAGCACAAAACTAGAAGCAGCTTCCTATTTCTGCTTTTGGGGTTGGTTTTTTTGGTGCCCCAGCTGCTTTTGCCATGGTATCCCCATTCGTCAGACTCGAAGCCTGGCAAAACACCGCTGTCTCCGGCTGGCACGGTTTGCCGCCGTGGCCTCACCGAGGCTCTGTCAACCAGCCCGCCACTCTCGCACAAGCAGAGGGAATAAAGACACGGCAGGCATGGAGCTGGAGCGAGCTGTGACTAGCTTCGTGTTCATAAATGTTATTAAGATCATGAATTAAATATGAATTTTGTTTCAGGCATAACTTCAAAATCACCAAGAGACCTGACGCGCTTGTGTTGCATAAATGCTCGGCATGTTCCTTAACATGATAGTTCAACTCCCTTGGACATAGGCTTCAGGATAGGAAGGGACTGACCGTTTACGCGGCTCAAAAAACAGATACACCTCTCCTCTGCCTTTTTTTGAAACATACTTACACGTTTTTAGCTGACCGAGTCAGGGCTCCTGGGTGCTGGGGCATTTTCTGCAGGGGAATTGTCATCTCCCAGCCCGCTAGCTCTGCCTTATTAATCTTTCATGTCCTGATAGCGACATTTTTGTGACTGACAGCTGTCAGGACAGGGCTGGAAGAAGCCAGTTGGCTCTTTTGTTTACTGTTCACCATCTTCAGTTCAAAATGAAAAAAAGGCCAAAACCCCCAAAATCTCTAAAATGGGGAAAAAAAAATAAAAATCTGTATGAGAGCTACGCGGTCCTTGCCCTCAGGTTTTTGGCTATATTGCCCCTGAACACAGCTCAGGGCTGCGGCACCGTCTCACGCTCGGCTTCAACCTCACAGCAATAGCCGCTGCCGCTCAACCATGAAAGGCTGAGCGGCTCCAGCCCTCCGGGGCTGGCAACATGAGCCGTAATGTAACTCACCTCACCCAGCGACCCCAGGGCACCTGTGGGAGCCTCTCCCCAGCACCGTACTGACGGTAATGGCTCCTTCCCTGCTCCAAAAGTGTCACACGATGCTCCGGGCCACGGAAATGCTTTTCTCCTGCAAGCAATTTGAAAGCCTGGTGAGATTTCATGCAAGAAAATAAACCATCGCTATTGAGGGATGGCTAAGACAGCGCAAAGTAATAATTATTGCTGGTTAAGTACAGACACCCAGCCTGTGCGAGCTGCTGCTATCAACAGATTGATTTGCAGCACAGGCAGGAGGCCGAGGTACCTGCCAGCTGACAGCTTGGCCCAGCCTCCCCACTCCGCTTCAGCCGGGCTGCTCCCCCAGGTTTCCATGAAAAAACCAGGGAGATAAATGGGATTTGACCCCGTCACTGCTGCTGAAAAACTTAAAAACTGTGTTTCCCCCCACCACCGAAGGAAAGGTATTGGAATTTACTGCCGGCGTCAGCCAGTGGTCTGCACTAGTGCGAGCAATGGTTTTACATTTCAGGGTAGCAGAAACCGTAAGTCTTCAGCTCCCCACCCACGATGACAACGTGGGGTCCCAACACACGTGGGAAACACTCGGGTATCAGCACGGTCCCTGAAAAGCAAGCGGGTTTCTTCAGGGGCTGGCAGGATTGTTTAGCGCAGGGAGGCAAGACCTCACCTTCCTCCCGCGTCCTTGCGGAGGGAAGATTTTGATTTGCCTGTTTTTGGCGTTATTTTGCATGTTGTTCGCTCCCCACTCCAAAGCCTCAGGTTTCCAGTCAAAGGGATCGTCCCCAACAATCCACAACCGCACGTTGAATTTCCAAAAAAACCCCACATCAGCCGCGGGAAAAGGCGGTTTTCAGAGACATTGTCACCAAAGGGTGGCAAAAGGTGACGTTCTTGGAGAATACATAAAGACTGAGTCAGGGGTTTCTCAGACAGTTTTATTAAACGAAGGTGAAAAAGAAACGGTAACAAACCATCTGTTGTGGATAATGATAATAAACCATCTCGGTTCAGTTCAATTCACTGAATCAAGTGTAGTACAGAGTACATGGATTTCAACTCTCCTGTAAAAGAGAAAAGAAGAGAAGTTAAAACACCTTTGCAGTCTGCAGAGGCTTGAACCCCGCCTGGAGAGGAAGGCGCTCGTGCCCAGTCCAAAGATGAAAGATGCAGCGCTGGGTGCAAACAACACACTTCACTTGCTTCGCCGGCTCTTTCTGAGCTCGGAAAAACCAACATGTTCACCTCCGAAACAGCCTCCTGGTCTCCCTTCCTGGTTTATTGCCGTGAAAACGGGATTTCCTCTTCACGGGGATTGCTGCCTTCGGCTGCCGCTAGCTGCTGTGGAGCGGTTTGGCGTACACTGGCTCCATGAGGTGGTAAATCAGGAGCAGGAACAGGCACCCAAGTAAGACCAGGCTCATCACAGCCAGGAGGATGAAGCGGCCAATAAAGAAGGTGTCTACAATCTGCAGAGAACAGAAGAAACCCACACGTTACAGCCTCGGTCTGCTCCAGGAGCCTGGAGGGAGGATGCCACATCCTGGAAAAGAGTACTGTCAGAGAAGATTGCCCCAGGAGGAAAACCTTCACTGTTTTCCCAGATTGCTCCCCTCGCTTTTCACTCCTGACACGGGCGCTCTCTGTGGGAAGCAGGGTGTGCGACAAATGACTGAAAGAAGAATCCCTTTTTTCTGAAAAAAGCTGCTCGTAGGAAAGCTGATGTGAAGGAAAGGAGCAGCACAGTACCAAGCACAGGGAAGAAACACGAGTCAAAACCTGCAGCAGCTCTCCCCGGCCACAAACCTCCCAGCGTTGCAAGGAACTGCACACAATTCTTCCCTTTTAGAAGGGAAACAGGGGGAAAAAGAAAAAAAAGATTAAAAAAAACAAGATACAGCGGCAAGGCAAGACACAGCAAGAAGCCAACCTCAAGAAGGCTGGTTACGAAATCATCCTCTCGGCTCCTGAGACTACCCCAGAGCTTCGCTCACCCCTGGCTCTGTTTTATAAATTGCATTAGCACACGCTCAGCCTTGGTGTTGCTGCAGAAAGAGTCTCTCGTGAGTGAAGCGTTGGCTCCTTCTGCACGTTCCACTTTTTAATTAGCCAATTAGCAGAGTTTCGGTGCAGAAAGCCCAGGTCATGTATTATTGATAATCAGGGCAGGTCCAGTCCAATTGAAGATCCGAAAAAAATAAGCTTTCCAATTCTGTTGGCCTCCCGGGCACAAACATCCGCTCAGCTGCCCTTCATCTCGCTTCCAACCTTTACACTAGCAGGCCCCACGCAAGGCAGAGAAAAGAAAAAACTTACAAGTATCTTTAGTAGGGATTTACACAGATCAAGATCGAGAAGAGCAATAATTAATGTGCATTAACAATAGAACAGAGGAAAGGGCACCTAAAACGCCACAAAACTTTGTGTATTCAAAGTCCAAAGAACTCTGGGAAAGCTCAAGATGGCAGCTCAGACAGCCGTCGCGCAAAATTGGGGGAAGATGCCCGTGCCTGACAACACAGACAAGGGGCTGTCTGAAAACACAGATGGCTCCATGCTTGAGCGCGGTAATAACCTGCAAGAGAGCCAAAGAGCAGTTACTAGGCTTTAAGATAGAAAACAGAGCTGGGGGAAAGTGAAAGGCTGCAGAATTAGAGGGGAAAATTATCAAAACTACCTGCCACGTGGCTATTGGCGTGCTCCGGGGTGCGTTGGAAGATGGGAGGCAGGTGGGAGCACAGAGAGCCATGGACCAAGCTGCAAAAGGGGATGGTGGAGAGGGAGCAGAAGCTGCTGGAGCTCAGGGCTGAGCTGGGAGGGATAAAAGTACGAGTGCGGTTCCTGCACAGAGCCCCTTGGGCCCGGGGATGGGAGAATGGGAGCTAATCCCCATGGGTCACGTATAACAGCAAATAAATAAGGAATTTTATTAAAGAAATAAATAGATCCCTGCTCTGTGAGTGACATGGCCTGCATTGACGGGAGCCTGCACCAGAAAAGGAGCCGCAGGAGACTGAAAAGGCAGTGCAGGGCCATCCCCAGGACCTCAGGGCAGCCCTTGGGGCCCATCCCTGAGGTAAAGGCCCATTCCTGAGTCTTCAGAACAGTCCTTGGGGCCAGCCCCGAGGTAAAGGCCCATCCCCAGGGCCCATCCTGAGATAACGGCCCATCCCCAGAGCCTCAGAGAGCTGCTGGGACCTGCCCTGAGGTAAAAGGCCCATCCCTGGGGCCCATCCCTGAGGTAAAGGCCCATCCCCAGGGCTTCGGAACACCCATCGGGGACATCCCTGAGGTAAAGGCCCATCCCCAGGGCCTCAGGGCGGCAGTTGGGGCCTTCCCTAAGGTAACGTCCCGCCATCCCCGGGCCCGCTTGGCCCCGCAGGCCGCGGCGAGGGCTCACCTCATCGGCGGCAGCTGTGGCCGGGCGCTCGTCCTCCCGGGGGAAGAGCAGCAGCGCGGCGCTGAGGACGGCGGCTCCCAGCGTCACCAGCACCACGGCGAACCTGCGGGGAGAGGCGGGCGGAGCGCCCTCAGCACCGGGCCCGGCCTGGTCCCACTCTCCCACCCCTCCCCTTTCCCGCTGCTCACCGGGCCCGGCCGGCCGCACGGGAGAACGCCAGGCACAGCAGCAACGCCAAACCCCAGAGCAGCTGCAGCACCAACACGCCCGGCCCCACTCCCAGCGCCGTACCCGCCATGCCGCTCCCGCCGCTGCCGCTTCCCCCTAGCAACCGCGCCGCGCTGCAGCGGCCAAGCCAATCAGCGCAGTCCGCCGCTCCGCCGACGCTTCCCATTGGCTAGGGGGCGGGGCGCGAGGGCGGGCCCGCGACTTTTCCCGCGCTGCGAGGGGCGGGGGCGCGTTACTGGGTTCCGTCCGCGCCGGTGCCGGTGCCTGTCCCCGTCCTCCCGGCGTCAGTCCTGGCGGCAGGGAGCTCACAGAACCCTCCTCCAGCCGCTCCCCATCCCGGTCCTGGGAGGTGCTCCCTGTGGAACGGGGAATTTCTACCCCCCCACGCTCCTCCCGTTGCAAACGGGTCGGTGCTTCATTCACCCGGCGTCGCTCGTTGCGCAGGCTGTGCCACCGGCCCTAGTCGCCAGCCAGCTCCTGCCCACCCTGCTGCAGGGAGCGTCTCTCTTTGAGCAAGGTCTCAACCCCCCGAACCTGAAATGTAACTGCCCACACCCTCAAAATATTTAGGGTAAAAATCAGGCAGATTTGGTTAATACAAACCCGGCTGGGTACGGCAGGGTTTTGCACTGCTGTGGGACAGCCACACCGGAGGTCGAGGGCCTCCAAGCCAAGCCCAGGAGGTTTGTCAATGCACCGAGCATCGTTTAATACCAAGACAAGAGGGATTTCCATTTTAAATCCATTTTTCTGCCTGTTTTTAAACCCTGTCTCTTCCCCATAGCCTCTCGCCCATCAGACTCTGGCCGGTGTGGTTTGATGGGTGACTTTACACCGATACTCACGGCTCATCTACCAGTTAACCCGAGAAAAGTAAATGCGTTGATACATGAGAGTTTTTCTTCTGAACTACTTGAAGTCTGATGATACTTTGACTGCATAAAATGTCACGTAACTGCTGTTTTCTTTCTGTCATTTCTTTCAATGGGAGGAATAAATAGTAATTAATTATGCTGCGTGGCATCGACCTGCCTTTTCCTGCGATGAAATCAAAGTCGCCAGCGTGACATCAACCCGTTCGGCAAGCAGAGCGCAAACTGTCTCCGACACCTGCCTTTACTTGGCATCGAGTAGGAACCGGCTGCCAAAATATTAAAGGCGTATGTTTGATAGCAAGCTCCTTCCCGCACCGTCTCATGCCATTAATCCCACCAGAGAGGGTTTTTTTCCTCTGCAAACCCCATGTTGGTGATGTCCATCTTTGCCATCGTTTTTCCAGCCCCTCTTGTCCTTTATTCCCTGTGCTTCCTGCTCCTGTTGGCCAGCAGCAATTATGTTTGCTCCTGTGTTTGAGAATCTCCCTTTGCTTTTCTCTGTTTTCCCTTTTATTTGCATTTTTGGACCCCAGTAGTTTGTAAACTCCCAGAATTCTTCATAGCCCTGTTTTCATTGAGATCCTTCTCTTTCTGCCATTCCTCTTCCATCCCTTGGCTTTCCATCTAAAAGTGATCATCTGTGTCCATCAGCCAACAGGACTTTTCCTTTACTGAATTTTCCCATCTACCTGTTATCCGCAGCTTTAATAATGGCATCTTTAACCCCTTCCTGTATCGACTGGGTCTTTTCACTATTTATCATCTCCTTTATCTCCTCTTGGTGCTGCCTGGTCATTTCTTGATGCCTGCAATGACAACGTTAAGCAAGTTCAAGAGGTTGCAGCAGGGAGCTTGAATCATCCAGGTATTGAACACACTGCTGGACCACGCCACGTGCCAGATATTTGGCCAGACGACGAAGAATAAATCTGATATATGCCCCAGCAACCACATCCTGTGGCCAGGTTTTAGCCGCGTTGCTTGTTGGTTTTAATCCCATATCCAGCATAGTTGGGCTGATGGTAACTCAAGCACTAAGATTCGGAGTTGAAATGATGCCCAGCAGCCCAACACACTCCAAAATATTTATTTATATAGTACATATGGTATTGCAGCAGGGCTATGAGTTTCTTTAGGCACGATGGAGGCAAAAAGTAAATGCACAGCTAAGGAACTGGGAGAAGGTACTTGGGAAAATCAACCTCATCGGTGTGATGTTTCCAAGCACAACCTTCCTCAGAAATGTCTTCAACCCATCTGTGATGAAACGCATCCTCCGAAACACCCTCTTCTTTATCTCAGCCTCCCCCTGACATCAGAAATACCTTGGTGGGGTCGCCTTATGGGACTGCTCTGGCAGCTGGTCAGTTGAATGCAAAGATTAGACTTTATGGCCAAAGAATAATTTACTGCCGTCCTAAAATTAGCTTTTTTCCTACCTTTATCCACTAGGATTTGGTAGCATTTACTTCTTGTGTCAGAGTTGCATTACACCCGTAAAAAAAAAAAACAGAAAGGGGAGAAAAGCAATGCTGAATACAAAATGTGAATTAAAAAATGTAGGAAAGCAGTAGAAATTGTGGATTTTTTTGTGCTGTTTGCAGTGACTGCATGACTTTGGGAGAAACTCCGTATTTGTGGTGTTTTTTTCCAGGGTAACGGCTGATGCGGGGACATCTGCTGGTATTGTGGATTCAGGTTTCTCTGAGACTTTTGACTTGCACCACGTGGCGTTTGCATCCAAACCCTTGTGCTGTGGACGCGACACATCAAACTGATGACAAACAATGCGCTAACAATTAATTCCAGGTCCAACGTATTTGATATCAATAATCTAGGTACCATAGAGCCTTTACTGGCAAGACTCTCAAGCGATTCCATGCTTTAAATAAAGAGGAGCAGAGTCATCTGGATGCTGTTGGATGCTCACCGCCCAGCAAAACCCAGGGCAAAGGCTCTATTTGGACACAAATAATTCAGGTGGTCTCCAGCGGATGGGAGATGCTACCCTGCCAAGGAATGATTTGAAGGATGCTTCATCACCATGGGTGGGCTTTCCCAAGGAAAAGATAAGGCGGTTGTAATATTTCTTGGCAAAGGCATGAAAAAGATCCTGATGTTGGAATTGGACAAAGTGGGCTTGGCAGAGAGATGCAATTAGCACCGAGGCTAATTGAACGCTTGGCCCAGGAGGACGAAGAGGTCACCTTCATTCAAGGGCTGCCAGGCAGGATCTTTTGTAAGACACCGCTCAAGGAGCAGCCCGTGGATACGGGGCGGGTTTGGGTCGAGATGGCCTTTTTTGGGTTAAAAACTGCAAAGCCACTATGCTCAGCTCATCCTGGTGGCCAAAATGATCAACATGGTCTAATATCAAATGATACTAAGTGATCAAACTCTTGGCGGCGGAGTTGGAAGCACTGGGGGAATTGATTTAAAACTCTTTGCGCAGTCGTAAAACTTGCAGTTTTATGGCTGGAGGTCCCCAATGCTCAAATATTAGAATTAGAAAGAAACAGGCGTTGATGCAAGCAAGAAAATATTCTGCTCCTGATTTAAAGACTAGCGAATTGCTAAATATTTTTATTAGCGGCAAATTTGCAGCTTGCTGGAACTAATTTCACGCCCGGTAGATATGGAGCTTAGGCTGGGGATGGCGTTAAATTACTCTCTTGTAAAGGTATTTAAGCCTTATGATGGGGATGCCGTTAGGTGGTGGGGACCTGGCTGGGGACCCCCTTTTTGGGGTGGCTCCTCGTGGGTTGGGAGCCTGGGGATGCTGGCCGGAGAAAGCTGAGCTCTTGCAGCATTAGTACAAACCCACCATTTCCCCCTGCAAGGTGCGATAG
>JAVKLA010000081.1:4278285-4289524 GCA_034782735.1 Sagittarius serpentarius
TTTTTCCTTCCCCCCCACCTTGTTTTCCCTTTTCCCCCCTTTTTTTCTTCCCCCCCCTTTTCCCCTTTTATTCCCTTTTTCCACCTTTCCCCCCTTTTTCCTTTCTTTTCCTTTCTTAACTTTTTCCTTTTTTACTTTTCCCTTTTTTACTCTTTTCTTTTTTCCTTTTCTCCTTTTTTAATTTTCTCCTTTTTTAACTTTCTCCTTTTTTAACTTTTCCCTCTTTTAACTTTTCCCTCTTTTAACTTTTCTGTCTTTTAACTTTTCCCTCTTTTCCCTTCTTTTCCTTTTCTCCCCTTTCGCCTCTTTTCCCCCCTTCCCACCCTTTCCCCGCTTTTCCCCCTTTTTTCACTTTTCTCCCCCTTTTTCCCTTTCCCCTTTTTCCCTTTCTTTCTTTTTTTCCCCTTTCCCCTTTTTTTCCTTTTTTGCTTTTCCCCCCCTTTCTGCTGTTTTTTTTTCTTTTTCCTTTTTGGCTTTTTTTTTCTTTTTTTTTTTCTTTTTTTTTTTCTTTTTTATTCTTTTGCTTTTTTCTTTTATTTTTGGCTTTTTTCATTTTTTTTTTTTTTTAATCCTTTTTCGCCTTTTTTTCCGGCAGCCCGGTTCAGGCAGCAAAGCCGCTGCGGCCCCCGAACGGGGCTCCTCCACGTCCGCGGGGGGACTCGCCGATCCTCGTCCCCTTCCCACGCTGCAAGCGATGCTGAAATAACACCACCAGTCATGCAGCGAGTCAAAACTTTTCCAAATATTTTAAACCCCCCCCCCCCGAATATTTAATCTTAGTGGTTTCATTTCGCATTATCTGATCAGCGGCGTGTTATGCCTCGGATTATTTGGCGGAGGCAGGACTAGCTTTTTGCAGATATATCACTTCTAGGTACGGCGGAAGGCACTTTATAGCTTTATAAAGCCCTTAAAATGTTTTTTTAAATACTACTTGAAGCTTCTAAGGCAAGTTTTAGAATAGCAATTACAAGCTCCCTTATCCCCAAGCAAATTCCCACTGCGATGGTGGATGTAAACCACTTTAGACATTTTTAATGCTCCCGAGCAATAAATTTAAAAGGGAATTTATTGTTCCAAGCCGCTAATTTCTCCATCCAAATGCCGCCGCCTGTTGCCGGTGGTGATGCCGGTGGCGATGCTAGGATGCGGTTTGGTGATTTTGGTGCCTGTCCCAGAAAAAAAGACTTTTACCTGCTTGATGTTCTGATTTTTTTTCCCCGTTTTCTGTTTTTTCCCCTATTTCCCAGCATCTTTCCGCTCCCTCTTTCCAAAGGGAAGACCCGCAGCGAGCGAGGTCGATGAGCCGAACCCTCTCTGGGTCTTACATTTTATTAGCCCCTCGATCGGGTCGTAATAAATAGTTATAAATAATCGGCTCGGAGATGGCGGGCGGGGGTCTCTCCTCCGGAGCATCCCGCCTCCCACGTCCTGCATCCTCTCCCTGACCTTGCTCCTCCTTACTCTTGCCTCCCGCTTTAAATAAAATTATTAGAAAAACCTCAGAATTTGGATTCTGAGGCCATTAACTTTGCTGGAGGAGTTAAAAAAGATAAATTTTTATTATTATTTATTATTGCAATCCCAAGAAAATCCCATTTATATAAAGTGTCCAGAAAGGTCTTTTAATGCATTTATGTGCAGAAATTGGTTTCTTTATATCTCGGTGCCAGATCCAACATCTCTTAACTCCGATAATTAATTAATTGCCGTAAAAAAAAATTAAGTGGGACATTTTGTCAGGCATTGATACACCGTGGCCACCCCTTTGTTTCTGGAGCGCATTTTAACCTTTAAAAAATAGCATTTTAAATGCATTTGGAAGTCGTTTGCTAGATGGAAATGGTCCTTTCGGCAAATATTTAGCCCGCGGACACTATTTGGCTTTAAGCAAATCGCTCTATAAATTGGGGTACTTTGTCAGCGTGATGGCAAAGAACAAAATAATAAATAATAAAAATATAATAAATAATTAAGAATAAATAACGATCAATAATAATTAATAATTAAATAAAGAAAAGGTAATAATACAAAATAAATAATAAATAATAAGTGGTATCGATAGGTTATTTTCCTGTAAGGTTCGGACGCATAATAAGATGGGTAAAATAAACCAAGATTAAGAGACAGACTTCTAGGCAGAGTCTTAATTGAATTCAGTCTGGCTCAAATTCTAGTCCTGACTTTATTTCCCAGGGTCAGGCTGGAGCATCCCCCTCCCTGGATTTAAATAGCACGGGTGGGTTTTAAAGCTGACGGTGAGTAATGGGACGAGGAGCCTGCTTTGGTTGCGCTCTTCAATAAATACATTTAAGGAAAACACATTTTTTTTCTTTTCTGTCCCAGCAGATGCGGCGCTTCCCTCCCCATCCGTTGCTTTTCCCGGGACAGGGGCTAGGAAATCCTTGGATGGCGTCCGCCTTCCCTTCTCCCCTTCGTTAGCGGGGTCGTTTGCAGCCGGTCCCGCCGGATTCGGGGTCCTGCTCGCTCCCCGGGGTGCAGGAGGGATGCTGGGCTGGATGAAGCTTCATCTGATAACTGCGATGCTCGTAATGAGCCGATAATTAAAACCCCTATCAGCGCCGGCAAGCCGGCCCCACCGCGGCTCTCCCCACCTTTCCGCCTCCCGCCGGGGCTGCTGGTGCGGATTTAGGGAGGCTGGGGCGATTTTGGGCTCGATGGTGCCATTTTTAGCGATGCTGCTGCGATTCTTAAGGGTGCTGGTCCAGTTTTAGGGAGGCTGGGGCGATTTTAGGGATGCAGGTGTAACTTTCGGGATGCTGGTCCAATATTGGTGCAGCTGGCGCTCTTTTAGTGATGCGCACGCGACTTTTAGGGATGCTGGTGCAACTTTAGCGATGCTCGTCCACTTACAGTGATGCTGGTCCAATTTTAGGGATGCTGGTGCAGTTTTAGGGATGCTTCTCCACTTTTAGGGATGCCGGTCCAATTTTAGGGATGCTGGTGCAGTTTTGGGGATGCTCATGCAATATTAGCGATGCTCGCCAGATTTCGGTGATGCTCACCCGATTTTAGCGATTCTGGTGCAGTTTTAACAATGCTTGTACATTTTTAGAGATGCTCTTCCCGCTTTTGGGTGCGACTCACCCCACACCAGTCCGCGTCACGAGCGTATTCCCAGTTCCCGCTCTTTTCCCCTGCGCAAACCTGCTCCCCCACCCCATCCCCCAATCCCGCCGTCGCACCCGTCGCCGTTTATTGAGTTGCCTTTCACTCTTTTTGAGCACTTCAGTGTTTTCTCCTCATCCTGGGAGCCACCTCTCACTGTCGGGGAGCTTTTCCTTCTATTTAACGTAACCTTTTCCATTTTAATCCCACTTTATGCCGCGCTAAATCATTCCTCCTTACCTGAACAACCTCCAAAACATAAGTTTGGGGTTTTTTTTCCCCCTCTTCCTCCTCTTTTAAAATTAACATCCCAAAGTGTGTAGCTGAAGGACCCGGTGAGAATATTTATGCTAAAAACACCGAGTAAAGCGATTTAGTAGCATCTTTAATAGCAGAGCACCTGGAAAGTGGCCAAGGTTATCTCAAGGTATAGACATCGGGGGGGGGGGGTATTTTCCCTGCAACCATTTATGTTGGGATTTGGCTCGACGGGGGGAAGCTGGAGAAATTCCTGGCGCTGTTATCCCTGCGGGAATTACAGGAGCTTTTTCACCCTGAATTAATTACGCTCAGAGAGGGGCTCGGTGCATAAGTGCCCTTGCACTCCTGTGATGAGTTGGGAAGGGCTCAGGGGTTTTAGGGTTTTTTCCCCCCACCTCCTCGCTTCTTTAACGGTTAATTGCCAGGTCGTGATGGAAGCCAGCCCCGAAATTGGCTGAAACGCACCCAAATCGGCATCCTGGCCTCCGGCTTGGGCACGTTGAGCGCAAATCTGGGGAGTGACAGGGCTGGGAGCCCTCCCCCTCCCCCCAAGGTTGGGATTTGCAAAGCCCCCTTGGCCAACCCCCCCCTTGGCCCAAACCCCCTTGGCCCAACCGCGCCAGCCCGACGCATGGCTCACCCCACCCGCCCCCCATCCCGCCCCGGCACCCGGAGGGGCTCTTTTCCCATCCGGTGGCATCGCTGCCACGGTACAGAAAGGGGGCGGGGGACGGATGGACAGACGGGACGGGGCACCCTTGGCCCCGCTCCAGCACCCGGCCGAGGCACACAGCACCCTTCAGCCAACCAGACAGAATTCAACCCTTTGTTTCCTGTTCGCCGGCTCAGCTTCGGCAGGCCGGAGCCCTCAACAAACCCCTCTTTGTGCTAATTTAATTAATCGCTGGGGCTGAGGGCAGTGGGGATGAGACGCGCCGGCTATAAATACCTGCTTTTTTTGAGGGGGGGGCGGGGGATACGGTAGTGTTTAGCCTGGCAGCGACTGAACTTAAATTTAATTAAATTTGATTTAATTCTAATTGACTTATAATAAAAAAACCCTATTGATTGATTGGTTTAGAATAGAAAATCAGAGATTGATTGATTTATAACAGAAAATTATCGATGGGTTGATTTATAATGGGAAATTGTCAAGCAGGAGAGCGGAGCGAGCACTGAGCGTGCGGTGTCTCCCCCGTCGCGGCTTTGGGGGAGGAAAATCATCGTCGCATCCTCCGCGAGCAAGCTGCGAGCTGGCGATCGACCCGCTCAGATACTCATAAATAAAAATAACTTTTCCGATGTGAATTAAACATCCCAGCGCGCCGTATGACGGCGACTTCCAGGGAAAAACACTGCTCGGATACACGCGCACGGTTGTGCGCGCTCCCGGGGCGCTTCCTGCGAGCGTTCAAGCACGCGAGTGTCGTGGACGCTCAGATTCCTGGAAAAATCTTTGCCCTGGTGCTGGTGTTTTTTGGTTATAACACAAATTTCAAACTTTATGTCCCATTTGCGAGCAAGGAAAGTAAACAACGCAGAGGTGAGTTCCCTAAAGCTGCAGAAGTAGAGTAAAAAATAACTTCTGAGACTTGCTGCCGAGCGAGTTTTAGCGGCAAAAAGTGATGTTTATCTACCGTGACAGATGCAAACGATTTTTCCAGCTGATAAATGATAGTTTTCAATCAAGAGATTGGGCTATTTTAGCGAAATTCTTTCAATTTATACTGTAGTATCTATGATACGAGATTATTTCAATGTACAATAATAATAAGCATAATGAGAATATGGCTGCAAGGATGGGGATAATCCTAAATCAGAGATATGTGGGCAAACAGCAAAAATCCTTGTTGGGCTCGTTGCGGGCGATAATAAGAAAAAAAAAAACCAGCGAGCAATGATTTTCCCCCAAATTTTTGCCATTGTGACATGTGGAGCATCACATCTTCACCGCCGCTTTGGGTAGGAAAACCCTGAGCGTGTGGCCGGCGGGGACCAATCCTGCCTGGAGAGTGATGCCTTTTATTTAGTTTTTTAAATTTCTGTGGGAAAACACCCCAAATAAGGAATAAAAATCCCCCAAATCCCTTCGCGATCCCACGTTCCGGATCTCAGCAGCATCTTTGAGTCCGCCGTACCTTTAGTTAATGGGATTTCCCAATATTTGCTGAAATCCAAAGTGCTTTTCGCTCGGCGTGCTTTTATTCTTCTTCTTATAAATAACCTAAAATAAGAAAAACCATTAATATCAGTTATTTGGGCTCCTGTGTTATTATATTTAACATTTATATTTCTGTTCCCTTTAAGATGGAGGAGTGGTTGCCTGTTTATTTTAGAGATGCTGGGCCGATGTCACATGAAACCAGGGGAAACTGTTGGGGAAATGATATCCCCATCTTAAAATAGCCGCTTAACGGCACGGCCCTGCAATCTTTTGGCGAGGCCGGATCCTGCAACGCGAGCCTTGGCGGTCACGTAGCGCGGCCGGTCCAGTGCGTCCCTTGGTTATATCCCGGGTTTATTTAGATGAGCGGCCGCTCGCTCCTCATTCTGCTTTTGCGGGGCGATGAAAAGAGTTTGTGCCCGCGATCCCAGTTGAGTTTTCTATACGGATAGCGTGAATCCTTGTGGGAAAAATCTGGGAATTGAGTATATCCGTGCTTGGTGCTTATTTTTCCCGCTGCGCACAGGGAGCTGGAGCATCCCTGAGCATCCTTGGTCCAGCCCGGGATGATCCGTCATCCCCATCCTCCTCCAACTCCGAGTGGCTCCTCAACAGCAGGAGCATTTTTTAACAATTCTCCCCGCCCCCGGCATTTTTAGGGGGGAAAATGGGGGTTTTCCCATAGGAAAAAGCTCTGGAGCCTCCGTGTGTGTGTGGGGGATTTGGCGTCATCGGAGGGGAGCCGTCCTGTAGCCGGAGGTGGGGATCACAGCCTGGTTTTGGGATGCTGTCGGAGGCGGCATCCGTGCAAGCGCCTATGCGTTACCAGTATGGTTTAGGGCATTAAAAAAACCCACTGGTTTTTACTGGGTTTTTGGCTCCGGCCAGGGTGTAGCTTGATTGGAAAATACAGATTTTTCCTGTTGCATATTTTAGATTTTTAAAAGCGCTGATGACGTCCGCCGGGTTGTCGCGTCTGTATTTACACAACTTCATATAAATACTCCACATCCGCTTTTAATCCTGGTTTTCCTGGAATTAAGGGCTTTGCTCGTGCCCAGACTTTCCCGAGCAAAAGTTTTTCGTGTCAGGGTTTTTTTTGAATCCAAAGGGAAAGTTCGGGATGCGCCTCCTCCCCATCCTTCTCTGCCGGGAACGGGAATATTTGTACACTTGGGTTTTTGTCCCAGGGTAAGCAAAAATCCTGAAATAATTAAATTTTTACCGGGATGAAGCAGGGCTGGGGAAAGGGTTGGAGTGGTGATACTGAAAATAGGGATTGGGAATCCCTGGGCAGTGTGGCCGCGGTGCTGCCGGCTTGCTGGGGATGCTGGTGTGTTAGAGGTTGGGGTGGGTTTTCTGCCCCCAGTGTGGCAGGGGAATTGTTGAGTTTCCTTTTCTTGAGGGGAAAAGAAAAAAAAAGAAAAAAGAAAATGGGAAAAAAGAAGATAAAAGGAAAAAAGAAGATAAAGTGAAAAAAGAAGATAAAAGGAAAAAAGAAGATAAAAAGAAAAAAAAAAAAGGAAAAAGTGGTAAAAACCCAAAAAAGTGAAAAAGGTAATAAATATAAAAAAGAAAATTGGAAAAAAGAAAATAAAAAGAAAAAAGAAAATAAAAAAAGAAAATAAAAAAAGAAAGAGAAGTGGTGAAAAAAGAAAAGTTAAAAAGGTAACAAATATAAAAAAGAAAATTGGAAAAAAGAAAACTGAAAAAAAAAGAAAACAAAGGAAATAAAAATAAAAAAGAAAATGGGGAAAAAAACCCCAAACCCCAAAAAACCCCAAAAAGAGACTACCCCCCAGCTTCGGGCACGGCCCCAGCAAGGTGTTTTCCAGTGGCGCTCCCCTCCCGCCGCCTCCAACCTGCGCTTCCCGAGGCCGGACCAGCAGAAAGGCTCCCAGCTCCTGCGGGAATCTGGTGGCTCTTTGCCCCAGTCCCCTCCCGCGGGCATTATCCCTCTCTCCTCCTGCTCGCCGGCCGCCTTCCCGACCGGTGGAAGGATGCTCTTGCTCTCTCCGCTCCCCTCCCGAAATACTCCTGCTCTGTGCGTGATGGACGGCGCCGTAAGTGACCCCCGTATAGAGCAAACCCCCCTCGGTATTACATTATTCTATTAGAGTTTCAAAGCTGGTATTAAGTGGACATGATTTCTTCCCATGGACCATTAATTTTGGTTTATTGCTGGCCTGATGGCCATTACCCTTTTTTTTTTTTTTTTTTCCTTGCCAGCTCCTTCCCCCATTAGGTTTGTACAATTAGCAAAATACGAGCTGTTAACGCGGCGCGGGGCATGCGGGTGGGATTTCGGGATGCTCCGATGCCAGCGAGGCAGCCCGGGAGCTGCCTGGCTAGCCCCGTGAGGATGCGCATCGCACGCTCCGTGCAGGATTTTGAGATGCAAAGCCGCTGGCACCCCAAAATGCCCGTGGGCGAGGGACGGATGCAGCCGGCATCCTGGCCAGCGCCGTGCTCACCCGCAGAGGGTTTAGGACCGAGGCAGGGGTGGGTGTTGCCTCCGTAGCATCTTTATACATCGCCTACTCGCGACCCAGATTAGCAAAGATGCTCGCGGGGCACCCTAATTAGCGAAGATCCATGCAGGGCACCCAAATGAAGGACCTCAGCAGGGCACCCAAATTAGCAAAGACTGGGGGCTGGTCCCCAAATCAGCAAAGATCCTTGCACGGCACCCACGTTAGCGAAGACGCTTGCAGGGCGCCCAAAATAAAGACCCCAGCAAGGCACCCAGGTCAGCAAAGATCATTGCAGGGCACCCAAATTAGGAAAGACCTTGTGCGTAGCACCCTAATTAGCAAAGACCATGGGATGGTACCTACATCAGCAAAGATGCTCACAGGGCACCCAAATGAAAGACCCCCAGGGGGGCACCCACATTAGCAACGGTCCTTGTAGGGCACCCAAATGAAAGACCCCACAGGGCCACCCAAATTAGCAAAGACCCTTCCAGGGCACCCAAATTCAAGACCTCAGCAGCTGCAATCTCACTTCCATCGTTAAAATTCCCCAAAGCCACCCAAAAGGCTCCTCTCTGCAAGCGGAAAGCATCCCGCCCTGCCAAGCTGGTCGCCCCCGACTCATCCGAAAATGAATTTCTCGGCGCGTTTGGTGCCCAAGGTCCATCATTCCCATCCGTGCCTGGTGCCCGTCGATGGTTTTCATTAAAAACAGAGGTTTTCTACAAAATCTGAATTTCTGATGAAACCAGGTTTTAAATAAACCCACATTTTTCAATGGCTTTTTGTCGCTCAAGAGTGGGACCTTGCGAGCATCATTAAAGGATAAACCCCTTTTGCCGGCAAAAAATTAAGTGGGTTTTGCTCAAATCTCATAGCAAATTTGGGGCAGAAATTGGACAACAGCGAGTTGAGCCCAAGAGGTGGAAAAATTGATGGATATTGCAAAAAAAAAAGTCAAATAATTGCACTAATTGTAGCCGCTGAGTTGCTTCTAAGTTAAGGGCAGCACAAACCGGGGCGTGATGGGTCTGCCCAAGGCTGTGAAGCAGCGAGGGTTAAAAACGGAAATGAAATTTGAAATTTAAAATTTAAGTTTAAAACTCAATTAAAAATTAAAAAAAAAGCAAAAAAAATTTAAAAAAAACACATTGCAGGGAATATATATTCCCTGTATATATTGAGGAATATTAAAGATATATATAAAAAAGTAATATATAAAACTGGGGAATATATTGGGGCATATTATATATTCCCCTATATATATATGTGGAATATTATATAGTATTATATTACATTAGCCATATATATATATAGGAATATAATATATATATTTTATATATTATATTGTGGAATATATTGAGGAAATATATTGAGGAATATAATATATTGGGGAATATTGTATAATATTTTTGTATCATGTATTCTATTCCTCAATATATATTGAAGAATATTACTTAATATATATGGGAATATAATATTTTTATAAATATATATGTATGTAGATATGTAATATTGGGGAATATATTGGGAGAATGTATTTGGGAATATAATATATTGGGGAATATAATATATATTGGGAGCAAGGCGAGGCGGGGAGAGAGAGACAAGAGAAATCGGGGAATATATATTCCCTGATACATATATATGGGAATATTATATATATTCCCCATATAGAATGGGGAATTTGTTCCACACTTTGGGGCTCAGCCATTCCCTATCATTTATTTATTCCGCAGTACCTCGGTAGAGTATTTTATTCCACCTCTGGGAGCAAAGCAGGACCCGGCTGGGATTTTCAGGGATGCCGTAGGGGACGGGATGCCGGGCTGGGCAAAAGCCGGGGGCAAACAAATCCCGCCCGCTTTGCTCATGGAAAACCAGGATTTTTCCTCTTTGCCTTTTAAATCTGGACCGGGAAGAGCCGTCGGCAGCGGTTTATGGAGGAGCTGATGTGCGCCACTCTGTGCAAGGGCTTGCCAGGATTTGGGCCAAAACGGGCTCAAATATGCCCCAAATCAGAGGGTGCTGTTGACAAGGGTGTTTGCAAACCCTCTCCTGCGGCCGCAGGGCTCTGCCAGCCTGGACTTAATTGGGATTTAATTGGGATTTCTTAATTACCTGCTGCTCCCGCCTCCATCAGGTGGGTCATTCCTTCAGCATCCGCGGTCACCCCGCTCCATCGTCTCGCTCCCCCCCGTACCCGGCGCATCCCTGGGTTGTTTTCGGCGAGCTCAGCTTCACACCGTGCCTAAAAAAACCCCCAAATTCCCCAGTTTTTTGGGTGGCGATGGCGATACGGCGTCTTTCCGCCAGGCGTCGCTTGGGAACTGATGTGGGGAGGGGGGAGATGTCATTTTAGGGATGCTAAAAATTGGAGACAGAGGATGCTGCCGGGGCAGCGGCAGACACGAGTTCCCCAGCGATTCCTCTTGAACAAGATACGTATATATATATATATACACACATATATATATATAAAACCCCGAAGCGTTCACTGGGCGCCTATTTTATGAGGTTTTTGGTTTTTTCCCCCCATTTTTTAAGGGATCCTGGAGCGCTTCCTGGAAAAGGGAAGGCTTCTCTTGCCCTGAATTGATGCTTTTTATAGGTCGCTCCGTAATCTACTAATAAAGCGAAAGGTTAAAAGAACAGCAGCGTTTCTCTTCTCCAGCCGGTTGTTATAACCTCTGATTTTAAATCACGGGAAATTATTAAGTACAGCAGCTTGTGCTATCAGCTATTTTAGCTTTCCCTATAGTGCCGTGCTGTCTAAACGAACGCCGTTAGCGTTACGACACGTGGATGCCACAGCACTCCCAGGCGTCATTAGGGACCAGTGTGAACACGCCTGCAGTCTTAGGGTAAAAAAACCTTGAATAAGAGCTAGAAATAATGCCAAAATATCTTAAAATAACTTTAAAAAGTAGCATTTGCATCATTTAACGCTCAGCGATGTGGTGTGGGCATGCAGTCCTGGCAGGTACCAGTCTGACCCCCCACCTAAATTTGGGGCTTCCTGCGTGTGCGCCTCCAAAATATCTTTTTTCCCCCGCCACCTGCCACCCCCCCTATTTTTTGGGGCAATGAAACTAAAAAAACTAAGGGCGGGTTGGCGCGTGCCGGCTTGCAATTTGCATGATGCAATCAAGGCGCACTGATGAGATGCTCAAGGGCTTTTCGGCGAGCACGGAGGGGTCTTACCATTAAC
>JAVKLA010000081.1:4289624-4310490 GCA_034782735.1 Sagittarius serpentarius
GCTCACGGGCTTTTCGGCGAGCAGGGAGGGGTATTACCATTAACACCCCCCCCACCCCAAAAAAAAACAACCCGCCCCCCCCATCCTCAAAGCAAGATGACTGTTGGAGCGCCTTTCTCAATTAATGGCTTTGTTTAATCATACCCCCTGTCCAGAGGAGTATTGTCTTACGGATAATTTCGTTTGCCTAACGAGATTTTCGCTAATTAAATCTCCTTTCGGTCGGTGCGGTTCTCCCTGCAGGATAGGGGGAAATGTTTGTGAAGCCATCGCCGCTGCTGGCTAAATAAACCTTTCCACTTGGCTACCGAAAAAAGCCCCAAACCATGGGGATTGCGGGATGCAAACATCACCTTGGCAAATTAATTAATTTCTGCAACCCTAAAAAGGCTTTTCCATCCCCGGAAAATATATGGGAGTTGCTCTCTGCATCCCCTTTTCTGCTCCAGCGCAGCCACGCATCGGGATGCTCGTGCATCAAAAAATGGATGTATTTCTGGTTGCAAAGTACCAAATTCACGGGGGGGTTGGCTTATCTGGGGTTGATTGATTGGGAAAAATCAGAGTGGGGTTTTGAGCCTCTAAAATAACGCCAAATTTGTCATCGAGGTCTTGGGGTGTTGCAGCAAGAGGCGGATTTATTTAAGGATAAATTGGATTTTCTCCGAAGAGCCTCAGCGCTGGGATAACAAAATCCTGGAAATTCAGGAAATTCAGGAAAATGAAGTCAGGAAATTCAGTAAGTTCAAGAAAAGGAATTCAGGAAATTCGGGAAGGAAATTCTTGCAAATTCAGGAAAGTCCCGCTTGAGCCCAAGTTGTGCATCTCTATTTCGCAGTGCCGGTTTTTCTCCTAAAAATCCCTGTTTCCACCAGCCCCCCCTGGGAATCTCCGAGCAAATTCGCTTTGGATTAAATAGAATAGAATGGAATAGAATAGATCCCTGTAAAGGAGAGATTCTCAAATATCTCAGATATTATTATTTCTCAATATACCTCAACTGAGATAGGGAATTGAGATATATTATAGCTCAAATTTTATTATTACGTATTTCTGTCAAAGGCGAAGTGATCCCTGTAAACGGCTGGCGGGCCAGAGCCTGACCTTGGCACTAAACCTCAGCCCTATCAAAAACCAAGCCTAAATAATGCAAATCTGGATGGGGGAGAGGGATGTGCCGGCCACCCGTGGGTGTCCTGCTGCGGGCGGTGAAGATTTTGGGTCTTTTTGCAGCTTTTTGGGTGTCTTTAGGGGTGGAACTGTGGGGTTTGCCTTAAAAAACTGGATCTTTTATGTAAAATACCGGCTGAACCGTGGGTTTTGAATAAAATATATAATATGTATATAATAGAGATTGGGGAATAGGGAATAGAGAATGTAATGGACAGTGCCTATAGTACAAGATGGAATGCATCCTACATACTCTGATATATAATAATATATAACATAATATATACTATTTAATATGAACATTTAATATAAGCATATAATATATAGAAAATATAGACTATAGAATGTAATATATATCTCACCTCATATCTCATATCTCAACCTCATATATAATAAATATATAATATATAATGTATAATATATAAAGTATAACATACAACATATAACATGGAACATATAACATTAACACGTAACGTAACATAACGTAATATATAACATATAACATACAACATATATAATATGTAATATATAACATGTAATATATAATATATAATCAGTTCAGCCCATATATTATATATCTATAAAAAATATGTATTTGCATTATATGTGTGTGTGTGAGCGTGTACACAAAAATATATAAAAATACCCGTATGGGGGTTGCCTAAAATAAGGTCGTTTGCAGCCTGGGTGGGAAATCCGGAGCTGGGCGGCTGCTGGGGGGAGGACTTTGGCCACGGCTCGGGTTTGTTCCGTGGGGAAACTGATGGGGAGGGGGATGACCCCGTTCTGCGATGGCCTTGGGCTGGGGAAGCGCCCCCCGCCCCGCGCCCCCTCCTCTCCATCCCTTCCCACGCCCGCGCCACCCCCCTGGGCGCAGATTTTGGGGGCCCCTCTGCATCCCCCCAGCCCGGTGGCAGGGAGAAGGCTCCCAGCTCCGGCTCCGGCACCCCTTCCGCCCCTCCCAGCTCCACTAATGGGCACCCAGTTAAGCACCAGGCGGTCCGTTAAATCATTTCCCGGAGAGCAAGGGCGAGGAAATCGCTGTCCCCTTCGCCGAGGCTCCGGCAGAAGTGGATAAACTATGTTAACTCTGCGGAGTTATGATATACGTTATGTAGGTAGGGATATATGATCTACGTCATCTGTATGATCTATACTATACAGCATTTATACCTAGAATGTATTAACTCTGTAGAGGTATGATATATATTATATAAGTAGGGATGTATTATCTGTGTCATCTATATGATCTATATTCTATGGCGTTTATACATAGAATGTATTAACTCTGTAGAGTTATGGTGTATATGATATAAGTAGGGATATATTATCTACGTCATCTGTATTATCTATATTATGTAGTGTTTATACATAGAATATATTAACTGTATATTTATGATATATACTATATAATTAGGGCTATATTATCTACATCATCTATATTATGTAGTGTTTATACATCGAATAAACTATATTAACTCTGTAGATTCTTCATATATAATACATAGACAATATTGATATAGGGATAATATATAATCCTTGTTACCTATGCATAAATATTGTACGTAATATAGTATATGTATTATATAGAATAAACTATATTATTTCTGTGTATTTATTATATATATAAGGGGTAACTTAGGTAACTTATATTATTATATAGTGTGTACATATAAAAATAAACTATATTAACTCTGTATATTTATAATATATGTAATATATAACACATATAATAGAGATACTATATGTAATTATATATAACAAATATACAGTTATATAATATAATTAACACATAATAGAGATACTATATATATTATATAATATATATAATAAATATACAGTTATATATAGTACGTATAACTCTGTGCGTGTGTATATATGTTATTGCACAGCCTTTTTCACATCGTATCAGCGCACATGCACCTTGCTCGGAGCTGACAGCCCAGTGCACCGACAGCAGCGGTGCCAATTCACTCCAGTTTTTCACACCTAAATTACCCCTGAATCATGGGGGAAAAAAAATAAATTAAAAAACCCAAAAAGAATAAAAATAATTTAAAAATCAAAATTAAAATAAGAAAAAAAATAATAAAACCAATAAAAATTAATACAAATAATAAAATAAAATAAAATAGACTAAAAATAATAATTTGGAGGTGCCGCTCACTGCCGTAGCATCACCACAAATGCCAAGTCGTCTGCAAGGCATTGCCGGCCACTTGGTGGGGGCAGTAGCGCTGTGATTTTTCCCAAATTGGGCAAATCCGTTGGGATTTTGAGCGGGTGCCTGGAGACCCGCGAGGGAAGGAGGCCCTGATCAGTGAAATTTCAGATTTTGGCACCAAAATTTGGGGGCCGCGAGAGCATTCGGCGGTGGCTTGGGTGTGCGCTTAGGTAAGAATAAAGAGCGAACTTGCAGTTCTTCACTCCCCTGTATTGAAAGTGGCTTTTGCTTTTGCCCCTCCCCAGAAGGAAGAAAAAGAAAAATTTCCCTGAAAATCAACTTTTTGCATATTTCCCACAAGTTTCTTTTTCTGTTCGTGTCATTTCTGGCTGCAGTTACGTGCTTGGAGTGTCTCCCGTGCGTGCTCCGTGCATGCTCCCTGCACGCATGCTGCCGTGCTGGCTCCCGTGCGTAGGCCCATGCACCCTCCCAGCTCCCGTGCGCGCTCCGTGTGTGCTTCTTATGCGCTCCCAGGCACGTTCCGTGGCGCTCTCCCTGCTCGCTCCTGGCTCCTATGCACTCTTCCTTGCACGCCTCCAGCTCCTGTTCATCCTCCAATGCGTGTTCCCGTGCACTTTCCCTGCTCGCTCCCTGCACACTCCCATGCACTGTCCCTGCTCGCTCCCTGCACACTCCCATGCACGCTTCCAGCTCCTGTTCATCCTCCAATGCATGTTCCCATGCGCTTTCCCTGCTCTCTCCCTGCACTCTCCCATGCGCTTTCCCTGCTCGCTCCCTGCACGCTCCCATGCACGCTTCCTTGCACACCTCCAGCTCCTGTTCATCCTCCAATGCATGTTCCCGTGCACTCTCCCTGCTCGCTCCCATGCACTTTCCCTGCTCGCTCCCATGCACTTTCCCTGCTCGCTCCCATGCACTCTCCCTGCTTGCTCACTGCACACTCCCATGCACGCTTCCTTGCTCACCTCCAGCTCCTGTTCATCCTCCAATGCATGTTCCCATGCACTCTCCCTGCTTGCTTCCTGCTCGCTCCCATGCGCTTTCCCTGCTTGCTCCCTGTTCGCTCCCATGCACACCTCCAGCTCCGTTTCATCCCCCAACGCACGTTCCCCTACACGCTCCCATGCGCGCTGCCATGCACATTCCCTGCACGCTCCCAGCGAGCACCACGACTGCCTCCCTCTTCCCTCCTCCACCATCCGTGAACTAAAAAGCTCCAAAATAGCCCAATTGTGCCCCAGTTTGCAAGAGCTTTTCCCAACATCTTCCCGGCAGGACTCTGCCCGCTGATCCCTAGTGCAGCATCCCAGCCCGGGAGCGGAGGCATTTTGCAGCTCCTAAATACTTGGGCATGCAGCTTTGAGGATATTTAATAATATTTAATAATAATGAATAACATTTAATAAGGCCAAATAATATTTAATACCATTTGATACTATTTAATATTATTTAATATTATTTTAAAATGCAGTGTTGCAGTGTGAGCATCACCTGTGGCTTACAGAAGGCAGTAAGGCTAAAAAAGTTACAGGGAGAATTGCGATAACCCCTTTGAGAGCAAAATAATTGGCAACTGAGGAGACATACGGAAAATTAAAATAAAGAGAGATATATTAATGAAAAAAAAATATTAACGAAACATTAACTCTCAACATGAGTTGACTTCCATGGGAGCTGGGAGCGGGGGGATGCACCGGTAAAAAATCCCACCGTAAGGAAAAGAAAAGAAAATAAAAATGTTTTATCTCCGATCTCGTTCTGTGATAATGATCTTAACGGAGTTCGGAAACGGCAAGGAAAAAAACGTGCGTGGTTTTTAAATGAAAGTTGCCTTCGCTCCAGAGGGCTGGAGCTGAGATTTGGGGTATTTTATTAGTTTTGGGGGGGTATTTTATTATTAATTTCAGATCTTATATCATTTTGGGGGGTATTTTATTCATTGGGGGGTATTTTACTATTTTGGGGTGTATTTTGTTATTTATTTGGGGTATTTTATTATTTTGGGGGTGTTTTGTTATTTATTTGGGTATTTTATTATTTTGGGGGTATTTTGTTATTTATTTGGGGTATTTTATTATTTATTTAGGGTATTATATTTTTTTTAAGGGTATTTTATTATTTTGGGGGGTATTCTGTTAATTGGAGGGGGGGGTATTTTGTTATTTTAGGGAGTTATTTTGTATTTGGGAGCTTCCCGGTCAGGGTTTGGGATGCTCCCAGCATCCTTGCCTCATCCCACCCACCCCAGCGGGATTGCAGAGACTCCCAAGCAGGAAAGAAATGATAAGAAGTATCATTCCCTATGCCATATTTCACCTATATTCAGGAAAATGCTGTCGCTATGATGGGATAAGGATTTAACCCAGCCCTCCGAAACGCTGAGATCAGCTGTGAGAACCCAGTTTTGGGGCAAATATTGCACGTGCAGAGAATGGTAGCAGAGAGGGAAGATACTGGGGGGGGCTTTTTGGGTGCAAACCCCTTTTTAAAGGACTTTTTTGGCTGCAAACTCCTGTTTAAAGGGCTTTTTTTGGTGCAAAATCCTGTTAAAAAGGCTTTTTTTGGTGCAAACTCCTGTTACAAAAGGATGTTTTTTGCTGCGCGCTCCTGTTTAAAGGGCTTTTTTTGGTGCAAACTCCCATTTAAAGGACTTTTTTTGGTGCAGACCTCCTATTTGGCGGGCTTTTTTGCTGCAAAGCCTTTTTTGAAGGACTTTTTTTGGGTGCAACCCCCTTTTTTTAGGTGAAAACCCCTGTTTCAAGGACTTTTTTTTCTGCGAACCCCGTTTAAAGTGATTTTTTTGGTGCAATACTGCTGTTTGAAGGACTTTTTTTGGTGCAAACTCTTTTTCGAGGGGCTTTTTCCCTGTAACCCCCTTATTTAAAGCGCTCATTTTGCTGCAAACCCCTGTTTTAAGGACGTTTTTTGGTGCAAACCCATTTTTGAACGACTTTTTTTGGGTGCAAACCCCTGCTTGAAAGGCTTTTTTTGGTGCAAACCCTGTTTAAAGGATTTTTTTTGCTGCAAGCCCCTGCTTGAAGGACTTTTTTGGGTGCAAGCCCCTCTTCTAAGGACTTTTTTGGGTGCGAACCCCTGCTTGAATGTTTTTTTTGGGGTGCAAACCCCCAATTTAAAGGACTCTTCTGCTGCAAACCGCTTTGGAGGAGCTGCTAAAGCAACATCGGGGCGGGATGGGGATGGGGACAGAGCCTGGATACTTGTGCAGGACACAGGGCTTATTTTGGGGGAAAAGGCCGGGATTCTAGGAGCAAGGAGGGAACCCGCCGAGAGTCACCTGCGTGAGGTTTCGAACGTGATTTAACCCATTTTCCTTCCTTCACCCAGCAAAATACCCCCCAAATCCCGGTCCGTAATGCTTTTTTGTTCTTAAGCATAATTAAAATAATACAGATTTTGCTACAATAATTGCATTTTGCATGCAAAAAACCCAAACCCTCTCTTGTGGAGAAATTCATGTTACCCGATGATGCTCCTCGATGCCGTCTTGTGAGCAAACCATCTTGGTTTTAAGCTTTTTTTGGCTTTAATGTCAGCCCGGAGCAGGTGATGATAGAAGAGTAAACCCATGCTGGGGCGGGTAGTGGAGGAGCATCACCTGCATCCCCGTGGGCAGCATCCCCCTTTCCAACCAGTTTTTGCTCCCGATAGCTTCGTACAGGTGGGAAAAGTATTTTTTCCTGCTGTTTTGGGGACAAAAAATGAAGTTTTCTCCACTTTTCCTCCTCTTCTCCGTGCCGAGCACTCGCCACCCCGCTGTCTGTTTTTCCTCGCCGAGGTTCAGTTCTAATTATGTTGATTTTCTCCAGCCCACCCCCCTCCTGGCAAGCTTATTAGGGGGAATATTTTTATTTATTATCATTTCGCCCAACTCCCGCCAGCATTTCCAATTACTCTCGCCGCTTCCTTGTAATTGTCTTTCCGTAATGGCTGCGAAACAATTGCGCTAAATGAGGTGGCTCCGGCAAGATGAGGGTTTCACTTCATTAAAGGCTAATGGATTCCCAGCTCCAGCTCTGTGGGCAAAAAAAAAAAGGGCAAAAAAAAAAAGGAAAAAAAAATATTTAAACAACTTCTTTTCTTTTATTGGGATAACTTTCCACGGTATAAAGGGGTTTGGGTGTGGTTTTGGTGTCGGGCGTGTGTTGATGACCATTGTATTTGCAACGTCGCCAAGACGTGCGCGTGTTTTCTCCATCTCCAGGCTTGAACCTTTTTGGGTTTGGGGGGATTTTTAAAATTATTTCTCTCTAATTCCTGCCGGCTTGCAAAAGCTGATGTTTCCCTCCTTTTTTTTGCTATATATATCTCGATACACTGTTTATTGCCATAAATATATATGTTTATATAGTCTAGAAATATATGATACATAACAATAGAATAACATTGCTATATAACACATTATATTAATATAATACACCTATATATTTATAATTAATGACATTACATAATTCTATATTATAGCTATATAATATATTGCTTGATATAAGCAATATATTCTATTGAAATATAATGCTTGATATATAGCGATATATTGCTAAGAATGGTTATATTGCTATATGTTATATAGCACAGATAATTTATAACAGCAATAATCATTGCTATATATATAGCTATATACATATTGTTATATATACAGCTATATATGTGTATATAGCAATATAATCTGCTTATTGCTATAAAATACCCATTTCTGCTACCAAACCTATTGGCCCAGCAGCCAGGGGTAGAGGCAGAGCTTTTTGGGTTTTGGTTGAAATTCGAAGGCTCGCTGCCTGTTATTTTTGCTCCTCAAGCAGATGTTATTTCAGTGTTATTTTTAGTTATAAAAACCTTTTATTTTTGAAATTTCTCCCGTTTTCCCCATCCTGCCTTTGTGTTTTCCCTTCTTTCGCTGGATGCGGATGTAGTCCAGGTGCTGGGATGGAGCTGGGATCCATCCTGGTGCCATGTGGAGTCAGGCGCCACGGCTCAGGGATTTTTTTTTTCAGCAAAAAAAAGAATCCATTCCCACCAGGACTTTATCTTTTTTGCCAAAAAAAAGCAAAATCGAACTCTTGGCCGTCGTGTGGTGCTCGGGGCTGAAGCGCCCCGACACGGACATCGTTAGCACAGGAATGGGGCTTCTCAGCAAACTAAAGTTCAACTGGAAACTCATGGAAAACCCTTCAAAAAAGCAAAGTTCCCAGTTAGGTGAAATGCTCAGAGCCAGACCCACCACCAGCATTATCAGGTATTTGGTAGACGTCTGAAAATGGGTAAAACCTGGCTTGAAATGGCCATATCATGTTCATAAGCATCATGCCTGCTAAATCTGCAAAAAATAGCTATTTTTGGCTGCAAAGGGCACCCCAAAATGGAAGGGAAAATGCTTGAATCATAGCAGTCATAGAGAAATTTGAATTATCGCCATCATGGTGGAGGGGAAAAAGCAAAAAACTTGAGAAGAGGGTTTGTTTTTGAGAAAAGTGTGGAAGTTTGCTAAAGGAGATGAAAAACGGATGTGGAAAGGGTTAATGCTTGCAGAAGGCGGGGTATATATATTGGATATATTGGATATATTACATTATATCCGTCCATTGGATCTGTTATATTGGATGGATATATTTGATATAATATATATATGTTGGCTATACATTGGATATATTACATTATATCCGTCCATTGGATCTGTTATATTGGATGGATATATTGGATATAATATATATATGTTGGCTATACATTGGATATATTACATTATATCCGTGCATTGGACCTATTATATCGGATGTGTATATTGGATATTTTATATATATAGGATATATATCAGATATATTTGATATATTACATTATAGGCATTCATTGGATACATTGTGTGTATCCATCAGGTATATTATATCCATATAATATGATATCCATTCTACTATATCCATATAATATATCCATTGGATATATATTAGATTATGTAGTATAATATATCCAATATATGAACCCCATCTGTATTATTCATATATTTTTTGTATGGATCCTCTCCTCCCACCCAATATATCCTCTGTCTCTCTCTCTATAGGATGGATATATAGAGAGACATTATGTATGTCTTCATCTCCATTATCCAATTATGTCCATGTAATATATATTATAATCCAATAATATATATAGGATGGATTTAATTGGATGCTGCCATTCGCATACTCATTGCACCAGAGAGCTTCGACCCTTCTGAGTGTTAAACAGCTGGAATATGGATTTACCCGCCAAACCGGGGGGACGAATCTTACAATATCTCAGGAAAATCCCTTTTTTTGTTTAAAATGCCTCTCAACACTGCTTGGCCGGCACCGCATCCTTCGCCGATCGTTGCATCCCACGTCTCACGGTTTCCTTTAGCTCCATCTTGCGCATGTCAGGTGTCTCCCCCCAAAACTGCCTATGCCCCATTAAAAAAAAAAAAAAATCAAAATAGTAATTTTTGCCATAGGAACAAGGTTTACTCATTGTAAATATATTTATCTTTCTCCATAATAATGGAAACAGTGAACCGTGCGTCCTTCAGGGAGCCGGGAGAAATTCCCACGTGCTACCCCCAGCCCAGGGCTGCTCACCCTTATTCCCTCTAAGAGATAAAAGGGAGATAAAATGTATTAAAAAAAACACTCTGCAAAATTTGTCTTTTTAAGAAACTAACTGACCTTCAAGCCTTCCCTTCCAGCAAGGTGCGCGCAGTAGGATTTTTCCTAGAAAAACGGTATTTTTTAGGCACGCAACCTTTTGAAAATGCCTATAGGTACCGAACAGCTTTGCAAAACTGGGGTGACTCATGATGCGGGGGGACCTTAGATTTCCTTTTACCGGCCGGAGCTGCAAATTTAGGTTTAAAGAGCAGAAAAGCCTTGAAAATTGGGATAGCAACACTTTGGGCAATGGCTGCGGTGGCAGTTTGCGCCGGACGATGCTGAGGGAGCCGAGATGTGGTGCAAATTCAGCCCTCCGCCTGCAAAATGTCATCCCTTAAATAGATTTTGCGGGAGTTTGTGCACCCGGGAGGGAGAAAAGCAACGACCGGCAACTGGCCGCCACGACGTGCAACCATTTGCATCCTCGCCGTGCGCCGAAAGTGTGGTTTAGCTTCTGATTTGGGGCAAAATCCTGCATTTTTCACGAAGGCGGCTGCCAGCTGCTGCTGCAGCAGAGCTCCATTAACCCAGCGCTGGGACACCACCAGACCTCCATTTCGTTAAGTTGATGGCTCTTGCTAATTTTTGCCCTGTCCTTTCGGGGCTCCTCGCCATCCAGCAACCGGCCGGGATGGATGCACGCCGTTGCCTTCGTCCTTATTTTGCAAGCATCCTCATCTTCATCCTGTTTTGCATCGCTCCAAGCTTTCAGCCCTCCTTATTTCCAAGGAATTTAAGAGCATCCACGTTCTTCCTTTTCTTTTCCTTCCCTGGGAACGCGACCACCAGCTTGATCGGCACAATAATTTGGGATATTATTTGGGTTTATTTCAGCGCGGAGCAAAACGCAGCCCTGACGGTGCAAGGGTGGTGCAACCCAATGAGCCGAAATACTTTATTATTGCAGAGACATGACCTTGCTGGGCTGAGCGACCAGACGGCCAGGGATGCTCGCCTCGGAAAAAAAAACCCAAGGCAGACTTGATGCAGGGTCTCCTGATGAAGCCAGCGCTCCCCGACCTTAATTAGGCGCCCGTCATTAAGCACAGAGCTCGTATAACCGTGCGTCCAAACCTCCCCGGCTCCGGATCACGACGTTACGGCACTCAAATGCATGAAAAAAAAAGCCCAGTGTGGTTGCAGAGCGTCACATCTCATCGTACCGGAGCCGCATCCTTATTAAAATAATTATAAAACCATTTTGCAATTAATATTTTTTTAGGATGCAACGTTGAATGGGGCTTTAGCGACACCCGGGGCTTAATTCGTGTTCATCCCGGGACAGAAAAACGTTGTAAAGTGGCTTTGTTGGCTTCAAAGCTCAGCAGAGGAATTATTTTCTGTCCCATTTGGAAACCAGGTGTAATTTGGGTGTGTGGTCAGGGACCCTTTTTTCCTCCAGCTGTTGCATCGCTATTAGATTTGCAGGGAAAAAACAGGTTTTTGCAGCTTTCTGTGTCCTGGAGTTACTTCTGGCGGTTAAATCTAGCTCAGGTGTGCCGAGGGAGTGATGAGAAATAAGGTGTTTCTGGGATAAATCATCTTTTTAAAAAAAATATAGAAGAAAAAAAGCAGTTAATGGAATTTCAGAGCACGAGGATTGATTTTTTTGAGGGGTGGGTAAAGGACATGGCTAGACTGAATTGCTCTGCACTGGGAACAGCTGATTTATCAGTGCAAACAGGTGTCAACCCCCCCCCAAACCTCCCCAAAACCCAAATCTCAAGGTTTTCTTAAGAGCTCGGGAACAGATTTGGGGGGGGGTGGGGGAGGGGGGAATTTGGTTGATTTGAGGTTGCTGAAAGCCTTTGCTAAAAGCTGAATATCCCTTGGAAAGGAGCATCACTGTTTAACAGCCGAGCCTTGCGGCACTTGATGCAGAAATTATTAGCATGTGTTTTGCAAGAAATTCAGGATAAAAACCACCTTTTGACCAAAATATTGCTGAATTTGCGTGCCGGGGCTACGCAGTGAGTTAAACGGCGGCAGCAAATGATTTTGTGCGGAAAAAACACGCCACGCTAAGGAATAGCCCGTGAGGTTTTGGGGAGTTGGACAGACTTACAGGCATGCCTGTACCACACAGGCAGCGGGATGCAGACAGCCCGAGGCTGCCCTTGGCTCCAGAGCCAGCAGCGGGTTGGATCTTTTGGGATCCAAACCGTGCCAGAAAGCATCTCTCTTTTTCCCAGCTAGTTCAGTCGGGTTAATAAAAAAAAAACCATCGCCGCCTCGCCGGCAGGGCTGCGGAGCCAGCACTGAGCCTTGCCGGGCTGCTGGCAGGCTGGGGAGGTCTAAAAATCAGCATTTTTAAAAAAGCTGGATCAAAATGGAGAGTCGCTGAGCTTTGCTTTTAGCCGGTGTCTTTGCTTCTGTCCTAGCCAGCATTTTCAGTTTGCTTTTAGCTAGTGGCCTTAGTTTGAGCCTAGCCAGCATCCCTGGTTTGATTTCAGCTAGCAGTCCTGCTTCTGTCCTAGCCGGCATCTTCGGTTCGATTTTAGTTAGGGTCCTTGGTTCAGTCTCGACCAGCATCCTTGCGTTGATCCTAACCAGCATCCTTGGTTTGATTTTGACCAGCAGCCTTAGTTGAATCCTAGCCAGCAGCCTTGGTTTGATTCTCGCTTACATCCATCCGAGCCATGATTTGAGGTTTGCTTCTAGGCAGCGTCCTTGGTGCGATCGTGGCCAGCATCCGTGCGTTGACCCTCGCGAGCACCCTCGTTTTGTGTGTAGCTAGCAGCTCTGGATTGGTAAGAACCAGCACCCGTGGCTTGATTCCAGCGTCCTTGAGTTAATCCTACCCAGCATCCTTGTTTTGGTTCTAGCCAGCACCCCCAGTTCGATTTTAGCAGATATCCTCGGTTCAGTTCTACAGAGCATCTTTTCTTCGGCCCGAACCAGCATCTCCAGTTTGAGTGTTGTCTACCATCCTTGGTTCAATCCTAACCGGCATCCCTGGTTTGATCCTAACCAGTATCCTTGCACTGGTCCTCTGCAGCATCACTGGTCTGACGTTAGCCGGCATCCCTAGTTTAATCCCAGCCGTCCCCGCGCTTCGATTTTAAACCTTGCTTTGCTCCTAGCCAGCATCCTTGGTTTAAATTAAGATAATTTCCAGCTTATATATGTAAATACATAAATATATATATAAAAATATGTTTCCAACGACTGCGATGGGGCCGGGGCGGCCGGTTGCACCCAGCCGCCTCGGAGCAGCTCTTGCACAAACCAAGCCCTTGCAAAAACCGAGTGCTCCTTCCCGAATCCGCCGCAGCGTGGCATCTTCCTGCTTTTGATCTAGTTTTGGCTGGATATTTTAGCTTTAGCTGATGCAAAAAATGAAGTGAAGGGGCTTGTGCTTCCTAAGAAACTCAGTTTGTATCTGGAGTTTCTAGAGCGTCGGGTGAAGAGCTGAATTTAGGCATTCTTATTGCCCGTTCCCATTTTTTTCGGCAATTTTTCACAGTAGATTGTCCCGGCGAGTGATGGGTGGCCAATGCTCGCCTGGTGTTAACGCAGGGGGGCTGGCGGTCGCGAGTGTGGTGAGACCTGCCCAAGTTCAAGCCAAGCATTTGGTTTTGTTACCCTAAAGAGATAATAAAAGAACCTGAGCAAAAAATTACCGACAAGCTGCGTTTTGCCCAGGTGAGTAAGAAATCGGGATGAACATCCCCAACGCTGCGACAGAGCTGCCATGCTTCAGCATCAAACTTAAAATTCAAGCAAAACCCTGCAAAAAAAGTCTCTTTCTTGCTGTTTTGGGGATGCTCAGGCTTCGGTGCAGGGATGCACGCACCACTCCGTTCCTGCATCCCTCGAAAGCTCCAGCAGCCAGTTGCGGACTCCGGTTGTACAGATAATTAAGTTGCATTTCTGCGCGTTGTTTACCGTTCCTCTGAACCAAGAGTTCCCCAGAGACTTCAGCTCAGGGTTTGGTTTTTTTTTTTTTTACAAACCTCCTTGCAAGCGCGTTCTTCATTATGCTTCAGTAACAATTTTAATTTTACTATTATTAAACCATCCCAGACGCTGCCTTATTATGTGCCTTGGAGCTGAAATTCCTGAATTGGGGGGGGGGGGGGGCGGCTCACATCGGGGGTTGTTCTGCAGATGTTTGCTGCGCTTTATAGAGGAGCAGACATTAAAGCCTGACGCTGAAATGATTTTGCCCCGGGATGGGTTTGCACAGGTCGGCGTGGGATGGGAATGGTCTTGGCACAAAGAGGAACCCCAAAACTTATTTCATCCTATGCAGGAGCCAGTTGCACAAAGACCTCGTCTCGGCTTGGCTTTTTTTTTTGGGGGGGGGGAATTTCGCCCTGGAAAAAAAGAATAATTAAAAAAAAAAAATAGGAAGGATCAGCACCAGTAACGTGGTGAGCCAAAAACCTGAATTCCAGCGCCGCTCCGTGATCAGACCCTATTTTGCACCTTTTTTCTCATGATGCAGGAGCAAAAATATCACCCCAGCCATCTGGGAGCGTCACTTTGGGACCCGGAGAGTTTAGCGTGCAAAAAAGGTATACATTTTGCTGCGAGGACTCTTGTGCATATGCATGCATTTACTTGTTTGCATGTGCGTTCTTCCATGCGCATGTTTGCATGTGCGTTAGCAAGTTGGCACGTGCAGGTTCACGTCTGCATGTGCATTTGCCTGTTTGCATGTACGTTTGCATGTCTGCCTGTGCGTTTGCCTGTTCGCACGTGGCTGTTTGCATGTGGGTTTGCGTTTGCATGTGCACGTTTGCATGTGCGTGTTTGCATGTGCATGTACATTTGCAAGCTTGCATGTGCGTTTGCGTGTTCGCATGCGCATACACATACGTATTTGCATGTATGGAAATGCATACATATGCACGCAAGTCCTCGTAGCGAAATATATGTGTTTTTTGCATGCTAAGAGCCACGCAGGAGCCTGACGAGGCGGGGTTGTGTGCTCCTAGCGGCAGCACGTGCGGACGTAGCCCCTTATATGCAGCTCTCCTGATTTACACACCATCAATAACTTTCTTTTCTTCCCATTATCTCTAACCCATATACTCCAGGAAGTTTAATTTCTTCTCGCTAGTAATCACCATTAAATAGAAATTGTCTTTTTCTGTGTAAACACGTCATTAGTGAAGCTGGTTTCTGCAGGGTCCAGATTTCATTTTTATTAAAATGAAACATTTTTCGGCTCCTTACTGTGTCCGGAGATGAAGAGGATAATTTTAACCCGTTGGGTTGGCCACAGATAATTGCGCCGGCGTTTGATTGGGGCGATTAGGGAAATCTCCTCTTTTCATGCAGCAGAATTTGCATTTTTCCCCTTACTTCTCTGAAGCGGAGTCATGCTTTCCTACACAGCCAGTTTTAATGAGCATTATCAATCCTAATGAATATATTTTCATCTTCACGTTATCGGCTTGTTTTTTATCAGGGAAGGGCTGAAAAACAGGTCCAGGTGAAAACTCGGAGTGGGAAAAGGCTCCGAATTTCGGCTCCTTTTCGCGAGGGTGGCGGTCAATAAGGGCAACTGCCTTTTGCTTTTTGCCGTCGGGAGCATCCGAATTATTTTGGAGCGCCGAAAGCATCCCTGGAATGATGCAGCGGGGGTTTTTGGGGGGGAAAAAGAGGTGGGTTTGGTGCCGGGGGTTGCGGACCGCCATCGGCATCGTCCTTTGCCTGTCGTGCAAGGGCCATATTCCCCCCAAAATCTGCTGGCTGCGGCTCTTTGCCCCCATCCCGCAGGAAACCCAAGGGCCCGGTGTGCTGCCTCCGTCTCTCGCCAGGTACTGCTGCGAAAAGACCATTTCGCCCCTGCATACCCAAGAAAAACAATGAAGCTCACATATATATAAAAATACATCTATATATGATGTATAAAATATGTATATTAAAGTATATAATATATTCTGTATTATTCCCGTTATATTATATATATACCCAAATATGTGAATATTACATATTATTTATTGCTCCATATATATAATATTTTATCATCTCATATCATGTCATGTCATGTCAGTCATGTCATATCATATATATCATGTCATATCGTATCATATCAATCCTATCCTACCGTACCATACCATACCATACCATATATATCATATAATATAATAGATGGAAATAATAGATAATATATATATTGGAATAATAGGTAACAGAGAATATATTATTCCCATCATATCATATATATCCATATATGGGAATAATAGAGAATAAATTATTTATTGTTCCCATATATATTATAATATATCCTATCCTATCATATATCATGTCATGTCCTATCAATAATATGTGAGAACAATATGTAATACATTACTGGAATAATACATAATATATAATATATTATTCCCATATATATTAGAATACATAATATGTAATATATACAGGAATTAGGTGACCTTGTGGCCTCTCCCCTCTCTCCCTGCCATACCTAGACCTCGAATTTTCTGGCCACATGACGAAAAAGAAGGCAACTTAATTCTGAATATACCATATACCGTATACAATCGATTCACAACGCTGGCTTTGGCTGCGAAAACAGAGTTTCCTCTTCCCCTGTGCTACCCGGAAAAATCATCTTTTCAGACGCGAGCGAGCAACAGATCCCCCCAAATCCGCCTCTCAGCATCCCCAAAATGTGGATTCCCTGCCGGTACGGGGACCCTGGGTGCAACCTCTCTCCCTGCCCCTTGCCCGCAGCAGATTGAACGTATTTATTTAAAATCCCAGCTCAGAAGAGCGTGGCCGGAGCCCGGCCGCTCGCCGTTCGGATGCTGTTTGCACAAGCCCACTGGGGGACAGCGAGGGATTATGGGGCGACGGGAAAGCGGCTCAGCAAGGCTGATTTCAACCTTTTTTTCCCCAAACTGCTCCGACAAGCTTGCTTTTTCTTGCCTTTTTTTTTGCTTTTGCTTGCTTTTTTTGCTTTCCTTGCCTTTTTTTGCTTTTCCTTGCTTTTTTTTTTGCTTTTCGTTCCCTTTTTTTTGCTTTTCCTTCCTTTTTTTGCTTGCTTTTCTTTTGCTTTTCCTTGCTTTTCTTTTGCTTTTCCTTGCTACTTCTTTTTGCAGAAGCATGCAAGTGGCCAGGCCTCCTCTCCCAGCTAGGAATATGGGGTAAGAAATGGTCTTTTTGGGCACAGAGGCTCACTTCTCCCCCAAATTGTGTTTTTTTTTTGGGGGGGGGGTATTGCTGCAAAAGGAAAGCGTTGCCTGGGTAAGTAAATTCCTGCGGTTGCTTCTGCGCCCGGCGGAGCGTCCCACTAACACCCACAAATGCCCAAACCGGAGCTTTTTCCCCTCAAAATGCGGCAGGATCGTGGCCTGGTTCCTCTAGAGACGTTAAATTATGCAGAACCCCCCTATTTTGGGCAAAAAAGAGAGTGGAAAGAGTAATTTGTGGAAACAACAGGGTGCCGCGTTGTCTCTGTCACCTGGAGTTTTGCAGCTGGGATCAGGGGTGGTTTTAAAAGCGTCAGCCTGAATTTTGCAGGAAACTTAACCCGTGTTAGGGAGATGGTTGAACCGATTCAGCGCTTCCAGCGCAAGTGTCTGGAGCGATGCAAAGTTGCAAAGGTCTGGGCAAAGTTGCAGAAAAAAAAAAAAGGCAAACGGGCATTGCATTGCAAAGTTGCACCCCCCCCCCCCCAAACAGGCATTGCATTGCAAAGTTGCAACCCCCCACCAACAGGCATTGCATTGCAAAGTTGCAAAAAAAAGCGCAAATGGGCATTGCATTGCAATGCTGCAAGGAAATGCAAATACACATTGCACTGGAAAGTTGCAAAAGCGCAAGCGTGCAAGTCTGCAGAGTTGCCAAAACCTGCAAGCGCACTGCATTGGAAACACTGCAAACACATTGCGTTGCATAGCATCACAAAACCTGCAAACACATTACATTGCAAGACCTGCAAGCACGTTGAATTGCAAAACCTGCAAACACATTGCAGTGCATTGCAGTGCAAAACCTGCAAAGAGATTGCATTGCGCGGCCCGCAAACGCATTGCAAAACCTGCAAATGCATTGGATAGCAAGGCATTGCGTTGCAAAAACTTCAAGCAAGCGTGTTGCAAAGCCTGCAAAGGCATTGCATCGCGTCGCAAAACCTTCAAACATGCAGAGTTCCTCAGGTGCCAGCGTAGAGCCAATTTATTGCCGTCGCCAGCAAATTAGTTCCAGTAACTCCATGTTTTTCTGACGCGAGGAATGAATTCCCTCTTCTGTTTTGCCCTTGGAAACACGAGTTTAATGATGGGAATCTTTCTTTGCGCAGAGGATTACCCATGCCCCCTTTTAATTCATAATCCTTTTATTACCGTTTAGCTTTTCTTATGTGACCTGCTGCCTATCCCCTTGCTTGCGAACCCGAATTTGTTGTTTATTATGAAGTAAAAACTGATTTATTTTCCTTCGAGCCTCATTTTGCCCTGCTTGGGCTGAGCAGTTTTGCAGACACCAGCTCCAAAAGTTGCTTAAAGCCTGTTCGGAGCTATTGATGCTGCCGGAAAAGGGGATGCTCTGGCCAGCATCGTTAGCGCTAGGGCCTTATAATTGTAATTTAATATTTGTGAAGTGATGGCGGTGTACTTTGAGCAAATAATATTAAGCCTCGCGAGCAGTTTTTCCAGATGATACGGAAAAAATCGTATTATATCTGTTAGTCCTGGATGCTCAGCTCCTCACCCCAGCGCCGGGGTGCATCCGTGGGGCCGATGCAGAGTGATGGCTCCAAGGCCGGATGGCGAGAAGTGATTCCACAATTTGGGATGAATCCTTATTTTTAATATTTAAAAATTCTTTATAAATTTATTCCTGGTTTCAGGATGCATCCAACTGTGGGAAAACATCTATAAGGATACTAAACCCTGGTTTGGTTGCTTGAAATTCAGATATTTTTCTCCAAAACCCTCAAACTCACCAAAATGCGGACGCAAAAACAGAGGTTTAAGGACTGAAATTAGTGCAAGGTTTAATTTTGGTATTTTCAAACTCTGGAGTTTATGTTCCCATGGCAACCAGTATTTTTATCCTCTTGGTTCGGCGCCTTGTGAGATGGAGCTGTCGGGAAATATCTTCCCTCCTGAGACCCGCGAAGGTGTTGGGGTCAGGTCAGAAGAAAAACAAAAATACATCCCTGCCCGCCAATAAAAAAAAAAAAAGCAGGAATTTGGATGATGTCCCTCTCACAATGGGCAAAAAAAAGGCAATTTTGGGGATGCTGCAACGCAACGGGCCATGGGTCCTTGTGCCACTCTCTAAAACACACTAAAAAAACCCAGAAACAAATGAAAACAGAAAATTTGTGCTGGAAAAATCTTCTTTTTCCCCTCTGTTTCATTTTTAAATGCTCGGGTTTGAGATGCGGCTTTATGGGCTGAGTTGGAACTCAAGGAACTCAAGAAACAGAGGAAAAATATCCCAAATTTTCAATGGAATAAACTTATCCACACCCAAAACAGTCTTTATCCACAGAAAATTATTTATATTGAGCAGGTTTTGCTCCACCAAATCTCATCACCAACTTACTACCCGGGGTCACTTGCTAACGTGATGCATATTAGTTTTTTAACAATTTCTTCCAGTTTTTCAGAGTTCAGGTCTGCTAGCTATTGTAATTTTATTTTTTTCCATTGCAGACAAGCTCCTTACTGGAATTCCTTAAATATCGTTGAAAATGGAAAAAAAATTGGAATTTTTAGAATTTTACAGATTTGGATTTTTTGGTAGGAACCAACCCACAGGTCGCGTTTGCAGGATGAGATGGGGCAGGAGATAGAAATGCAGTTTTTAAGGGGAAAAGGACCTTAAAACTGTAGGATTTTTCTCCTAAACCCCAAAATGAGGGGAATTTCCCCCAAAACCAATGCTGGGAATTTAAGCAAAATCTAAATTGGGTCAAGGTTACCATGTTCTTCCCCTAATATTCAAACCCTATATATATAAATTAATTTTTAATATTATTTTTTTCCTGTGACGGGGGGCATTTCTAGCATCAACTGGCTCCTGGCCATTGGTAAAAACACGGAATTAAGCAAAAATTAGAGATTATTGTACCATATTTTTTTCTCTTGCCTGACTCAAACAATGCTGTTGGCATAGAAACAGCCTTTTGTGGAAAGGTCACCTGCAAGGAGAGTGGTTTAGGTGTAATTCAAGGAGATTACAGGGGATTAGGGTACACTTATATATATATATTTTATATAGAGAAGGTGCATGTGTATCCTAGTGTGCATATATATGTTCATACATACTCATGTGCGCATGCATACCCATATATATATTTGTATACAAATTTTTAAAGGAAATATCATAAAGGAGCAATATCCAGGAAGGTTTGCTAAATTAAAAAGTCTACGATAAAGGTTGTATTTTTTTCCTCTTTCCCTCCCCCCTATTTTTTTCCCTCCTCCCCGCCGCATGCAGTAGGGCGATATCGGAACTGAGCGCTTCTCCTCTGTGTTTTTCGCTTGGCTTTAATTAAACCTCAGGCAGGGCTGGAAAAATGTGGCGAGACGAGATAATTGCGCTTATTCCCTGCGCAGGGCTGTAGCCTGTGCTCAGGAAAAAAAAGAGAAAAAGAGAAATTTGGGGGAGACGCAAAGGTGACGGAGGGCGGCCGAGCTGCTCTGTTGAGGATGGTGGAGATGCGAGCTTCGGGACAAAAAACTTGCTTTACAGCCCAGCAATGGCTCCAAAACCGCTGGTTTTCATCCCATTTTGCAATGCTGCATTTTCACACCCTGCTCCTGGAACCAGAAAAATCAGTAAAACCCTTTTTTTTTTTTTTTTTTTTTTACTTTACCCGGCGTGGCTTGGTTTTGTTTTGTTTTGTTTTGTTTTGTTTTGTTTT